>JAAIXJ010000319.1:0-259806 GCA_013403705.1 Heliconius hermathena
AGAAAGAAATAGTGATTATTTTACACAAATTCAATAATAGTAGTAACTATTATTTTACACAAATTCAATAATAGTAGTAACTATTATTGAATTTGTGTAAAATAATCACTATTTGTTTGATGAATAATTTTAAAGACTTAATAAATTAAATGTCAAAAATATTTTGAAATATATTCTGATGAATCATAAAGGACAAAGTTCAGTTATGTTAAATTCTGCCACCTTACGTGTAATGTCTCAAATTCAGGCAGAAATCAGACAACAGAGTGTGTTTCACCCACATTGGAGCAACATCAACAGCAGACTTTCATAAACATTAGTATTATTCTTTAATTTTAAAATCAAAATTTTATTATAAATCAAATCTATGACTACTATCTTACTATTTTGGAGTCGTAGTCGTAGTCGTACTCCAAAATAGTAAGATAGTAGTCATTTTTCATAATTAATTGTAGTCCAGAAGCATTAGAAAGAAATAAATATTCGTATTGTTCAGGCGGGCGAAGCCGTGTGAGTCCGATGGTAGTGTAATATAATCAATATTCGCCACAAAATGGCGGATTATAAATTTTTGCACACTTACCTAATATGAGTATCAAAAGAAAGGGATTGATTTGTTAAGCACAGTATACCATGAAAAATATGTAGAAAGTTTGTTTTCAAAAAGATCTTTAATTTACATTTAATATCTTTCATTCTAAGTACGTTTGGTATTTTACTAATTATTATTTACATTAGAGTGTACAGTACACTATTAAAGAACTATATACAATCATATGATAAGCTATTTAAATCTTTAAATAACTCAGATTATTTGGTTAGAGCTAATGGCTTGAAAATGTAGCGTCTAATTCTAAAATAAATAATGCTATGCAAAGCCAACGTAGCTTAGTAATTGCCCTATATATTTAGGCCAGCGGAGACATACTTTATAGATCTAATATTAGTTTAACAACTATATAGAGAAGGATGATTATTTTATATGAATTTGATGATTATACAAAGTATTGTAGAAAGAAATAGTGATTATTTTACACAAATTCAATAATATTTCTTTGATGAATAATTTTAAAGACTTAATAAATTCGATGTCAAAAATATTTTGAAATATATTCTGATGAATCATAAAGGACAAAGTTCAGTTATGTTAAATTCTGCCACCTTACGTGTAATGTCTCAAATTCAGGCAGAAATCAGACAACAGAGTGTGTTTCACCCACGTTGGAGCAACATCAACAGCAGACTTTCATAAACATTAGTATTATTCTTTAATTTTAAAATCAAAATTTTAATATAAATCAAATCTATGACTACTATCTTACTATTTTGGAGTACTCTTAGTAACATTACAATAATTGACGCGCTGCTCCCTAATATATTACTTACCGCATTTCCGCAACAATATTCGGTATATTCTGTATTATGAACGTCGATTAACCCATATTTGTATCGGAACAGCTGACCGCCAAGGGCGCGCGCCTCTTCTTNTCCGCGCCCTTGGCGGTCAGCTGTTCCGATACAAATATGGGTTAATCGACGTTCATAATACAGAATATACCGAATATTGTTGCGGAAATGCGGTAAGTAATATATTAGGGAGCAGCGCGTCAATTATTGTAATGTTACTAAGAGTCCTCCAATATTCGGTATATTCTGTATTATGATAGAGTTAGTTAATATTAACTTGCTAATTACTCATATTATATACAGAATAATGAAACGAAACAATGATTTTCGTTGTGATTTCAATTTCGAGTATATTCTCTACCTCTCGGATTCCGTAGCGTGCGGTTATGTTTTGAGCTGCACCTCGCATTAAAAATCAAAATTTTAATAAAAATTTAACATCGTTAAAATCGGTGCTGCTACTAGGAGACCATAAGTGCAGTGCGGTGCAAGCCCACTAGTGCGCCGCCCCTTGTTTGTGAGCGAGACGCAAAGACGGTGGCCGTAGAAAATGCGACGTAGACAACTACACTGCTCCTGCGCTTACTATCTGTTTCTAGTCCCACCCGTGGCTAAGGTGAAGTTAACTCCTCCCACACGAGACATCGGTTGCCGACGGCTTGCATTATTTATTTAGGTCGACGATTGAATTGTGTAACTATAGAAATGAAGCGCACGCCTCCAAACAACAAGTCATTAATTTCGTTGAATAAATCTAGCGCACCTCATCATGGATCTGATTCAATACTGTACAGACGAACTGACTCGAGACCCAATGAATCTCCGCAAATCAACTTTGTGTCCCAACGTAATAAGCGTCCGAGGGAGGACGAAATAACTATACTCCAGTTCTCGGATTTTAAGGAGGAAATGAAAGAGTTAATGACTTCACTCATCGCGGAACAAAAGAAAGATTTGACCAGTATTAGCAATAATCTACAGAAAGTAAGAGAATCCAACTCAAATATTGAAAGTTGTATTTTGCTTCTTACTTCGCAAAACGAAGAATTCCAAAAGAAAATTGCGCTTCTCGAGGAACAATCAAAGAGGGACAGAGAACATATTTGTATTCTGGAAGAGAAAATAGAGGATTTGCAACGTCTAACACGTAAGACATCTATCGACATTAAAAATGTTCCGAAAAAATCCCAGGAATCCCGGCAGGACTTAATAAATTCCTCTGAACATTTCCCACAATATTGAAATTGAAATGAATGACCAGGATATAAATGACATTTTTTGTATAAGGACCCAGAAAGAATCTGACAAAAATTCGTCTCTTGTTGTTGAGGTTCGTTCGTCCCTACAAAAAAGTGATTTCTTAAAAAAAGTTAAAGAATTTAACTTTAATAACAAAACAAGACTCCAGGCCAAGCATCTAGGCTTCACTTCCAACGTCGACCAACCCATATTTGTATCGGAACAGCTGACCGCCAAGGGCGACGCGCCTCTTCTTCCTTGCACGTGATCTTACAAAGTCTAAACAATATAAATACTACTGGACGACGTTTGGAAAGGTGTACGTGAGAAAGGATGACCAATCAAGAATCATCCTTATTCAAAACTAAGCACAGGTGCAACACCTCATGCAGGGGTTGTGACTAGTCCAGTATTTATTTTTATCATATTTTTGTTTTAAATTGTTTACATTAAATTCCTAAGTAAAATGGTGCGATAATATACAGCATATACTCAAACATAATAGTTACTACAATATAATTTCACATCCTACATACATACTTGAATACATACATCACAATTTTAAAACACATATTTATACTTCTCCTCATTTACTTATCTACATTTTCAAAATCTCAAAACACATAGTACATACAAAAACAATAACTTACCTAAATAATCACTAATCTACCGTCTAATAAATACATAATTACAATCCTCTCATTATATATACTCTTACATACAAGCTTATATATTTACAAAGTTTCACACACACTGAAAATGTGTGCAAATATTACCTTCTGTATTACTATAATTTTATTACACACTATAATGTAATATCTAATCACTATATAATGTTTTCTTATTATTTACTCTCGTTCTGTATTGTTATGCTAGCTTACAATAAAATAATAACTTATATACGTTGCCACTTTTGTTATGAACTAAACAATATAATTTTTAGTTATGGATAGTCTTAGCACCTTGAAAGAAATAGACAGTATTGAAATAGCGAACTCAGTTATACTAGACATACAGAACCAAAGTAGAAATCAAACGTATAAGTTAATAAATAAACTTACAGTCATAACGCAAAACATTCGAAGTATATATAAACACATATGTCACAGTTAACATATGACTTTGATGTATTAATTCTCACGGAATAACGGCGTTGTAATTTACGTTCATAATAATAAACATAATAAACACAAAGTATTAATATCTGAGCTTCGACTTTCTAATGCTTCTGGCCTACAATTAATTATGAAAAATTTTGCTATTTTAGGAATTTACCGTTCCCCGTCTCACTTGGACGCTAGTACTTTTATGGACTCCCTAGATGAACATCTAAACAGTATGTCGAATTACCAAAATATCTACATTCTCGGAGATATAAATATTTTCATTATTACTACGCCAAAAGAGACATCTCAAGAGCGCAAAAACAGATTACATTACCTAAATGTCCTATCAACTCACGGTATACTTCCATATATTACCCACTAGAGATGACAGCTGCCTGGACCATGTATTCTTAAAGATAGATAATATTCACAATGCCGCTTCTGTCATTGTTTAAAATACGACGGTTACTGACCACAAGTTGATAATTCTGAATATAGCACATTCATATAAACAAAATAAGATATACAAATATAAAACTGTTACAAAATATGAAACCGCTTACAGTATGCTTGTAAGTATGGATGTAACTAGTCTCAAAGTGTATAGAGATCCTAATATATTCGCTAATGCTCTAATAGACAAGGTCAAGTCAGTTCTTCTCTCTAATTCTAAGCAAGTCGTAATCTCGTCCTGTAAAAAAGCACTGAAACCGTGCATAACACCGGGAATTCTAAGATGCATAAGACTACGTAACAACATGCAAATGAAACTAAAAAATGAATCACATAATCTAATTTTAAAAATTACATTTAGACGGTTTAGAAATTTTCGCTCAAATCTTATAAGGAAACAAAATACATTATATAACAAAAATAAGATTAAAAAATCCGTAAAAAATCCCAGTAAACTTTGGCCAGTAATTAATGAAGTCACTCAATATAAACCTTCTAAGATACCTTACACAAATTTACTACATATAATGCCTTCGCCACAAGCTTCAATTAATAATGTAAATAATTTCTTTATTAATATAGGAAAAGAGTTAGCAGAAAATATCTTGAATTATGCTCCTACTCGAAAAAATATTTATATTACATGCAACCACCCATCGTCATTCATACTGTTAGATGCTACTCTTCGAGAAGTGGACGATGTGCTTATGAGCTTGGATACGGGTAGTGCTCCAGGTTAGGACGGGATGCCAACAAAATTCTTAAAAATGTCTAGAGACATCATGACCCCGCTCATTTGCGCACTGTGCTACCTCTGTTTTAGCTTCGGAGTCTTCCCAGATGCTCTTAAGCGCTCCATTGTCACACCTGTTTTCAAGAGTGGGGACAGAACGGAATTCAATAATTACAAGCCTATATCAGTTTTAAGTTCTGTATCAAAAGTCATAGAAAAACTACTTAACGTTAGACTAATGAGATACCTAGATAAATATAAGTTCCTGTTATGCTCCCAATACGGTTTCAGGAAAGGCTTATCTACGCAAGATGCTATTTTGGACCTTACGTCTTTAATTGTTAGAGGTAAAAGTAAAAAAGGTCTGGCTATCTTCCTTGATCTAAAGAAGGCCTTCGACACCGTATCTGTCTCCATTCCTGTCAGCAGGTTAGAACGCATTGGTATAAGAGGTACAGCGCTATCACTTTTTACTAGTTACCTCCAAAATAGGAGTCAAAAAGTAAAAATTGACAGGTACTACAGCGATGAATGTGAGGTGATATACGGGGTGCCGCAGGGGAATGTCCTTGGTCCGACGCTGTTCTTGATAAATGAATTGGGTAATATTGAATGCGCTGGGGGAAGGATGTTCCGATCGACGGTTCGGACGACACTGCCATAGTATTCACTGGAGGTTCCTGACTCGAAGTTGAAAGTGTGGCAAATCAAGGACTACGTAGGGTTTACAGATGGCTGAAAGATAATCTGCTTACCCTTAATATACAAAAAACGAATTATATTTGCTTCTCGACTTACCAAAATTTTCAATCAGAGCCGAACTTTTTTATACAAATTCATAATTGTTTACATCAGGATAGTCGGACTTGTAACTGTCCCTCCATAGAAAAGGTTAGCTTTGCCAAATATTTGGATGTCATCATTGATCAAAATTTGAGCTGGCATCCACATCTCGAATTGTTAATGTGTAGGGTGCGTAAACTCATTTGGTTCTTTAAATCACTCCGACATGTTATGGATAGGAAATAATGTACTAAGATTTATGTTGACACAATCCGTCATCACATACTGTATTCCTATATGGGGTGGAGCGAATAAATCTAACCTTATAGACCTGGAACGACCCCACCGATCTTTGATCAAGGTGATGTGTTTTAAGGCTTATAGATTCCCAACAGAATATTTATATATCTTCAGTGATTTGTTATCAGTTAGGCAGCTTTATATAATTAACCTAATCTTTAAATATAACAAATCGTTGCCGTATAATCCAAACGTACAAAGTAAAGGACGACATGACATCGTAGCCCGTGTCCATCCTGTTCGTACTGCGTTTGCTAAGAGGCAGTACGAATGTCAATCACCTTTCTTACACAATAAAATTAATAAACAATTAAATATTTACCCTATGACCTTATTCACGTGTAAAATTACCCTACATAAATGGCTGAAGAAACTTACGTGTGAAGAAGTTAAGCTTTTCTTACGTACAACTACACACGCACACACGCACGCACGCGCCCACGCGCGTTTCAGTGCACTACCTTAAGATATTGTTCATAATAGTATTATTACGTACAATAACTGATGTTCGATTTGGGAGTTGCGAGATATCCCCAAAACAAGTGTCTTCTGACTACTTACTGGGAGGTCTCAGGGCATGTAATTTGTATGTTGTATTTCTAAATAAAGATTATTATATTATATTATTCTATTTTACCATTAATTTATATGATTTTTAATAAATGTTCATAAAATATTACAAAAGTGTTCACAAAATTTTACGAAGTATCCGAATTCTTGAAGAAAGTAGAAGACTGAGTGTCTCAAAACTTGTTCGTCTCTAACATTTTCTTTTTTTCTTTCTCCTTCGTACCGCGTAATTGTCGAGACATTACGTGTTGAATAGCAAAACTCAAAGCTGCGCTTTGTTTAGCTGCAAGAGCGTGGAAATCAAAATTCCACGCTCAATAATTCATTCCCCCGAGTGTAAATTGAGCAACGCTGTGTGTGTCCATAAATATTAGAAACGAAAGAAAATTAAGAATTGAGATTTCCAGAGTGCATTTAATTATAGAAATCCGCTTCATAATTACCACCAAATTCTTGAAATATTGCGTATTAAGAGGGACGGACGGAACTTAACGCCTCGCCGTGTTTAGTCTTGTTATCCGAGCGAGAAAATGAAAATATTAAATATTTCATTCTCCACAACCGTCTCGTTTAGTAGCACGATTGTGCCCCTGCGGCGCAAGCGACGGCCACTTAGACTTACAATATTTTAAATGTAATCCTTATAGATTTGCAAACATATTGGAATATTTCCACAGCGCATAAAACGAAGTCACTCCCACAATGTACTTTAAGCCTTTCAAGACTACGCCACTGATTTTAAGCAGATTTAACTAATATATTACATTATGATTCAAGAAACGTAAAAAGAGAAGTAAAATATGTATACTGTAATACATTCATATTATTTATACCTACATATAAATCAAATTTTAATATTTCTTAATATTTTCATTCCTTCACTCTGGCAGGAAGACAAAAGCCCGGCTTTGAGTTCTCCCACTCAACACGCAATGCCTGGAAAAATTTGCGGAAAGTTAGGAATGGAGTGTCTTAACACTAGGTTCCTTTTGCCTACTCTGCTGTATGCGGAATACAGGGTGAAGTTGAGTTTAATTTTTAAAAAGAATACTGCTCATTGTGATGACGATGTCGAAAATTTGACCACCGTGAGAAACATAGAAGAAAACAGCACCAGTAGTCTGTCACCTACCACTTGATCTGACCAACTCAAATTTCCAGGCATGCCAAAATCCTATACTGTTTTACCGATTAATAGGAGCCAGTGGAGACAGTTAATCCGTACCATAATATGAATATCTCACCACAATCTTCAGATTCCGGACCAAGACCAAGACAAATATCGACCAATAAAAAAATATTTTACACACGTGTCTACCAAAACAGAAAATAACGAAACAAAAGTTCTGAATGAATTAAAATTCACAGAACATTTTTAAATACAACTAAATTCATATTTTTGTACGAATTTTTCAATATGATATGAAAGCAAATTGTTTTATTCATTCTTTATTCACATAGACTATTCAGTGACTTTATAACACTTTTAAAGTGAAATCCTTAAAAGTTTTAGTTTGAGCTTTGTAAAAATTTTCCTTCAGACAACGCTAAGCCATATGAATTATAACAAGCATATTTAAATTTTGTAAAATTTAAATTGTTAGTGCCTGAATGTGAACACATTTGTTACAGGTTCTGTTAGAAGAAGTTGAAAAAAAGTACAAGTAGCGTTTAGTTAAAAAGAAGATTTAATTTTCTCTATAGGTAGAGGTAATTAAATTTTACCTTTCCTTTCTATGTGGCATGAATCTGATCATTATTGATAGTTTGATCCTAATCTGAACAAACAATACGCGGAGTTGGATTCCGCTACTCCGCGTGCAATGTCTAACATAGTCTGCTATGATATATGTTCAAAGCAACTCTGCTACGAAAAAGATCTCTGAGAGCGGCTGTAAGTAATATATTTTACTGATTGATAGCAATTAATCATGTGGTCGAAATACTACATGGCGTGCGAAGTAAGGTATAATAATAAAGTCTAATATTTCAAACGATTATTAACGATTCAAGACGTTAAATGTATGGCACATACATACTTGTGTATGTTAATCTCTTTATAGCATGACTCTATATTTCATTTTAGTGAACAGTATTTTTTTTGTTAAAAAGGCCTTTTGAGGCCATCATGGGGCAGCGATATAGTATTTGACTGTAGTTTATAGGTTCGATTCCTACTCGAAAGTGTGAGAATGAGTTTTCGTTTTCTTGCTGTGGTAACATGATAAAATGCAGCAAAAAGTACCGCCACTTAAGACGTAATTTTAAAAATTAACGCGCAATGTCTCTAAAATTAGACGGGAAATTGAGAATGGAATGTCTTAACACTATTTTGCTCTACTGACCCTACTATATGAGGGACACAGCATGAACAAAAAAAATGCTACTAGAAGTAGAATTTGTCTTAATTATACGTTTTTATAAGAGCTTCTTTAGATGATGATGTTGAAATACTATACTGGTGAAATCAATGAAATGAAATTAAGATTTGTATGTAACTATATTAAATATATACTTTAATTTAATAGAATTTTTCTTGGGCCTACGTGGTTCAGTATAACAGCGCCTGTAAGCCCGATGAATGTGGGTTCGACCAGCACACGGGGGTAAAAAATATTTTCATCTCCGTGCCCAGGTGAAATTGATAGTGCAGCGTTGAGTTCTGTCATGTTACACGCAATGTCTTGAATGCGGACGATAACTGGAAAAGAAATAATGATTTTTAATTGTATATATAACATACATCATGTTAATTGTTAAGTTAGGCTAAATTTATATTTCCATTTCTTCGCTCTGGTGTCGAGGTTAAGCGCGGCGTTGAGTTCTGCCACTCACGCAATGCCTCCAGAATTCGGCAGAAAGTGGGGAACGGAGTGTCTTAACACTAGGTTCCCTCTGCCTACCCTGCTGTGTGCGGGATACAGCGTGAAGCTGATTTATTTTTTATTTTTCAATTGTTAGGTTCTCCACACAATTAAATTTTAACAGTTACGTTCTCTCTGTCTCCCTTACTATGTGGGATACATCGTGGCAGTGAAAAAATATTACAGTATGTAGTCGTTAATTATTCAAAGCTTAATATTTTCGATTGCGGAAAATTCGATAATTAATTATTGTGTAACTTTCTATCTGTACGTCAGGGCGTTTGTATGGTGCAAAACATTCTATTTAATTAATATAAACATTGCTTTGAACAAAAACTGAAACCAATACCGTAAAATGGTATTTTTATACATTAATTTTGTGGCATTATTTTATACATTATTTGCTTTACGCTGTATTTGGCTGTGTAAAGAAGAAACTCAGTGTTAAATCACTACGTATGCCACTTTCCACACAATTTACGAGACATTGCGTTTCGGATATTGGAACTTTACTCCGCTTTTTGTTTTGACACCAAAGCGACGAAATCAAATAGTTCATTCCTGAGTAGAAATAGACCTCATAACTGTCACGCTTACGGTCAGAAGCTGTGCCGCTGCATCAAGATGATTTAAATTTTCTTTACCTATATTCAAAAATCAAAGCGGCTACCTACATATGTTACGGGGGTAACTCTGTAAAATCCTTCCGGGAATATCTAATTTGGTGTCGTTGTCTTATTTTCCCCGTTCATTTACGTACACCCATCACCCTGACACTCCCTGAGGTACTTAGACATGTTAAGGCTTACTTACCTTTATTGGCAAAGAATCGGTCCTAATATAAAAATAAATTTTATATTGTCTTACATTTGCCTTAGACCAGTATGCGCGCGGTTTTTTGGGTTTGATATTAACTTGAGGCAATGATTATAATTATATAAATATTTTTTTCTATATTCTGGAGGTGGAGTGCAGTTTTTTTTATTAGATTCAAGCTGTAACAATCCATCCCAGAACTAAAATGTAAAGGTAAATAATATAATTAATAAAAAAAAAATATAAAAAAATATTATAAATATAATTATTTAATTATAACATTATTTAATTTATAACTTACGATAAATGCAATCTTATAAATAATAATTTAGTTCACTGCTTTAATTACGCGTTCCGTTCATAATATATTTATTAAAAAGAATTCAAAATATATTTATTAAAAATAATTTAATAATTATATTTAATCGTTGTACATTCTAATTTAAAATAAGTAATAATAAAATTAATATTTTAATTATTGTAAAATATCATGTTGGCTGAATAAACTACTGTCAACGTCAAAGTCAAGAAAAGGGAAAGAAAGAGAGGGGAAATGGCGGACGTGTCTGGAGAAGGATAGTGATTCGAAATGTTTAGAGAAGTTTTAATTTATAATTAATATATATTTAGATATATTTAATACTTAAAAAGCATGTGAGATTATGTCTTCAATTGTGATTTAAGTATTCGAGTCTACTAAGATAAGTTATGAGTGCTTTCACTATTTACGATTGTGTTTTGAAATACTTTGTCGGTAAGTTTTTAATAGATTCTTATTACGACAAAGAAGAGTGATATTAATTCATACATTGCCGTCAATATCCAGAGATAAATATTATTTATTTAGTAAATGGAAATAAATACATGAAGATGTTTTATGAGGTATGTAAAATTACAATTATATTAATGTACGCAGAATGCCTGCCGCCATCTTTGTCAGACGCGTGTATGTGAATTGTGAAATGAGAGTTAAATAGATTTAGCGAATTATAAATACTTATAAATGTAATTTCTATATATATTTGTAAATATGTTAAATACATATTACTATAAAAGGAAATATAAATATAATACTATATTTTATAATATGATATAAAACTATTATATCAAAATACGTATTTACAATTTATAAATATTATACAATATGAGTCTATTTAAAGATATTAGATATTAACCAAATAGAGTTCATTGACCAATGTTTTACTATTAACTAATATTATAGTCACAACCGACTGCTGCTTGGCTTCGCTGGTACTAATGTGCTTGGCTAAGTGAATTGCTATGGCATAAATTTTTATATATATTATATTTAGATAGTTTCGCGGTGCCTTGCGGTGCGTCAACGTTAACACTTGGTGTATGATGGATAGGTGTGTGATGCTATTTTATGTCCTAGTACTGGAGTATGTAGTAGTGTCCGCTTATTTGTCCAACGCTTTTTTTATCATAGAAAACATAATCCATCAATAGCCTGATGTCGACGACATACTTATAATATATATCCGGGCGTCACTGGTGCTGACATATTTGGTGCTGCTGCTGAGATTCTTCCGCCAGTTCTTCTCAGCACTGAGGTTCTTTACTGAACTGGTAGTAGAATCGTGAGTTTTCGGAGTCACTGGCTGTTCTAGCGATAACTGAGTATTTTCAACTAATGATTTCTATATTACATTCCCACAACTCTGAATCTAGTGTCAGTTCAGACAAACAGCTGCAGGGTGTGTGCTGTGCGTGTTATTCAACGACGGTTCTGTTTAAAAGAGGCGTTACAATAACAATGAATATAAATTATATTAATATTGAAACTAAAGCATATAATAAGAGCACGAAGGNATTATAGTCAAAACCGACTGCAGCTTGGCTTCGCTGGTACTAATGTGCTTGGCTAAGTGAATTGCTATGGCATTAATTTTTATATATATTATATTTAGATAGTTTCGCGGTGCCTTGCGGTGCGTCAACGTTAACACTTGGTGTATGATGGATAGCTATGTGATGCTAGCTGTGTGATGTTATTTTATGTCCTAGTACTGGTGTATGTAGTAGTGTCCGCTTATTTGTCCAATGCTTGGTTTTATCGTAGAAAACATAATGCGTCAATCGCCTGATGTCGACGACATACTTATAATATGTATCCGGGCGTCACTGGTGCTGACATATTTGGTGCTGCTGCTGAGTTTCTTCCGCCAGTTCTTCTCAGCACTGAGGTTCTTTACTGAACTGGTAGTAGAATCGTGCTTTTTTAGAGTCGCTGGCTGTTCTAGCGATAACTGAGTATTTTCAACTAATAATTTCTATATTACATTCCCACAACTCTGAGTCTAGTGTCAATTCAGACAAACAACTGCAGGGTGTGTGCTGTGCGTGTTATTCAACGACGGTTCTGTTTAAAAGAGGCGTTACAATAACAGTGAATATAAATTATATTAATATTGAAACTAAGGCATATAATAAGAGCACGAAGGTAAAAATTGTACTTATATTAAATTTATGGTACGAGTCATACTAAAATATTAAAATTATTATTTAGATCATTTTATTTAAATAATTTATTCAGTAGAGTGGGGAATCGGTTACAACGCTGTTTTCTGAATTTAACAGGAACCTAGTACTTAAACCTTCCCGCATTCAACCTTCCCGCATTCGGAAAAGTGTTTCGCCGAATTCTCAAGTCATTACGATGTGAATTCATTGAGTTGTGCACAACACCGCGATAAATATAATATAAAAATTAAATAACAGTTTAACAATCAAGTAAAAAGTACAGAGTAAAAAATATAAGTCCTATTATTAATACTACAAGTGTTTAGTTAGTTGTGTGTTAACTTGGTGCGGATGGATTTTTGTTCAACTATCTCCCAAAAGCTAGTGAACTCTTTTATGTAAACCTTGTACCTACACCAGAACACATATAGATTCTATTTTACGTAAATGTTGTATATTTAACTTTAAGATACATAATAAACGTTTGTTTTAGTAACAGTCTACGAAGGAGACACGCTGAGCTTGCAGCGCATCAGCCGCACCGAGATGGGGGCGTACCTCTGCATCGCGACGAACGCTGTACCGCCGTCGGTTTCTAAGAGGATCATTGTTGATGTTGAATGTGAGTATATAATATAATTTTTAACTTTACTTTTTATATGCAAGATATTGTCGCACATAGCAGAGTAGGCACAGAGAACTTGAAAACCTAGTGTTAAA
The DNA here is from genome assembly GCA_013403705.1 of Heliconius hermathena. NCBI lineage: Eukaryota > Metazoa > Arthropoda > Insecta > Lepidoptera > Nymphalidae > Heliconius > Heliconius hermathena. Next base: position 13,476 of record JAAIXJ010000319.1, read on the forward strand.
ACACTACGACACCGTAACTACTACGACACTTCTGTTCTCAACTTTCCGCCAAATTAAGGAGAGATTGCGTGTTGAGTGGCGGAACTCAACGTCGCGTTTAGCTTCATAATCGGAGCCAGAAAATGAAAATATTAAATATTCAATATTCTCGAGTGAGACTCGAACCCACAACCTGTCTCGTTTACGGACGCACGCTTGTGCCCCTGGGTCATGCATTGTATTGAAAGTATATAATATAGTTACGGATTTCTATAACTATATTATGTACTTTTGATATAATGCGTAGCCAAGGTTGCTAATAGACAATGTTTCACAAAAATATATATGAATGTATATTTGATAGAATTAAATGAATTTATGATTCTAACGCTCTCTAACTCTCTCTCGCTCGCGGCTTCCTCTGCTTGAACTATATAATTATTGATTTAATAACTATAAGAATGTTTTGAATTAAAAACTACGACCAATATTGATTCTTGATATTTATAATAATATATTTTAAGCATATATAAAGCTAATTATTTATTATACGTGTATATTTTTGTAACATTATATTCTTTTTAACTATGTTATGTACGTGTTATCACAATTTTAAAACTCTGTTAAATGTGCTGTCAGTGAATAATTTAAATTTTTGTATATGTTTTCTAAAAAAGTAAAAACAATTTATTTCACACGAATGAACAAACTGAAGAGTATATGTATTTACTTGATATTTCTTTGAAGATCAAGTCGTTCTTCATCTCTGTGTTGAATTAATTACTACTTAAATACTAATTACGACTTTAATTAAGAAGGTAACCTTCACCAAAAATCTATTTTGCTTACTTAGTAGTTTCTACTGTAAATAATTCTTCTTCTTCTTCCTGGCATTAATCCCGGCTTTTGCCAGATTTTGCCTTCCTCAACCTACTCCTCTTTTGAGGTATTTTTATGCACGGTCTTTAGCATCTTCAGTGGTTAGACTATTGGCTCTCATGTCCGGCATCGCGACATCCAAACAGCGCTTCCTTGGGCGTCCGAGAGTTCTCACTCCAGGATCTGATTTAGTAACGCTGGCACTTGCATCCGACATAGTTCTTAGGCCGGCGCGTAACGTGACTAAACCATCTCAGGCGACACTCTTGGAGCTTATCCGCTACGTCTCGCGGATGCGGACTCCAAGACTACCTCGAATGAATGTCAGACCGCGTTACGCCGCACATCCACCTCAGCATCTTCGTTTCCGCCTCGTGAAGCTCGTGAGTGTGCCGAGATAGTGCTGGCTAGCATTCAAATCGTCTATCCATTTCAGTCAAAAATACTCAATGTACAGAAAAATTATTTTTACTGTTTTATTATATATATAAATTAATATTTTCTTCTATTATATAAAACTTCTTTAAAATATGTTTTGTACATTTTAAAGTGATTTTTCATAACGAATCCGTTTATTTTGCTTAACAAAATTGTATCTAAAAATCATAATAGCAATTCAACGCCATTGAAGCGTCATCATTCTATTAAACTTTTTCAGTCTGTAAGACTGTTATTTCAGTGATTTCGAGATTCCCCTTTATTTTTGCTTTCTTATTACCACCACCAGCTGGCTAAATAAGATCGTAGCAAGCGATAATTGAAAGATATTTTTTTAAAAAAGGTGCACGTCGCATACACGCTGCTCTTGATCTTAGAAAGTTTTTATGCAAAGTCCACAGAATAAGAAAATATTTTTATTTCTAACTTGTTTATTATGTGGATTTATTTGTTCTAGGGAATTATAATTTGTAATTTTTTTTTGTATATAACATTGTGGTAATAACTTTCTTAGGTTTTAAATCATATAAGCCAGACTGAGATTCGATTCTCATTTGATACAATTAATTACATTAAAAATGTGAACGTCTCATAATTAGTGCCATTCTTAGGATGAGTATATTGATGTTATATATTATCTGCTCTTTATTTGCTGGATTCTTTATTTTACCTAAACCAAGACACGGATCAACGTGTCCAGCCAAGTGCAATTTGAAAAACTATCAACATTCTTATAGTTAATAAATTATTTTCTCAAATTCAGTTATAGTTTTTGTTTTTAACCTGACTATTACCATGTACTGACGAACGATCCAAAAATATTCAAAATTACACTATAATACCATATTAATATCAACATTGTACTGTTGATAGTAATTGAAAAATAGTTATATTACAAGGTTATTCTGTACTAAGATCTAAGCTCAGTTCTCACATTTATGTCTCTGATATCCTTATAATATTATATATTGTTTTTTATCACCAATGTTGTCGTTTAAAATCATATTTATGGCTAAAAAAATATTCATTGTACTTTCTTCTTTTAAATCGTGGTTAACAATATTAATTAAAATTATATAACTTAGCTTCACTTGTGAGTAATCGACGTAATTTGATCATTTCAGATTTTTATTTTTCCTACTAAAATTTTGTTATACTTCATGATGAACTGTTCTTTAAGTTGCTTCAGGCTTTGAGCTATTACTTAACTAAAATTCATTCAATTCCATCCAGTAGCTGCCGTTATTTTAAGTAATTTGTCATTTTTGGTTTTTAATTTTTTTTAAGGAAACTATAATGAAGACCGTGATGAATCCCAAAAAAGATGTACCTCCAGACCTTAAGCTATTACTATATAAAAATCTATTCATTTCTATCTGGTAGTTTTTGCGTAACTTGAGGACAAACAAACAGACAGACAGTCAGAAAATAATTCTGCTGATTGGTTTTAGCTTCTATAATCGATTTGTTAACATCCATTTTTTATATCTTTAATGTATAGAATCGACTTATCTATCCTTTTTTTATATATAAAAATTACTTGTCATAAGATACGTATATATATCAGAATAGCATATGTACGCACATCTCTCATTAACACTAATTCCAACGAGGAAAAACAGTTCAAAATAAAATTTTATTGTATTATAATAAAAAGGCAATTGACCATTAAGTTCTACTCGACCCTGAGCTCTCTTACCAGGGAGTAACGGAGGGTAACATATGGGTTAAATACTTAACATTTAACTTGGCTCTCATTTCGCATTAATGTTTTTGTTTTGGTTCCATTTACTAACTAATATAAAATAATAAATTTAATAATCTTAAAAATAATTCAATAAATATTCACTCGATATTAATACACAAAAAAATTATATTACCTTCAAATTCCGAGAAAGTTCAGGAATCGATAGGTTTGATTTTAGTCAGTCAGTGCCGCTTTTAGAGACCGCCGGAGGAGACTTATCTTTTCTAGCTTTTATTTTTAGATCATTTGCATTTCGGAGATTTCACTTTACGTTCCAAGATATATAAAAGCTACAATTGAGTTATTTGCTAAAAAATATTACTGGTAGTATTTGTGTCGTATATTATTATTTGTCCATCGAGGCGCAGTGTATCACACGATGGTTGTAGGTTAAATTGTAATGAGTTATATTCATTTCCCCACTCAAATAAGACAAAACGATGTGTTAAGTATCGCAACTTACTACGCAAAGTTGGTTTTGACGAAGGAGATAAACAGAGCAAAATAAAAGCTTACTGTCTACCCTGCAAAATTTGACAAAATTAAAAAGTATTTATTACAAAATTTTGAATAATTTTATAATTCATTTTTTCATTGAACTTCTTAGTTCAGAATCGCTATTGACAAGATGTTAATTTTTTAAATATTATTTTACTATTATATTATACTATTCTAAAACTTAAATAAATTCACAATAGTATCTTTATGAGTTAGAGAGATACAAACGAAATCACCTTTAATATATCTTTCACAAAATTAAAGCGAAACTCAAAGCTCCATAAAATATATTGAAGCAATAAAAAGATGTTATTGCACAAAAAAAAGCACGAATTTAAACGAGAAAGCTCAAACTGGTTGGAATAATGGCATCATCTTCCATGCACATAAAGCAAGAACTTAATAAATATTTTAAAAACATGATAGAATATTAAAACATATCACGAAGCTCGAAGTAATATTCGTCGTGAAAATTGCCGTCATAAAGTTTGGGCAATGTGAGTTATTCTCTCAAAGTGTGGACTTTATTATCCAAGGGAGATGTGAAAAATAGTCGGCCTCGTTTGGGCGAAGTCAAAATCTATCTATCATTACTGATTATAAATTGTTCCAGTTACCAAATAGTTTAATACTTCAATGCACGCGTATACTTTTGCTTCGGATCGATATGATTTATGTGCAGACTGTTCGAGTCTGAAATTTAGAGTTTGTTACAACTTGACGCTATAAAAGTGAATATATATATATATATNAAAAACATTCTATTTTAAAATTAAAATAAAACTGGAATAACCGTCTGTAGTTTTAAAATACCAGTGTACCTACTTCCAAGTGCATATATAATAGTTATTTATACAATACCGAAACACAAACAAACAATTTAGTTTTTTAGGATATCACACAGCTGTGTGACTCGATAGCTACCCAAATATCATTATTCTAAGTCTAGTACTTAGAAAAATAGTTTATTTGGTAGGCACAAATGATTACAGGTAGGAAAGGTTTCTCGAAATTCTTGCTTGGACAGTACAAGATTTTCCATTTGAATTATTAAAGTCCACGCAAAGTTGCGGCAAACGATGACCAGTACTTTATAGGTAAATAATGTTGAAACCTTTCGATAATTGTATTCAAAATTACGATGTACAGAAATGTAAATATTAAATCATTCATTTCCTAGGGTGGAAATAGAACCTACATGCTGTTGCACTTGCAGTCGCATGCTTGTGCCCCTGCACCGCAACTGACTTGAAAAATAACATATTAGGGATATATTTTTTTATACAGCAAATTTAAAACAAAAAACGAAAAAAATAATAGCTGAAAAAAGTATTGTTTCCAGCAATGTATTATAGTAGTTCATGGTAGTAATATAATTGAAATAAGACGAGCTTTGTTCCAAAAGGAAATATGTACTCGTACATCTTATAAAAGCACTATTTATATTTGAACATATACATTTTATAGTAAATTAGATTATTTATAAAAAAATATTTTTCTCTCCCGACATATATTACGTACATGGTGATAAATGACTACGATTTTTTTTCCAGCTTCACATGTTGTTTACCCTAATGTTAAAACATTCTCATCTTTCCGCCCGAATTCGAGACGTTGCGAGTTAAATGGCGGAGATTAACCTCGTGCGTTGTTGTAATATTTTTTAAGCTTCTTATTATATTTCGCATATAGCGGGGCCGGCAGAGAGAACTCGGGAACATAGTGTTAAGATGTTCCTTTCTTAATAAGGCACTACCGTTTTCCACCTTTTACATTCTGGAGGCGTGTTGAGTGGCGGAAACCAAACCCCACGCTTTCCACAGTTTCCAAGTTCTCTCTTACTTTCAGCCGAATCTTGAAGGGATTGCGTCTTGAGTAGCGGAACTCTACGCCACGCTTTGCCTAGCTACCAGAGCGAAGAAATGAATATATTAATGTAACATACTTTATATTAAGATCGAATAAACAATCTGGAACACAGTCTAGGAATAGATTATAACTTTCACGCATACTATCCCATAGGCTCAATCGCGTCTCGCAGCTTGGCAGTGCAATCTAACACCGCAATATGTAACCGCCGCAAATAAAACGAAACATTTTCAATATAAGCATCTTCCAAAGAATCGGATTCATAATCATTGCTATAACAAGACTAACAGTGGCGAATAAATAGTGTAATTATTTTATAAATATAGAGAGCGTCGTGGTGCAGCGTCGGCTGTAAATGCCAAATGGTTCTATGTTTGGTCCCCTGAGGACTGGGGTTCCTCATCTTCGTTTCCTCGCTCTGATAGACAAAACGCAATGTTGAATTGATAATTGGGCAGTGCGTAGGGAACGGAGTATCTTAACATTAGGTACCATCTACCTACTACTGCTACTGCTATACGGTAAAAACCGTGCGCGTTTCTTTTAAATACATCATGGTTATACATCTTTGTATAGACAGGATAGATGGCTTAATGTCAGTGCCTTGCATCTTCACTCGGGTGAGATGACACACTTTCTACCCGATGACTCCGTTGACTTAAATGCCGACGTTTATTATGATCGAGAAGTCATTATTAATACACTAGCTTGTTATATCTATCTATTTATGTCTGTATATTGCTATTTATATTTTCTATGAAGCTATTGTGGTGTAGTTGTAGTGCATCCTACTGTATAAATGACGGTTGTGGGTTTGATGCTCATTCGGGATGTTTAGATCATTACGTTCCATAGCCTGGTTATTTGAAGATGGTATAATGTCAGATTTTGCCACCTTACATGCAATGTCTCTAAAATTGGTTTAAATAAATAGTGGAATTTCTTTGAATGGTTTTATATGGTATAAAGATTAGAGAGCTTATACGTTTTCTAAAACTACATTTCTTTTCAGCGTATAACACAAAATACGAAAAATTCAAAACCATAGTTAATATTCGTACTACAATATACATTTTCTTTCCAGTTTCACCAATGATTTGGGTACCAAACCAGCTGGTTGGAGCACCAGCAGGCACTGATGTGACCGTCGACTGCCACACTGAAGCTCATCCCCGAGCTATCTCGTACTGGGTGTATGACAATGTGATGGTTCTGCCAACTAAGAAATACGCTATAAATACTGAGGAGAATTCGTACAGGTAAGTTTATGTTATTTTTTTCATTACATAATATGTGGATAGTAATGAGTAAATCATACACAAGTATAACAAAAGATTTTATTTTAGCTTCACACTGTATCCCGCATATAGCAAGGTAAGCAGAGGAAAGCTAGTGTTAAGAAACTTCTGTTCCCCACTTTCCGCCAAATTCTTGAGACATTGCGTGTAGAGTGGCAGAACTGAAGTACGGAAAGTGGGAAACGGAAATGACTTAATGAGAACAGAGTGTCTTAACACTAGATTTTAATTTGGCGGAATATTCATCTATTACTGGATCTATCAATATCTTGAGTACAAGACTACAATAAAATGGATTCAAACCCACAGACTTCAAAAATGGACATTGTACGATACATTCAAATTGAACCACGATAGTAGTAAATCCAGCAAAATATATATTCACCATATTAACTGGTAACCTTCCAGCAGCCGTCGCGATATCTGTTATATTAAATTTTCATCTCCAAGAGGATTTTAGAGTAAAATATATTTTATAGTCTCAACCTACTTGTGCAAGAGCGTAACGTATATTGCTGTTAGGAAAGATAATCTTTTCCTTAAACCAAACCTGGATCACTTGGAGTTTTATTATTATACGAAAATTAGCTTTAATGTAAAATTATCTCTAAGTATAGACTTCTTAATCTTACTTTTTTATATTTTAATATGATTTCTTCACGCTGTATCTAGTATATAGTAAAGTAGTAGTATATAGTCTAGTATATAGCATAGTGAGATGGGTTAACCAAGAATCAATATACTCCGTTTAATTTCCGCCCAATTTGTGTGACATTGCTTGTTGATGAGCATTGAAACCACAGCCATCGTAGTTATTTTGTCGCACTGTTTTACAAAAAAAAAAAAGGCTATTTCTCTCATTTTATGCTTCTATAAAAAAAATCACAAGAATTTTTTTTATAAACAAATGACAGATAAATAAAATTACTTAATTATTCGAAGCCAGTCGTGGCGCCTGGTTGTGGCGACCCCACTCGAGGAAATTAAATATTTATTCAAAATTTATATTTCCATTTCTTCGCTCTGATGTCGAGATAAAAGCACGGCGTTGAGTTCCACCACTCAACACGCAATGCCTCCAGAATTCGGCGGAATGTGAGGAACGGAGTGTCTAAACACCAAGTCCCCTCTGCCTGCCCGGCTGTGTGCGGGATATAGCTGACTTAATCGTATATGTAATATGACGTCACACATATCATGTAAATTAGCTTAACAAGTAGTCGAAATTGTATGAAGAGGTTGCGTTATAAGTAATTAATAATAGATCCTGAGCACTCTACGCCTCGCCTGTATAAGCCTGAGCCTGTATTATGCATTGGCTATTATATAATGGGGCTTTGAACAGAGTAATATGTTTAATGTATCAAATTATTAGATGTATATTATGTATGTATGTTTGTGTATGTCTAAGCTGTGTCACTTTACTTGAATTTCATGAGATTGATTGGAGTTTTTTTTCGTTCAAAATTACAATCTTTCTTGTTACTATCGTTTATCGTTTATAGTATATAGTAAATTTTATGTATGCACATAAAAGTATATAAATAAATATAGTTTAAATAATTTATATGATTTTGTATGCTCTTTTAAATAGATAAAGAGCAACGTCTAACTCTGCGAGTCAAAATGCAATGTTTCGAAAATGGGGCGGTGCTTGGAGAACGGAATATCTTTGCACGGTTCCCAAGAGACGCGGCTTTAAATCTTGCTAGCTTAAATTTTTTATATGTTTCCTAAATAAGTATTTAACATTAAGTTCCCTCTGCTTACCCTTATGGGACTCCTTAAAATGTGTTAAAACAACTTTTTACTCAGAATAAGCTGTCGCTTATCATAACTAGTCCAAATCTTGATTTTTAAAAATATCTTTGAAATTTAAGAATTGAAATATTCTATTTATAGACTAGATATTTCTATATATTACTTGAAACCTATGAAAAATAGCCTTCATTATGAATAATGTGCAATGTTTCCGTCACCAGAGCACACATGAAGCTAACGGTGCGGAGCCTCCAGACCGGCGACTTCGGCAACTATAGATGTATCTCGAAGAACTCCCTCGGCGAGACTGAGGGCTCCATTAGATTGTATGGTAAGTTATTATAATATAATACATACTTATATACATATTTATTCATTATTTATTAAATTTATTAATTTATTTATTAAATTTATTAAAAAACTATTGAATTTACTAAAATATTTACTTTTATTATTTAAGAGAGAAGATTTACATTTTTCATTATGAAGAAAATACAAATAATATTATACTTAACTTTACTCAACTTCACGCTTTATCCCTAGTGGGGTAGTCAGAGAGAACGGAGCGCCAAACGCTACGATCTGTACATATCTCTTTCGCCTCGTCCACTGTCATCAACCTCTTCATACATGCCCTCCGGGGGGTCCTCATGCTTTTTACGTGACCTTCCTCAAGTATCTTTGATACTGTGTTTTCGAAGGTTAACCGAGGTCTCCCCTTATCTCTCTTACCACTCACTTTATATTTTTACAAAACATACATTTAAAGATATCAGACTCTTCCGGCGGCGGTGCGCAGGTGCAGGCGTCTCAAGTAGCATCTAGCGGTAACTGAACCCGCTATCGACACAGAGACAGTCGCCATACGGCAGTGACCTCATTGGCTCATGTGGGATAACAACATCAATAATCACTGAACAGCATACCATTCTCCTAGCAAGATATCAGATCTATCGGCAACAATTTAGTAGATCGATCTTAGTATACAGTAGCATTAGTATTTTCAAAAACAGACTTGACATTGTACCTATAATAGAGCACCTCTAATTCCACTAGACCATATTGAAGAGCAAGTTGGTGGTATTATCTCGGCAACTTGATTGAGTATATGCAAATACTCTCCATTAAATTACTTTATTATTGACTTATTCTTCTAGAAGTATATTTTAAAAAATACAAGCTTATATAGGTCTTATAATTTGAATGTAAAGACAATTCAGCGTGTCCAGCCAAGCTTAAAAAGCTGTATACGCGCAGTGTGTATGTTACACGAACCATTGCAGGCTACTGAGCCTTTCATCACTTATAAACCAATTACTTTATATGAATAAATTTAATTTGTTAAAACCCGCTAGCTGGTGCTGTATAAAACTCAATCTTTATGTATGTACATAACTTAAAACAAACAAATAATAATAATAAACGCTTTATTTATTACAATTAGATCTTAACATAGGTTAGCTATACAAATTTTTGCTATATGGATATTTAAAACTGGATTTTTTAATAGAATCACTCACTCATCCAATACCTAGTGCTTGAGCACTTATCAAGATCTCACATTCTTTTGTCGGTGAAGTTGAGAACTACGCATTACTTAACATTTATTTATCTTTGGATAGGATGGATGTGAATACTTTTATTAGCCGATCGGAAAAATGTTTTATTGTTAGTTTGTTGTGTGAGTTTCGCCGTTCAACAAACTATATTTCATGAGTGAAAATTTTGCAGAAAGCGGAATATTTTAACTTTAGATTACTTTGTTATTGACTTAGTTTTCTAGACATTTTTAAAGTGTTATTCCAGACTTAGGAAAGAAAAATACTTATTTAGAAAACGTATATACGTATAATTTTTGACTTTGATGCTAACAACAGAAATAAGTTGTAACAAATGTATAAAAATTTACGTATGGCTTAGTGGTCAGGAGGCGCGGGTTCGAGTCCCGCTACGTTCAAATTTTTATACGTTTTCTAAATAAGTATTTTTCTTTCCTAAGTGTGAAATAACAGTTTAAAAATGTTAAAAAAAGTATAAAATATTTATTTCGAAAACGTATAAAATTTTTTTTGAACGTAGCGTAACGTGGTGGTAAATTATTTGACGTTCAAAAATGAAGTATGTAACTTATTATGTTGAATAAAATTATTTGAATTTGAATTTTTTAATTAGAATTTGAATTTAAGTTCCAGTGGGAACCTCGCGCTAAGACACATTGTATTCCGCAGAGAACTTAGCAGGAAGAGACTACTGTTTACGGATAAAGAGTGAGGATAAAAAAAATTACCGAATCTTGTACGGTTTACTTTCAATGTACAGTGTTATTCTATTTAACTAATAAGTACTTAGCAGTGGACACCATTGAATATGTACAAGTCGAGGTAAATTAAAAAACAAAGCAATGTTTTTTTTGTTTGTTACTCACAAATATAAAATATATTTTTTTTACATAGTTCTTTTTTGCGCAGAAATTCCGATGCCTTCGACATCACCGAAAGCGACTGAAATGAAAAGTAATGCCCACAAAGAAAGTGAGTATACAATGTATTTTATATATATATATATATATATATANTATATAAAGCTTATCCCGCGTATAGCAGGGTAGGCAGATCGAGCCAAGTGCCTACTCTACCATATGCGGGGTACAGCGTGAAAGTATTCTATGTTTATTTATTCATTTTTTTTTATAATCTACAGTTATATAAGCCAGTCTTTACTAAAACAAATATCCCGAAGGAAACATAAAATAACTTTAAGAATATTTGTAATTGTACAATATTAATATTGTAAATTTTCCATCTTTTATCATTAATATATTATTTTGTAAATAATATAATTTATTTTCATTTTTTTTATACAAATAATAATATATACAATATTCCCTGACTGTACTATGTAGCCTAACAAAAATTACTAAAAGCGTACGGTGGAGTGAATTAGCAGTAAATATTTACCTTCTTGATGTTATTAGAAAAAACAGTAACATAACAAGATTTAGAAACAATAACATTTTAAAAAATATTGACGTCGTCGGGGCCCAGCGACACAGCGTCTGATTGAAAACGCGACGGTGCTAGGTTCGATTCTACGCGTAGAAACAAATTATTTTTATTTCCTTGTTTCCCTCTCTGTATTCTCTCAAATGTAGGATACACTTATTTGTTTGTACTACAATCATGCATATGTATGTACGTTTACTACATACTACTCCTATGTATGAATGTGTCTCTGATAGATGAGTAATTAATTTTAATTTTTATCCTCACTCATGGTTCTTGACGAGGCGACGTATATATGCGTATTTTTATTTATAATATATTAGAAGAACTCATTGCTTTGTAGGTGACTTCTTTCATTAAAATTCACAGTGACATGAAATGTAAAAAAATATTTACCTATCCATAAATAAGATTAATACAAATCATAAAAACAATGACATTTTGATATTTACGTATACAAAGCCTAATATTTTAGGATTCCATACCTTAAAAGAAATAAACGTCTCCCTCAGACTCTTTTAGGATCTTTGCTGTCCTTCTAGTAAACATTCCCTTAAAACAGACAACACTCCTAAATCAACGCAAACATTTATGCATTGTTTTAGCTGTATTTTATGTGAAATTCGCCTCGTAATCAAAATCTATGACTACTGCCCGTGGATCTACGATTATAAAATTTGGCGTCAAGTGAGAATTTACAGAAATAAAGGAAAAAATCTGAAAAATTTACATGTATATTTATGTTACGAAAAAAAACCGAAAATTATGAAATTGGTACCTCGAATCCTCGGAGGGCGAGTCTGAAGATTCTGGGCAAAAGAATGGCTTTAGAAACGTCTTATTTATTTGACTGTTGATAAATTTATGTACGTTACGTTTTTAAAGTACAATTGTTCATAGTACTAACTACAAAGTAAACTAAATTGAATTGTTGGTGAAGATTACCTTCGTAACAGTCTAGCTTAATTCGTAATTATTTAACACAGTAATAAAGAATGACTTAATATTCAAAGAAATATTTTGAATAGATTCTTCAGTCCGTTCGCTCGTTTATGTTATTAATATTTTTTTAAGAAACGTATAAAAAAATAACTTTTGGGAACAACCTCTAAAAAATTGTGTCTCAACAAAAAAAATGCTCTGACACTGTTTATAAAAATATCCCGCAGTCATATTTCATAACTTACAAGCGACACGTACCGACATTGCACTATTGCACCTGTATGTTGCATGTATGTATATGCCAGGGGTATTTTAGGGTACATACCTCAAAATTTTTATAAGATAACTTTGTTCTTTTTCCGTCTGTCCGTCTGTCAAGACTATTTACAAGTACAAGATCGGTTAAAGGTTAGATACCTCAATGTTCAAGATTACCTTAGAGCACAAAAAATCTATCTTCTAAATCATCGCAATCAAATGTCGATGAAATATGAGGGTTTATGCTTCGTTTTTTGTCGCATTTTCTATCATAACTATAGGGTACTTCCCGTTGATATACAATTACGAAATTTGTTAAGAAGTTAAAACTTACGGCACGTATAAAGGAAAATTCCAAAATTGTTTTTCAAAAATTGACTACTTATTGTATTTGTGTCACAGAAAAAAACCATTAGGTACAAATTTTAATCTGTACTTAATTTGATACAAAATGACTCCATCCATGAAACTGGTACGAAAACTCTCGGGGCATGAGTACGACTTGAACTTGACCGAAAATGTTGATTATTTTATAGATTACTAGAGGGCGCGCGCGGCTTCGCCCGCTTATTAGGAGTGAATTCTAAAAAAACCACGAAACACGTGTTCAATAAAATATTTTAAACAGTCTGAATTTAAATTTTTATAAAAATCGGTGGCAATTTAAAAAGTATAATAAGTAGTAAAGATTTTTTCATATAAACTTTCAACTCCTTATTTGAACGCTTAGGGGGTGAATTCTTAAAAACCATGAAACATGTGTTCAATGAAATATTTTTAAGAGTCTGAATTTAAAAATCGGCACAGATTAAATTTTTTTTCCATACAAACTTTCAACCTCTATTTCATCCCTTTAGGGTTAAAATATTTCAAATTCCCTTCTTAGTGGATGTCCAGAATATGAAAATAAACATCTGCCCAAATTTCACGTTTCTACCATCAGCGGTTACGGCTCTGCGTGCGTCTTACCTCAGTCAGTCAGCACAAGTCCTTTTATATATAGAATATAAAAATGCCTAAAAACCTGCTTTCTTTGTATAATCTGTATACAAATTATATATTTAACTAATAATATATGTTACTAATTTAAAAACTCTACAGGAGCTAATATAACTTATTTTACTAAGAATATCGTGAACATTTATCCAAATTAATTAATCAATAATTAAGGCGGTTTGTAATATCTATATTTCTTAAATGAATAATCATGTAATTCAAGCGGGCAAAGCCGCGAACAGGTCGCTAGTGAATAATAAATATAATATAATAATTCGAAGCCTATGATGGCACGATCTTTTAGGATTGAATTTCTTATAAGTAAAATATTTGTAGGGGCGACACATTGAGTTTGCAGAGGGAGTAACGAACATAATTACAGTATTATTATACTGTTAAATGTCCATAATAAAATGGACATTTGAAATGAATGCTGTTTATATCGTGTTCAATTTCGTCTGGCGGGGCGCTTACGGTACGTGGGCGATGCTTGTATGGAGTTGGACATAGATGTAATGGCTTATACTGTGATTTCTACGTGTCGATTAGTGTATGATGGATTGACGATTTTTGGTACTATACAACAGTGTAGTAGTATTACGCGTATTTGTTGACACTTTTTTATCGTAGAAAACTAGCCGCCCCAAGGCTTATACTGTATTATTCTCTACGTGCGACTTAGTGTAGGATGAGCGCAGGCTGATACTATTGACCAGTGCGGCGGTAGTGTACCACGTATTGTTCGACACTTTGTTTATCGTAGAGAGGCCAAAATAACAGACGTCGAGATTTAGTGGGCCACGGCTTGCTGATAACTGATATCGGTCACACAAATCAGCGTTACTTACTGTCATCGATGCTAATACTTTTAGCTAAGTGTACTAAAGTAACGTGGGCCTATTTCATAGTGTTCGATTCAATCAATTAAGAGATGCTTGTATGGAGTTGGATATTTATATAACGGCTTCTACAGTAGTTCTATAACTCGTTGTAGGATAAATAGGTGTGTGATGCTATTTTATGTCCTGAAACTCTGGTGTATGTAGTAGAGTCCGCCCGTCGCATACGGGTGTGTGGTGCTATTTAATGTCCTGGAACTCTGGTGTATGTAGTAGTGTCCGCCTACGGGTGAGACAGCAGCGGGGAGTGTGCCGTGGGTTTATTTAACATATCAGCCGCCTTGCGGTAGTGCGTTCGATGCAACGACTTATATTGATCTCACAAATCAATGAACATCACGAATTACCATTCTAATACAATCCTAATATAAACAAGCGTAACAAGTACCTTCAGAAAGATCACACAAGTGTCTCGAAATTCACGGTGTAGGGGCGGGGCGGTGCCCTTACTCTTTCTTTCTTTTATTATAACTAGTTCGCAGTTATAGTAGAGAGGAAGATAGAACGCGCTCTTGGTTTTTCTTCGGAAGAGCTTCGAGTTGTGACAATATTATATTGTCTAGTTTCAGTCATTTGAATAAACTTCTGATGGCAAATATTTTATTAAAGCGATACTTTCCCATGGTATAAATAACATTTTTAACACTATTACTTCTGAATCTCTAAAAGATTTTGGGTTCTTCACGATCACAATTATAAACGATTCTAACCACTGGACACATCACGAGCCCAAAGCATTATTTATTAAATAATATTTTCAAAAGTGTTTGAGATATCAGTTACAAAGCGAGCGACTGTTAACACAACGGTTGCTGGTTTCCAATCCGACTCGGGGAAACATATATTTAATATTTTAATTTCCTCGCTCTAGTACAAAGAGCGGCGTTGAGATCGGCCACTCAACACGCAATGCCTCAAGGATTCGGCGGAAAGTGGGGAACGAAAGTGTTAATGAGGAACGAAATGTCTTAACACTAGGTTCCCCAGTTTTCTCTACTACTTACACTGTTGTCTAATATGTTACTGTATGTCCGGCATACAGTAACATATTAGATTGAAGCTATAAAAAATGTACATGACGATATATTTTTATACTTATATTTTTATATTTATGCTTTTATCTAGCATATACCAGGGTAGAGAGATAGTCTTTCCACCCAAATTTTATACATTGCAACTTGAATGGCGGAGCTCAACACTGCATTTAATCTACCCATCCAAATGGAAACAAATTTAATAACAAAAAAAATCAATAAAAGTTACGTAATATGCTTGAAATGTTCAATTATCCATAATAAAAAAGTTACCAGATTGTTTCACGTTGTATCCCACAGAGAGCAGGGTAGGCAGAGGGAACATAGTGTAAAGACTTGACTGTGTAAGACACTCTGTTCCCCGCTTTCTGCTGAATTCTGGAATCATTGCGTATTGAATGGCGGAATTTAACGCCGCACTCCCCCTCAATACCAGAGCGAAGAAATGAAAATAGTAAATAATACGCGTTTACAGTCACACGTCTTTGCCCCTACGCCCGACTGGCCCCACGTACCACATACCTACTTGATAAATAATTTTACAATTTTTTTGTTATTTTGTTCTTATATAAATTTTCTTAATTTTAATAAAAAAAAATAATATTACTATTTACTTCGCTGAAAATAAAACTTTAATGGACTATGAATATTCTCTATAAAATGTTCCACACGTTCGAAGATGAACTTCGCTGATTCGCCAATAGATGCAGAACCAGGCCGCGCTTACAATGCAATGTACACACACTTAAGAACAGCTGACTCTAATTGCAGCGTCTTGCGTCGTTATAAAAATGTTTGGAACTATTTGTTTTATAAAAATATGTATTTTTTTTTAAACTCTAACCTAGTGTCAAGACACTTTTTTTCTCCGTTTCCAATATCATCAATCAATCCATACAATTCCATTTTTCGCGCTTCAACAAGGTAAACCGATGTGATTATTAAATACAATCACAAAACAGCTATTTCGTTTGTTACATGATTTTATTCAATTACTATCGAGTTATATCTAGCATTAGGGTTATTTAGACGAATAATTACAAAGCAATAGTGCAAATTAAGCCTAATGCATAATACTATAATGTTTATTGTATTGCAATTTAACGATACTGTATTGTGTTTAGTTTCACGCAGTATTTCACAAATAGCAGAGTAGGCAAAAGCAATTAAGTCTTAAGATACTCTATTCAAATAACAGTGTAGGCAATTGAAACTAGGGAAGCTAATGTTAAGATTCCGTTCTCATTAAGACATTTCCGTTCTGTTGAGTGACGGAATTCAACGCTGCGCTTTGCCTCGTTACCAGAGCGAGAAAAAAAAATGTAAAATATTTAATGTAATGAAGTGGGAAACCAACCCACTTGAGGAAACAACCTAGTCGTGTTTACAGTCGCACCTGTGCCACGTCTGGCCTCAACAATAATATAATATAAAAATAATAACAAAAAAATAATGCGAGCTAGTAATTGCTGATATTAATGAGTTGAAATAAAACAAAACTTTTCATCTTTTTATTATTATGACCTACACTATAATGTATATTCTACTTTAGTTATTTGGGTTTAAATGAGAAAGCCGCAAGTGAAAGCTAGTTCTTAATATGATCCTAAGTGAGATACAACTCTTAACCATTGCCACAAGATCAGTGCCAAGGATGCAATTGCAGAAAATATTAATCTTTAATTTCTTCATAGTAATTAATAGTCTTGTGTTAGTCTTACAAAGTTTTTGGTGGAAGAAGCATAGTTAATGTAATACAGCGTTAAGACTTAAGATATTTTGATCTAAAGACTTAGTTACTTACTTTAACGATCGCAAACTATAATTGAAAATTATCTTAATTTTCAATTCTGTTTTAAAGTTAAGCTTATATTTAATTAGTTATATTTTATTGACTGATTCAATAAAATATTATAAATGACATAGTTACAATTAATTTAATAGATTAGCTAAATTAAAGGGGTTTGATTTAAATTTAAGAAAGATGTTTGTACCTTCAAATAATAAACTACAAATATAAGCTTATAACTTTTTTTTTGTGATATGCCAATAAACTTCTAATTTAAAGAGTAAGTTCTCACTTCTTGCTAAATTTCGTAATTTTATACCAAAAGGAAGTACTCCGTAGGTTTTTATTACGCGGCTAATTACATACAATATACGGCAAAACCGAAACACAGGCGATCGTGTCTTTTGATGTCATTGATTAAGATAATATTTATTTTCTGAACTTCAAGGGACTAATAATAAAAAAATTACCTACTATATCAATGTTTTCTTAAAAATAATTTTATATATAAATACTAATTTATTTTTTGAAGGAAAGATCGATTTCAAAATCATAATATCGATCCTATAATCGATTTTTGCTAACATCCTATTACCTCGTGATCATAGCGACACTCCGCGCGGACGTAACCGAGAACGTGCGACTGAGGGAACTCGTAGCATTTTTTTTAATAATATCAAATTTTAGTTTACTATGAATTTATTATAACAATTTTAGATGCCTGCTATTGATAGTTTCGTGTAAAAAAGAATGATATATCGACCTTGCGTTCGCAGCGACGCTCCGCGCGAACGTGTCGCGCGCGACCGAGCGGCCGAGCGTGGTGCGCGCGCAGCTGGACCGCGCGCCCGACCGCGCGCACGTGTACCGCGCGCCGCACCCGCACCACGCCTCAGGTACGCTGCATCTATTCATTTCACTTTTACTGACTGTATTTATGTATATATTTGGCTAACTTATTAAATCTGACAGTACGCGCACTGTTTTGTTAGACCTGTAGAAAATTGTGTAATATATTCGTAAAACACGTAGAACTTGATTTGTATATATTTATAATTTGGGTTTTTTCTTATTAGTAATCAGTATAAAATACTATTTGTTAGACAATGCAAATATTTTATTACTTATGTAAAATATCAAATATACAGACCAGCAGCACAGTGCTGGCATCGACGCGGTTATGCGGCAGCTAAACGTGGGTATTACAGAAGAAGAATGAACAAAGATGAATACTGTAGAGTTGCGGTTTGTTCGTAGGATAGGCAGAGTCAGTTTAGCTAGCGGTGTCCGCAATGAAGACATAACACAGAATGGCAGATACAAGCGAGGATATCACGGTGAAGTAGAAGAATAAAGAACTGAAGTGATTTGAGCAAGTCAAGTAAATGAGTGATGAAAGAATAGCAATAAAGATTTATGAAAACTGAGTGATTGGTAAGATAAGTAAAAAGAGACTTAGGTTGATCTTCGAAAACACAGTATCGATGATGGTGAACGAAGGTTACGTGAAAGACATGAGGACACTCCGCTGGGCATAGCATATTTGAACCTGATCACATTTTTATTCTTTAGACACACAGTGATAAATTATATCAGCTTAAATTTTGTGAAAATTCCAATACTGAATAAATACAAAGAATGCAACGTCACATTTTGCTTAACCAAAACTGAAAGTCGAAAACTCAAACAATATCAAGAGAACCCAAAACTATCACAGTCAGAAATTATCCATCTTTACCAAACTTCAATAAAAAAATGAGAACAATACAAGCACAATACAAATACAACAAAACAAATAGTAAAAGTTTAAAAAAATCTATAACATGCAACTTTAAGCAAACGTACGGGTAATACAGGCGCGTAGCCAATTACCAAAGGTACAGGAAACAACCTTTTACATTCTCAATCCCATAGCCGAAGTTAAACCTCGATCCGTAAGGGCTTTACCGCTTTGTATTCCTTGTAACAATATACTGCATTATTAACAGCATCTTCCCCTTGCCGTGTAAAAAATGAACGCGTTGAAAAACCCAACACTTCAACGCTACTAGATAGGCCGGAAGGAATAATATAATGTTTGTAAGAAATGCCTTATAAGGATATAAATTCATCTTTGTAAAAAAAAGACAGATACAATTATCCATTTTTATATTATTTTCATTGTATGTTGTTATCAGTATCATCAATATTTATTCCAAATGTACATACTCAATGCCCTAGCTTGCAGAATATTTAACATAACAAATTTCGTAAAAAAATATTGTCCTTTTTTGTTTTGATATAGAAATCATTATGCAATATAGATGACAGGACAAAAAAAATATCCTAACTTCTAATAACGAGCTTAAAATGCAATTTGTTTCCCTTCAGCAATAGACGACTTGCATCTGAGAAACATGGAACAAAACAGGTTCTGTTGAGAGAAGTTCCATTTGATCTAGGCATGCGGTGAGCCCGGGTCGCTTTCCTACCGCCAAATACAGATTAAACATTCAACGAGTTCGCATACACACTTAACCCTCATAAATATTCAGTCGAGACCGCGTACAATCAATTCTTTCAGTTCCCAAGCTTGAGGAAAAAATGTTTGAACAGCCAAATAATATGATATCAAATAGAGAAACGTCTTTGAATAAAATATAAGGGGGCTCCATTGTTGAAATTAACTATACCCCGTAGAGGAATATTTTACAAGATACCTATTTTGTAGACTGTATGAAACTAGTTTTTTGTTATAATAAAGTAAAACTATTAGTAAAATCTTGTATATTATATTTAAATGAAATAAACTGACAAAGTTTTATATATATTTCAAAATAAAGAATATTATCTCAACCAATTCAGAAAGAATTCTGAAAAATATAACTTTATCAGGTTAAAATATAACATTTCTCTTTTAGTAAATATCTAAATTCGAAAATGCGGTCCTTTCTTGGTTTTCCGCACGCTTAAATGCACAAAGCGTTACTTTTGTATTTTATTTCATGTTGCTCAGACTCATTTACCTTTCTTACTTTTTGTTTTCCTTTGGCTTTCGCCTTTTGACTTTTATTTTGTTTTCATTTTTACACCTTTTTAGGAATTGTCCAATTATTTCATGGCATGTTTTAATTATTTAACGTTGACAATCGTATATTTTATATAGAACATTATGAGCCGTATATTCTATTGTAATTGGATATGCATTACATCTACTGCATCTAACAGCACTAAAGACGACTAATTACCCCAGAGCTAATCCAGACCTTTGTTACTTTATGAAGCCTTTAGTTTCTGTGCGCTTACACCCAAAACTGGTAAGTACTATCAGGGAATATGGCTATTGGGTGGTGGTAACTTTGGCTGTTATTAGGTAACCAAGCTGCAAAAAATAATACTTAATTATAAGTCTCAGTTTTTTTATTTTCTTGGCAATTATTTTAGAAATGACATTGCCCATTGCCATACCCATATTCCCTAATAGTACTTACCGGTGTTTGGAGTATCCGCACAAAAACTTTTATGCTTTATAAAATAACGAGGGTCTGATTACAATTGGTTCTCTCTCTCTCTCTCTCTATATAAAGATTTGATTTAAAAAAGTGTTGTTCTATGAAATGAAACCTGGAGTTCAAAGTATATATAATAGTTCAAAGTATATTCAAAGTATATATAGTAATAGTTTTTTTTTTAATAGAATATGCATGGAGATAAATTAGAATAATACTGACGTAAGTATTTCAAAATCTTTTCTTTTGTTTCAGGCACAAGATCTCTCCAATGCTGGCGTCAATCGTTTCTGGCTATAGTAGTATTAGTTCACATAGATTTCTTATCGGACCTGTTCATTTGTTTCTGAACGTCTAACAAATTGTAATAATAATTTGCAGATAACAGTTCAAAATTTACAGGTTATTTAAATAATAACATATCATAAAAATATGCAACAACATCATATCCTTCGTTAAGAATGAGAGTGAGAATTAAATATTTTATAGCCCTGGTCAAAGTAAAATACGATAGCTTGTAAGTCTTCAACTTGAACTTCCATATTTTCTTCCTTATTGTTAATGTTTTAGATTAATTATTTTGTATGATTACTCTTTACAAGTTTTCAATGTATATTTGTTGCATAGGTTTTTTAATCTTTTAATAAGTTTGCTTTAACATGATAAATCTAGTAAATATACCACTAATCTCCACACCCATAGAGAATTTTAGGGACGATCCACTATATCTATCTCGGATGTGTGACGTAACCCTACGCCGCACAATATATAATAAAATCAAGGAAATCAAGATACTTGTAAATGATCTCGAGAGAAAATTGAACTTACAATCCTCATAGACAAATAAATATTTTTGTTTATATGTCTGTTTATATTAAAATTAATTTCATAGTTTTAAGCTCCATATTATTTATGATTCGGGCCCCAAATTTACATTTTACACCCGATGTACCTACCGTATTATGTTTCAGAGGGTAGAATAGATGAACTTATATTGTACTATTGTGACGCCACGCTTCGCATAATATTGTCGTTCTGGAGTGCCAAAACTTTTTAACTGTCAATTTATAAATTTACTTGAGTATTATTCGTTTTGATCACTTCACCCAATGAAATTAAAATTAATTTGAATTTAAAATATTCAAAATGTTTAGTAAAATTGTTTGGTTTACTTAAATTGTTATCGTCTTTTAGGCGAGTGTTCGCAAAAACACAGTGAGGTGGACTTGTTAATTCTTTCACCGTAAATTTGAAGTTAAATGAGTGGCAGGTCTGAATGTAGCAAGGATAGATTGTAAAATACAAATATTTTTAAAAGATTTCGAAAATTTGATATTATAACCGATATGATGACCACAACATTATTTTATTTCATTTAAATTACTTTAAAATTATAATTTAAATGAAATATTAATGCTTGCATCGCATGCTCTGGTAGCGAGACAAAGCGCAGTATTGAGTTCCGCCACTTATGACTGACGTGTGCGGAAACAGGAAGACCACAGGAATAGACCACTCTATCCTAAGCCTCAATCAACTTGCCACTCTGTATATACAATTAGAAGGCTAGAGACAGCACTTGTAGTAAATAATAACCCAGCTTGCCCTTCACGCTTCTATGTAAATATATATCTAAACAATTATTGCACATAAGATTACCTACATTTTAACAAAAAAATGTTTATTATGAAAATTGTTAGCCTAAATAGATTATATATCTATGAATGAATGTATAAAATATATCTTTTATTATGAATAAGAGATACAGTTAGAATAAATTTACCTTTACAAAACCTTTATTGTACAGATCATTGTGCGATTTTGATGATGTAAATAACTATGAAAAATAAATTAGTATAAAATTATTTTGTTGTTTTATTTATGGATTTCTTTTGAATGTTCTTTCTTCTACATTTAATACACTCTAATTATTCCTCAAAGAAAAACATTATAATTATATACATTTAGTAAAACAATTTTTGTTCTATCTCCACTATGGGGAAATATTACAAAAATTATTTTCAACACAATATCTCGAAAATTGGGGAGTGAAGTGAAGATAGAAAGTGAAGATATAGGGTATCTTAGTTACTTACTTAGCTTTACTAGCCTAGCACTAGCTTCCTCTTCCAATCCTACTTTGACAGATGACCGATAGCTAGTTCATAATATTTCTCAGAACACTTAAAAAGATGAAAACAGAGTGATTTGTTAAAGTCTCTCTTTCTGTCTACACTGCTAAGAATTGTTTAGTATGCTCAATAGTTCATAACTTATAGACTAACCACCGAGGATGTTAAAGACCGTGCAAAGTGGAATAGTTTGAACAAGAAGGCAGACCCTGGCAACATACGATACGCCGGGATTAATGCCAAGAAGAAGAAGAAAAATAGTTCATAACCTATATAAAAAAAGGTAACTAATTTAATAAAAGTTAAGATTAACTAAAACCATAAGCACATTAGTACGTCTTATTGTTTTTTGCTTCACGCAGCATCACAAATCCTGAATCTGAATCTTTCAACTGAATCTCTGGGGCGTTGCGTAGCAGAACTCAACGCCGGGCTTTGCGGCGTTACCGGAACGATAAAATTAAAATACTATACATGTATTTCAGTTCCTTGAGTGGGAATCGAAGACTCAACCTATTGCGTTCTCAGCACGCTTGTGCCCGTGTGCCCCAATTGGCCTTAAAGGACCGTCGGGTTTTATTAAATAATAGGTACACTTAAGTAAAAAGGAATTATATTAATATCCAAAAGAGAAAAATGCGTTATTATATATATTTTTAGAAAGATATATGTAAAGTTTTATCACTAGCCCTTATTAAATTTCACGACTGCATTTAGTTGTATTTCTTAATCTCATTTAGTGAATGCAGTGTATTGACACTCAGTTGAGAGTGAGTCTCTGTCTACTCTCCGTTCTACTAAAATAAAAAGCGCATTGTGTTTTGCCTTTGAACAATTTTTGTGTCGATTTTTGCAAAAAAGGAAAACACATCTATAGAAATACTCTACAACAGTCTATATAGAAAGATGGGCAAATGCATTACAAGTTTGCACAGTTGTAACAATAATAATAATTTTAAAAACGATATACAACCCAAACATACGCCAGAAATAATACAAGTATAAAGAAAAGCAACGCATACAACGTATACAAACGTACATTTAAAAATATAGCCAAAACCGAACCGAAAAAACGAAACACTGTTCACTATTTATCGAAACAAGTCAGAACAAACGAAATGCTACAACAAATAAAATTCCCGTTAAAAGTCTAAGTAAACATTTGAAATAGTGGTGGAAATGTTTTTATCAGAGCTCAGTGTAAGCCTCCATAAATAATTATAAAGCTTCCCGTTTCGCGGCCATTTAAAGGCTATTTATTCTTTCAGTTTTATCGGATATTCTTTTGGAAAAATTCGTTAGCGCCGCACTGGAACTGAATTTCGATTAGAAAAAGACAAAGGAGCCTGCGAAGGAAATCAATTAAAGCCCATTGATTCAGGAGAACCGATAACGTCTGTCAGTGAGTGAAAATGGCCACTTGATAAAAGCTTGCCCTATCGAAGATCTATTTTTAATTATTTCAAACGACGCGACGCGACAGTGTCCCCTTTCTTACAATATTGAGTTACTTCATATTTTTCATTTCGTATTTGATATATTAATTTTTTCCATGATGGCTAGCCAATAATTTAATATAGTAGAACTCTTTGGCTCTATGTTTAAAACTGAATTTGTTCCCATATAAGGACACATATACATTACTTATTATAATTAGATACACTCTAACTAAAATGACTGCACTATGAAAACATACATGCATACACGCGCTTGCACTTACACACGCACACATATACACAACAACCACAAACACACACACACACACACACACACACATACACACACAAACACACGCATATAGCTCAAATGCACGCACACGCACAACCTACATATCCTTTGTGTATTTTTGGAACGTACAACCATAACCCACATAGCTTATTTCACACAACTTTACGAAGATCACCACGGGTAAATTTGGGATGCATTATGTATTTTATAGATTAAAATCTTCTGAACTAAAATCGGAAATAGGACGACAGTATACAATGACAACAGACAACCACATGAATAATAATGTCCACAAAACTAATTGCAAAATGCTTTGTCAATCATTATCTCTGATGGTTGGTATAGATCATTCTGGCCGATGAGAATCTTCCCTATAGATAAGACGAATCAGATATCAATGTAAAATAACGATATCGATCCCTCGAATATATGAATACAAAACGTTTGCTGATTGGTTAATTATTATCAACATATTTGTTTCGAGTGTATTGGAAGTCTAAATTGGGTGACTATTGTTGTCTTCTAGCTTGTGTTGGCTTTGGATAAATTTAATTTTGATACAGAACTTATATTTCTTTTAAATATTTATAAAAGTAAATTTTGTAAGAATATAATAGGTATATTATAGGTTTATTCTTAGAGGTATATTCGTAATATTATTATAGGTATATTCGTATCTTCTCCGATATATACAAGCAGATTCGTTAAAATAAATCAAAACATTTATTCAACATAATCAAACTCTATAACCTTTTAAATATCGCCAGTTCCGTCAGGTCTTGGCGCGTTACCAACTTTCACGTCAGTATGTTTGTGTGGAGCAAAGTATCTCAAATATTTATATTATAAAAGCCTAACGCGAACCGAGAGGAGACGATCCCTATTTTATCTTCACCTAATTCTTACTTCAAATTAAATTTCCTCCCATTAGGTAAACTAATATTTGACACTTCGGAAATTGTAACCTCGATAACAAGTTGGAATTAATGCTCAACTCAATTTACTTTTACCAATAAAGAAATTTCGTGATGAATTTCTTGAGAGATCCCCCAATTGTTTGTTTTGTCGTATCGTATCGTATCGTGTTCTGGTGGCTGCGTTGTTAACCAATTTTAGAATTCTTCTATCTTCCAGATGTTGACTGTTAATTTTTTTTTTAGTTAACTTGATCAAATCAAATCAAATCAAAAACACTTTATTGCACAAAGATAAAACATAAATTCAATAACATTTTTAATTTTAATACGGTGCAAAGGCGACCTTATCGCTATAAGTGATCTCTAGTGTCCTTTTATTTATAAAAACTAATATTAAGAGAGCATTGTTGGCGGATAGCTTTGCATAAAGATTTTTTGTTATTTATTATATCATATATATACATATACTATTCATACATAAATACATACATACATACATAAATACATACATACATACATACATACATTTATATAGAGAAACAATTAGACTTACATATATGCACAAAACAGATACAATGACGATAGCGATAGATAAAACTCTTTAAGACGATGCTTAAAGATATTAGCTGATGTCGACTGTCTGATGAACCGGGGTAGCTCGTTCCATAATTTCACCGTTTTTACGGTGAATGATTCACTGTAGCACTTAGTGCGACATAATGGTACCTCCAATACGTTGTCATATCTTGAACGGAGATTGAAAGACTAAGAGTGGGAGCCCAGGAAAGTAAATCTTTGTTTGAGGTATGAAGGAGTTAAGGGCAGATACAAGATAGAGTATAAAAGGATAAGTGCATGATAATTGCGTCTTGATAATGTGAATATTTAAAAAAAAAGATAATTTTAATATTATCAAGAATTTCGTTCTACGTGTAGAGTACCTTTAGGTAATGGTTTGAGGCTCGCTACGTTAAAATTTTTATACGTTTTCAAAAAAAAGTGTTCTTAATACTTATCGACACTGTGACGTTTTCTTAATAAATATACAAGTTTTAAAATTAAATTAAATAAATTACAAGTTTTTTTACTGTCGTTTGTATCGTGGCCAAATTAGTTTTTTTTAAACAGAAAAAATATATATTGATTTAAATTTTCTGTAGCATTCAGTCAACTACACCACTAAGGCGTTAACAATCAAAATTTAGGATTGATTCATATTTAAAAATAGTCATCTAACATAATGTACCTATTCTTGAAAACAAAAACAACGCATAAAACTGTCAGATAGTGTCATAAACAATATTATGCGGAAAGCTAACGCAATTTCACACGAGGGTATTATAAACTCACACGTATTTGATATTTTGTTTGTTGTAATTCACGTCATGTTGGCGCGGTGGGACAGTGTATGACGGTATATTCACATACATATATTATTATGGGTTCGATTTCCACTCCGGCAAAATATAATATTTTTGTTATTTCTTTAGTGTATTGTAATAAAAACATAGCCGGTGGATTCCACTAATGGAATCGCAATTTCTCAATTGTTTCAGTGATTAATTTGGACACTTTTTAAGAACTTAGCCTAGTTTTAGAGGAATATTTAAAATTGTTGTGTTATAAAAATAATAACGATATAGAGAAAATGTCATCAGATTTTAAATTTAAAAAAAACACTAAAGTCTACCTAGTTCCTATTTACTATGGTAGTTATACTATAGTAAATAAGAAAGTTGTGTGAAGCTACAAATAAAATATGTACGCGCAATTATTGGAAGCATCGCGTGTTGAGTGGCGTAAATTAACACCGCGCTGTGCCTCGACACCAGAGCGAATAAATGAATATATAAATTTGAATAAATGTTTCATTTTCTCGAGTGGGGATCGAATCCACCACTAGTCGCCACTCCTGCACCACGACTGACATAAAATATGTAATTGACTACAAAAATACTAACATAGGCTTTAAACAGCTATAGGTCGTCCAGTTCCGCAGTAAATTTGGCACAGACATCGAAAGCAAGACCGCATCTCCAGTACAAGTTTAATTGACAGGAGCTACCGCAGACCTCCTCTGCGAATAGTTCAGACTGCAGCGCGCTACTAAATGTTTTATTGTTATGTCAAACTGTAATTAATTATGGATGGAGTGCTATGATCCCAGCGTATGTGACATATAAATATAATAACGGAAAATAAGCTCTTTGATTTTTACGATTATTACACATTTTATAGTAGAGGGAAGTAGAGGGAACCTAGAGTTAGACACTTCGTTCTCTATTTTTCGTCCAATTTTTAATATATTGCGTGTTGAGTGGAAGTGAAAATGAAAACATTTCATCCAATTATTAAAAAAAATAATAACTAATAAATCTACGTAACATTTTACCGCTACGTTTAATATTATAAATTAAGCCTACTTTCAAATCTTTTACATAAAAAATTAGAATTTAAAACTATAACAACTTCAAATTCATGATACTAAAGTGTCCTTACTCTTTATCTCATCATCGATTTTTAAACTTAATATACCTCGAGCTGGGTTTAAAATTGAGGCACTATTTTATTTTAAAAAGCTTCCTGATGTTGTTGAACAGATTAAAATATATACCTATCACCAGTAATTTATGCTCAAAAAATTTGTTCCGCGTGTGGCAGAGAATTGGAGACATAGAATATCGAGTGTAGAAACTCAACGCCGTTCTTTTTTTTCCAGAGTAATATTTCATACATCCGAGTAGAGATCGAACCTACAACCATTGTCTTAGTACGCTGACGTAGACGTTGTCCCATCGACTCAATGGCTTATAACTTTTTCTAATATAACATTTCTCGTTTGCTCAATCTATTTTCCACACTTTCTTAAGGTAAAATAAGAGTCAAAGAGAATATAATAAGAAAGAAGAATAAGAAATGATACTTGAAAGTTGCTGAAAAACCAGCCAAACCCATTGAAAAATTAAGTCGAAATTTGACATGCGGTTTCCTTAGAGAGTACAATTCTTAAGTCTTAGGAGATATTTTTTGTAATTCCTAAAATTAAAATTAAATTAAATTAGCTTCACGCTGTATCCCGCACACAGCAGGGTAGGCAGAGGGAACCTAGTGTTAAGACACTCCGTTCCCCACTTTCTGCCGAATTCTGGAGGCATTGCGTGTTGAGTGGCAGAACTCAACGCCGCGCTTAACCTCGACACCAGAGCGAAGAAATGGAAATATAAATTTAAGTAAATATTTCATCTTCTCGAGTGGGGATCGAACCCACAACCAGTCGGTTTTGCAGTCACACCTCGTGCCGCTGCGCCACGACCGGCCTCCTTTGTAATTCCTACGGGAAAAAAAAAGTTTTACGTTTTACAGTTCACGCAAACAAAATTTACGTGTTCCTTCTTAAGGCGGAGAACAGAGTGTGTTATACAGCTAAAATTCAAAAAAGAACTTGGCTCCAACTAAGCAAAAACATTAAAGATTATTACTATAACAGAAGAAGAGGTGGTGGCGCAGGGGCAAAAGAGTGTGACTGAGAAGTAACGAGTTCGGTTTCCACTCGGGGGAATGAATTATATAATAACATATTTTTAATTATTATTTTCATTTCTTCGCCCTAGTATCAAGGTAAAAAACGCGACGTTGAATTTCATCACTCAACACGCAATGCCTCGAATATTCGGCGCAAAGTAGTAGTCTGGTACACGTGGGGTACAACGTGAAGCTGAAAATAAACAATACATAAGAAAATTTTATACAAACCATCTATAAGCTGTTGAATTTTTACAAAGAACAATTTAGAGAGATCAAGTATGGTCAGTAAAGAAAATTCATAATATGACCGTCCATTCCACACAAATTGGAAAGCATCGATGCGGGCGAATATATAAGAACCTACTTTACATCCTTTATTTTACGGTTGAATTTACATTGAAAAACTATTTACAACACTTTTTTAATAATATAACTTAAATTTAGACCTTAAGGGTTTTATATTTTGGGCTCAAATTTCTGTATTTTTAGTTTGTTAGCATTCAGCGGTGTACTCTAGAGGCGGATGGTCGGAGCCCGTCGACACTTGTAAAATTTCACGCGCAGTTACCCTATATCTATCTGAGATATTATATGAGATAAGGAAGACCATCGGGTTTCAAGTGTCATATTCTTAGGGCACATTCGTCACGCCTATACACAACGTGTATGAGGTAGATATATCTATCTCATCTCATAAGCTTTCCGATCACGTGGAGGGTGATCCTTAATATAAATATATATTTAAAATCGAATATTTTGAAATCGTCGTGGTAGAGTAAGCAGCGTATGACTGTAAACCTGGCGATTGTGGGTTCGATTTACTTAAAACTTAAATTAACTTAATTAGCGGAAATTGCGGAACGGAGTGTCTTAATACTAGGTTCCCTCTGCCTATTCTCTCCATATGCGAGATACATAGACTATGCTATGTGAAGCTGAAAAGAAATAATTTTCATTACATTACCTTAGTGAAGACAAAGCTTATTCCTTCCAGTGAGGATCGATCTCACAACCGTTCCGTTATCATACAGATACACATCCACTGAGCTGCGATGTATAATAAATAATTTAGTGACGCTTAAAAATAACAGAATATCGAAAATATTTGAAGAACACTTAAACGTAGAGAGCGGCAAATAATTATAATTATTAAATTAAGCATTTCAATTTCAGCACTCACACTTGAGCTTGTATGAGATGTACTACGGAAATAAATCGTTATAAATGAAAATATTTAACGTTTCGTGTAGCTAAGTTGAAAGGACTGAAACAATTGAAAAATATTTCACGCAGACAGCAGGCAGAAAGACCTAGTGTATTAACACTCCGTTCTCCATTTAAGCTCGATTTCGACTCATGATGTGTTGAGTAACGTAACCTAACGTTGCGTTTTGACTTACCAGTACGGATAAATAATAGTAAAATCAAATTAAATTAAATCAGCTTCACCCTGTATCCCGCACACAGCAGGGTAGGCAGAGGGAACTTAGTGTGTAATGACACTCCGTTCCCCACTTCTTGCCGAATTCTGGAGGCATTGCGTGTTGAGTGGCAGAACTCAACGCCGCGCTTTACCTCGACACCAGAGCGAAGAAATGGAAATATAAATTTGAGTAATTATTTCATCTCCTCGAGTGGGGATCGAACCCACAACCAGTCGGTCTTCAGTCACACCTCGTGCCGCTGCGCCACGTAAATAGTAGTGTATAATAGTAATGTTTTAAATAAATTTATTTTAACCTTTTATTACCAGATCAAGGAAATGAAAATAACTTTTACCCTCAAGAGGGAATCAAACTCACAACTCTCGCGTTTACATTCTGACGCTGTATCGCTAATATTATTTATATAAATAATATAAATGGTTGTTATTTATTCCCCTTCCTTCGCGTCACTGCGAATTATCGGATTGGCGTGATTTGGACAACAGCGTGGAAAATGTAAATGAGTTAAGGTCCTTTGTTATTTTCTTATCATTTTCATTACAATATAAATAGTATTATGAATATTTTTGACGCTAGTATGGCTCGACTGGTGAGTTCAGAGTGCTAGTGGGCTCGTTCTTCATAAATATATATATAATAATAACATTTACTTTTTCTGTTTAGACAGAATGCGTTAAATTCCACTACTCAATGTATTTTTTCTTTTTTTACAGCCTCACGTTGTTTTTTACTATGGTAGTACCAGAGTAGGGAATTAAATAATTATTCCGAGGTTCCTTGGTGTGAGGATCTAATCCACGTTCTTTTTATTATTTGACAGTAAGGTTCTGTTCCATTACAATACGATGGCCATGTATTATTATATTTATCATATTGATTTTTTTGAAGCAGTTCTTGTTTGAAAAAAAAATGAATGGTAAAGTACGAGTATTTTAGTAATTTAGCTTGTACGCACTCCCTGCTTTACGCGCAGTTTTCTCTCGAAAATTTGCACTGCGTTTGGATTGGTGGAACTCAAGGCCCATTTTATGGTGCTACCAGTGCAAAGAAATAAATATACGCCACTTTGCCACGACGGCGTGTAATCTTCTATTTTTTTTAAGCTTCACCCTGTATCCCCGACATAGCAGGGTAGGCAAAAGGAATCTAGTGTTAAGACAGTCCATTCCCCATTATTACTTTTTACCTAATAAACGAAACATATAAATAAAAAAACACAAAAGAAGTATTAAAAATTCAACTTTCCTATTCAACAAAACCCGAAACAAAATAAACAAATAAAATTTCTCGATCCACTCACATTGATCTACGAACAAAATCAAGTAAGAACCTCGTTTGTTTTACAATGGCAGGTAAAGGATGGATGCCGCAAAGAGTTACCGGCTGTAAACTTTTGCAATAAACATGGTGGAACATAAATTTCTTACGTCTATACATATTTTAATAAAAAATCTCGTGATCCCAACCTAACGTTAAATTATGCATAAACAGTGGTGGGACAGTGGGGGAGCTACAAACAACAACTAATATGAATGATAATATTTAGCATTATTTATTAAAAAAATATACATATTTTTAGTTTGTGTTTTATTTTATTGACATTCGTCATGGCGCAGTGGGACAGTGACTGTAAACACAACCTCAGCTCCGGTTTGATTTCCACTCGAGTAAATTATTGTATTTTAATTATTTCAATTTATTTATTGCCATCATAGAATATAAGTAACTTGTGTTAAATTAATAGTAAAATACTACGGCAATAAAAATCATAACTTGAGCATGATAAAAGACTAAATTCAACGCCGCACGTTATTTACCAGAACTGCGAAAAATCTCCATTCGGGAGATGGTCATAATTTAACATAATATAAATCAGCTTCACGCTGTATCCCGCACACAGCAGGGTAGGCAGAGGGAACCTAGCGTTAAGACACTCCCGTTCCCCACTTTCTGCCGAATTCTGGAGGGTGTTGAGTGGCAGAACTCAACCTCGCTTAACCTCGACACCAGAGCGAAGAAATGGAAATATACATTTAAGTAAATATTTCATCTCCTCGAGTGGGGATCGAACCTACAACCAGTTGGTTTTACAGTCACACTTCGTGCCGCTGCGCCACAACTGGCCTAAATTTAACATAATCATTGACCCAAATGTGATTCGAACCCATAACCTTAACGTCTAATGTTAGCTGTCACTGTGCCACGACGGCTACGTTTTAATTTAACTAACTCCGTCAATAATTAACTGCTAACAACAAATAAACAGTATTAACTACTGTTTATCTATAAACAATGCCGAGTCGACATATTTTGTCCGTTTATAAATACCTAAGTTTAATTAAGTGGAGGAACGGCGAGTACAATGCGTTCCCGTGATCCACTCGCCAGATATTCGCGATTCCAGACCGCAGTACTGATAACATGATTTATACTGTGCGATTAGTGATAACGTGGCGCAATAGCTGTTTAATGTAGTATCGACTGAATTTAGTGTTGACTAATTTTAATTATTCTGTGTTATATCTATACTTTTATATCTAATCGTTTTTGTCTGCTTCGTCAACTTTGTGGTCAAATGTAAACAGAAATAGAAATAGTTTTGGGATTGGGATACGTTCAATGAAACAAACTTTCAGCTTTATAAGTATCAAAAGCAGTATTATATAATACTTCTATAAGATATAAATTACGGCGGTCGCAGATCCGCCGTAATTTATATCTTTTTTTTTATGGAAAAGGACAAGGCAAACGAGCGTTCGGGTCACCTGATGGTAAGTGATTACCGTCGCCCACGACCCCGTGCAACACCAGAGGAGCTACAAGTGCGTTGCCGGCTTTTAAGGTGGAGATAGACGCGCTTTTTGAAGGTACCCATGTCATATCGACCTGGAAACACTGTCGCGGGTAGGCCATTCCACAGTTCCGTGGTGCGTGGAAGGAAGTTCCTACGAAACCGCACAGTAGTGGATTGCCACGTATCCAGGTGGTGTGGATGATATTTCAGCTTATGGCGTACTGTGCGGTTAGAAAATTCGGCGGCAGGTAACAGGTCAAACAGTTCTTCAGAACACTCCCCATGATAAATGCGATAGAGAACGCACAGCGAGGAGACGTCTCTACGCAAAGCCAAAGTATCAAGCCTTTCACAGAATATTGGGTCCCCAATGATTCGAATGGCTCTAAGTTGTATGCGATCAAATGGTTCAAGCTGATACTGGAGTGCACCAGCCCAGAGATGAGAACAGTACTCCATATGAGGCCGAACCTGGGCCCTATATAGGGCCAAACGGTGTTTTGGCGTGAAGTACCGTCTCGCTCTGTTGATGACCCCCAGTTTCTTCGAGGCCAACTTGGCCTTGCTTTCCAAATGATCGCGATACTGGCAGTCACTCGAAACATTGAGGCCCAATATACTGATACTGGGCGCGGCTGTAAGGGGAATGTTCTGAAAGACTGGTGATACGATAAATGGGATTTTTTTTGTGGTTAACGCGCAAACTTGTGTCTTCAGGGGGTTAAACTGAACTAGGTTCCTTTCACCCCATGAGGAGACATTGTTGAGGGATGCCTCAACGGAAGACACAAGTTTATTTCGGCACTGTTCGGCGTTTTCCCGAGAAAGACTTGCTCGGCCGGAGTAAACAGCGTCCACCGTGCTATCATCTGCATAGCAATGAATGCTAGAATCCTCTAACATGTCATTGATATGCAGAAGAAACAGCGTAGGGGACAGCACGCAGCCTTGGGGAACGCCAGCGTTCACGGGCATATGTTTAGAGCAAAAACCGTCGACAGCGACCTTGATGCTGCGCCCAGTGAGAAAGCTGGCGATCCACTTGCATAAATTCTCGGGAAGCCCATAGGATGGAAGTTTAGCCAGGAGCGCCTCATGCCACACTCGATCAAAGGCCTTCGCCATGTCCAAACTAACTGCCAGGCCCTCTCCCTTGCTTTCAATAGCCGCAGCCCAGCGATGGGTAAGGTAAACTAGAAGATCACCGGTTGAGCGACCATGGCGGAAGCCATATTGTCGGTCATTAATCAATCGGTGATCCTCTAGATAAACCAAGAGCTGGCTATTGATAATGCTCTCCATGACTTTTGAGAGCAGGGAGGTGATAGCAATAGGCCTGTAGTTAGATGGATCGGAACCATCGCCTTTCTTTGGGATCGGGTGGATAAGAGCGCTCTTCCATGAGTCTGGGACAACGCCGACTGAGTAAGAGTGCCGAAACAAACGCGTTAGCACCGGTGTCAGCTCAGGAGCACAGGATAGCACTAAGGGAGAGATGCCATCTGGCCCGCTCGACTTGTGGATGTCCAAAGAGGACAGAGCTCGCCTAACAGCTGTTTGGTTAAACTTAACCTCAGGCTATCCAAATACAAATTGAAGAACCAAGCTGACATTTTTTTTTTCGTGAGGAAATCCTGTTACGGATACCGGCCCGAGTGAGGACTCGAGCGGGTTATGTGGGACTTGCGGACTGGCAGATGTAGGCCGTCCGAATACCCACTAAAATCTCACGGTGCTCCACCTCGACCGCCACTGGCCGCGAGCCGCGGGGACTCGACGGCCTGCTCGGAGTAGCGCGCGGGAGGAACCTGCGCGCGACTACTGGAGCCAGGTTAGTAGGCGGCCAGCTTCCCCAAGCTGACCGCCCTCTGGCTCATTAGGGCGGAAGGCGGCGATCGTGTGCTGCCCTCCGGAACCAAGCTGACATGGCACAACCTTGTTTAACACCCGATCGGATGTCAAACCAGGGCGACACGCCAGCTCCTACTCGCACGCAGGCTGAGTGATCTCTGTAAAGAGACTTTACGGTCTGCAGCAAGGGTCCCGCTCACATTGTACCGGGGTAGTATCTTCCATAATTTCGCTCTTACAACTCTGTCAAACGCCTTTTCCAAGTCTACAAAAGCACAGAAAACTTTTTGGTTAACGGCTATAAATTTTTCCGTGATCATGTGGAGGGAAAAGATCTGATCGATACACCCTCTTCCAGGTCTAAAGCCTCCTTGGGCCTCCTACAACGGCCTTTCAGAACTCTCTTGCATTCTTCTCGCTAATATTTTAGCATAAACTTTACTACTTGAGGCCGGTCGTGGCGCAGCGGCCCGAGGTGTGACTGCAAAACCGACTGGTTGTGGGTTCGATCCCCAATCGAGGCGATGAAATATTTACTTAAATTTATATTTCCATTTCTTCGCTCTGGTGTCGAGTTTAAGCGCGGCGTTGAGTTCTGCCACTCAACACGCAATGCCTCCAGAATTCAGCAGAAAGTGGGGAACGGAGTGTCTTAACACTAGGTTCCCTCTGCCTACCCTGCTATGTGCGGGATACAGCGTGAAGCTAATTTAATTTAATTTTTTTTTTACTATATTTTCCCCGGATTTGGATTCGAACTTACTTAAAATTTTTTACAATACAAATTATATTATTTCCTATAATTTTCTCCATGAAACAATTTAATTTAAATTAAAATCGTGTCGTAACTATAAACGATATCCTGTCCTACATCTATGTCTATGTCTATTATCGATTAGCTCAAATTCAACTGATAATTCACATTGATCAGTTATAATTGCTACTCTGAAATGTTGTTAATAAAGATCATCTAAAGCCTGATTTGGAATGTATCTTTTTACTTTCAGTATATTAGTATTTTCACATTCGGTATAAATTGAAAAATCATTTGTTATTTCAAATATTTATTTTTGCGGTTTTTCTCGCAGCAGAGTGGACAGAGGAAACTTAGTGTTAAGACACTCTATTTATCATTGCGTGGTGGAACTCAATACCGTACTTTGTTTAGTATAGCGAGCAAATGAAAATAATTTAAATATCATCATTCCACCGAGTGGGAATCAACCTTATCACCGTCGCGTTTACAGTCAGATATTCTCTCATTGTAGATAATACTATGGTCTTATATGGATCCAAATAAAATTATTTTTATAATATGGATAATGTATACACTCAATACATAATGTTGGCTTTCAATAATAATATTTTTTTAATATAAAAGTCTGACCAAACTAGAGTTTTCATTCTATAATTGAAAATGAAGACAGGAAAAAAATAATAAGCAAAAGTCTTATGTTTTTATTGAACATTAAAAAAATACTATTTCGCTAAACTTTATGAACTCGTATAGACTTATGTACGGGAATGAGAAAATACGAGATTTTACGTTTTATAGTTTTAAGCGCTAACAAAGTTACGGTCAGCGACACAAGTATTCAATATACAGAAATAATAAGAATCACTATCACAGCCCATATTAAAAACTGTTCTTGAATTTTTAAACATTTTTAAAGTGTTATTCCACACTTAGGAAAGAAAAATACTTATTTAGAAAACGTATAAAAATATATAAAAATTGGTCCTGGTCGGTTTCCAGGAGGCGCGGGTTCGAGTCCCGCTGCGTTCAAATTTTTATACGTTTTCTAAATAAGTATTTTTCTTTCCTAAGTGTGGAATAACACATTAATGATGNCAGGTTCATCCAGAGAACATAGAGCTTAATCATTTTGTTTTCTATTTTCCGCCTAATTTCTAAATATTGCATGTCGATTTCCAGAACCGAACAGCACACCCAGTTTTATCAAGGCCTAAGAATCTATCTACTACACACATAATATCAACCAGCATACTGCGCCAAGAATTGCAAATAGCACAAAAACACGAACCCAAAAACCCTAAAGAAAAAATATGATATTGCTTTTAAATATGAAATATTACTCTAAGTGTTCGCCTTATGAAGAAAAAGGGTTTACCCGTGTCAAGCGCTGGAGCGCGGCGCGATGCGTCTTCATTGGCAAAACAATGAATTGGTATTAGCAGCGCTGTATTATTAGTTATTGTATACTCAGATTTAGGACGCGGTCGTGCGGGGTTTTTCAAGATAATATATACTTTGGATGTATGAAAATTATTATAAAGGTTCATATTATGCATTAAAATGTGCTTTTTGCTGCATACCCCCTGGTATCTCTAGTTAGAGGTAAAAATTGCGTATCGAGTGGCGGAACTCAACGTCGCACTTTGTCTTGTTACCAATGCACGAATGTGAAAATAAGTTATTTCCTCAAGTGGAAATTAAAACTACAGACATCCCGTTTCCACTCTGGGTGAGATGATATTATAATAAATATGATCACTCCCCTGTGGAGACTGAATCCACGATCATCCATGACTCATGTGTACAAGCATATACCGTCTTATATGTATCTATTTATATAATATGCGAAACTACACTTACTTCACCATTAGTACACTAGAAACAAAATAATAACTTATACACTTAAACCAGTTAACAAAAAACAAAACCCAATTAACACTAACAATTAACTTTAAAAAGTTCAACAAAAACACTCAGCGAAAGCTAGCCAAAGGTGAAATATTTAAACCGCTTACTACAAAGGAGTACTATAACGTACAACTTTTAACCTAACGGCAAAATATCCTATTATAACTTTTACAGTGTAACAATAAAAATTAGTCTTCACTTCATGGATATAAATTTGGTCTAGAAGTTGGGCATTTTAACTTCTACCACTACTGGTACCTAGTAGTAGTAGTAGTAGTAGTAGTAGTAGTAGTAGTAGTAGTTCTACAAGGGTTTTTAATAATGTGCGGGAGATGTAAATTCGGCTAAGTTTTCCAATAAAAGTTGCAATGCACGAATGCGGGTTGCGGCGTCTAGCGCGCTTAAGTATTCAAGACTAGTTGTTTATACTCTCGTACGTTTAAGCCGCTTAACATTGCTCGGATTAAAATGTTTTTATAAATACATTTTTTTTTTGCAAAACACCAGTCGTAGTTCAGAAGTACAAGCGTGAGACTGAGATAAACGCGAAAGGTTATGGGTTCGATCCCACGCGAAGAAATGAAGTATGTATTGTTTTAATTTTCTTGCTCCACTCATTACGCTATGCTTCCAGAATCCGGCGAAGAGTTTAGAACAGAGGTTTCTTAATGGGAACTAATAACTGCTATACTCTACTATTTACGAGATAGAGTGCGCAGCTAAAAAAAATTAAGCTCAACCTCTTTTTCTGTATTTAGCATTTTAGACCAACATAACCAATTCTCTAACATAAATACTGAGTACGACTAACGTGACATTATTCGAGGGGCGGAGCTTCATGCTACACTTTGTCTTTCGTTTTGCTTCGAGAACAACCTATTTTAATTTAGATTAGAGTTAATTCGAGAGGAAATTGAACATACAATCGTTGTGTTTACAGTCAAACGCTGTGCCACTATGCCACTAAGGCCTTCAACATAACACTATTTACTATTAATTAAAAACATTTTGTAAACAAAATAAAAAAATAATCGAACACGGAAAATGCACTGCCAGCAAAATATATTCTTAAAAACCGTCCACGTACAAATTTTAAATGCACACACAAGTAAAACTCGCGTACGACAAGATAAGGTAGCGATAACTACTTTTGAATAGAGTTGCCTCTAACTACGAATAAAATACTTTAGGCGAGACAGTGTAAACTCGAGGACGTGCGTCGACTGTCGAGTTACAATATCGATGCATATAGCCAAAATAAATAGTCGCGTTTACTTTGCACAGGTGAGGGATGTTTTGTAACTTTTATCGTTTTTTTAAATGTTTCTTTTTCCATATTGAGGAAAGGAGGATAGGACTTTGACATTGACTTACTATATTATCAGTTCGATATGGTAAATATCTAATTTTGTAGCTTTTGTAGTAGTAAAAATATCTTGCTTAATATTTTTTTGTAAAAGGCGTTCAGTTTTTACGTACTTTTTCCAGCTTTACGCTGTATCCCGAATGTAGCAAGGAGACAAGGAGATCATATTGTCAAAACACATTGAATATGGAAATTTACCGAGCATCGCGGCTTATCTTGCCAGAAAGAGCGGCGATTGAATCAACAACCATCGCGTTGTCAGGTAAATGTTGGTCCACTGCGCTACATTGCCTATAAATTAAATATAAATATTAACATAAGCTTTGTTAGTACCATATAAAATAACGAAACTACCTGTAACCGTCTACTTTGTTAAGCATGTAGCCACTTTGTGTACCAGATCACGCACTGCATACGCTCAGACAAGTTTCAATAAATAATGTAGATTTTGTATCTACGGGACCGTTTTGCAATATAAATTGGAAGTTCTTTCGTTAGACTGATGTAAAAGTATCTCTTTCTAATGCTGATGTATCCTATTTTGGATTTCATACTCGTATCCTTGTATTGGGAGGCACGTATGCTATGTAAGTAGAGTTGTTTAGACTACTTTATTTGAAATTTAGTCCTTTGTATGGCTTTCTGCAACGATTTTAAAGGAATACTTGTTGGGTGGCGGATCTTAACACCGCTCGCTCTTATCAGATGGAGATCGATATCACAATCAACGTGTTCGTACTGTTCAATAAAAAATGAACTTCTTGATTTATCCAATATAAACCATAGTAGACATTTTCTGCCCGTTGGCATATTGAGTGGTGGAACTCATATCACATTATTTCCATTATCATATCTAGTATGACAATAGCTTACCTTCCCTATTGGCAGTCGAACTCACAACCACTGCGTTTAGAATCAGACGCTGTGCCACTGCGCCATAATGGCAACAATTAAGTACTTACGCAATATCATAATATATGAATTTTCATACTAATTATTCTAACATTTACATATGTATATGTGAAAGGAATTATGCACATTAAGAGCTGCAACGCGGCTTTTTATAATAACTTGTAAAACGGTCTCATGATTATGCGTCACTTCCGGTTTGCTACAAGGATGCACTGCGAGACTACTGTTTGCTTGTGTAGTTGTAAGATGGGAAATATAAAATACATTATAATTTTTTGTTGGTCTACCTTATAATGTAATTACGTCATAATTTCTTTTTTTAAACTTATATCTATCATATATTATATCTCGCATATAGCAGTTTCGAGTATTGCGAGTTGATTGGCGGAACTCAACGCCGTGCTCTACCTTTTACAAGAGCAAGATATCAAAGCAAATTGTTCACCTAGTGAAAATCGAATCAATAACCATCACGCTTACAGCGCAGCGGGAGAGCCTTACTTTGTTTGCAATATTTTTGTACCTTGAGTAAAAAACAAAGAATTATCGCGTGTAGTTAACTAAAGCAACTTTACGCTTTTGTGTTTAAATTTCTAAAGGCTCTATAATACAAAAATTTTAGCTAATTAGATACACTTTCCCTGCATTCACCCTCTTTCGGGAGAACTTATTAAGTAATAATACTAATTGAAAGAGCGAGAGTGGGACAGACAGACGGAGTGACATACATTTTTTATGCAAATTTTTCGTACGAAATTCACCTCCCCGACGGTGTGAAGTAAATTTTTAAAAGTAACAAGGCCTTTACGGTAATTAACAAAAGGAAATTTGTAATTAAGAGACGATTTGCATAGGATTTGAGTTGACTAATAGATGGACTTTAGATATTAATGGAGGTTTTTAATTTAAGACAGTGAGTTTATGAAGGGAACAACAATATTTTGTTCCTTTCTTGTGAGTTTGTGAGTTCATATTCGAATTAGGTAGGGTCAAACGTGCTTCAACGGCAACGAATTATGACACTTAATGAAGTATTCCTTTGTTAATAAAAGAGTACCTACGGAATATTTTCTTCTAATTAAAATAGTAAAGTAGTTAAAGTCCACCTCCAGCTCAAAAGGTAGATTCTACGCAGCTCTTAAGAAGAGCTGCGTAGAAAATCAAGAAATGTTTAAATGAATCAAGTCAAAGTTAGCTAGCAGCTATTCTGCACGATGATTAATATTAATTCCATATATTTGTATCTTTTAAATATTCCTGAATACTATAATAGATAAAGACTAGAACTAGTAAATGCTTGTTAGCGTTCTTTCGTAGTTACTTAAAGCTTTTGTAGTCGCAAACTTAGAATACTAATGAAAATTTAATATTCTTTAATTTCTAAAAGTATTTAAATTCAGAGCTTACGTGTAAATGAATCAGAGAGTGTTCCACTTCTCCACAATTGCCTCGTAATATCACGAGAAACTTTTTAAATCCGTAATGTTCTCAGGTGAGTCTATCCAGCGTTTTTTGACAGGCAATAAGTAAGACTGCAAAGTTTACCAACTTTGCCTCGGGTTAGTGCTGTAGTTTGCACTTCCGAACTCAACTAATATTTCAGGTATCGATGCATCGTTATTAAGTTGCTCGTGTTCTCCACGCTCTGCTCTGTAACACCCAGTTTAAGGTTTTCTGTTTATTTTGTAAAAAGAAATTTTCCATACACACATTGTATCTTCTAGGAGTTGCTAAAGTTGCTGCTTACGCCATACTTTGTCTTGTTACTAAAGGCTAAAATAATTCATTCCCTAAAATTGGAATCGAACCCACAACATTCAGATACTAAACTGCTGGAGCACGACGGATGATGTCCATTGTGATGTAGCAGTCTTTTAATACTGTAAATAAATAAAGGAGCATATATTATTTAAAAAAAAAAGGTTACACATACTATTACAAATAACATTATGCACCTTTAAACAAAATTCTAGTACAAAAACACCCATTTAAGGTCATTTTCAACGATATAAAATGTAACTCTACTAAAAAACATCCTAATTTGATTACTTCAAAAACGATACATTTCCAGGCGCGACGGTGACGGTACTAACCGCAAACATTACTAACGAATTAAAAACTAAATAAACATTTCAAATTAATTGGTATCACTTAGGCTAAATAGAGGGCGCGGTAGCGCAGTGGCACAGTGTCTGACTGTAAACGTGATGGTTGTACATTCGATCCTCACTTAAAGAATCATTATATTTTAATTATTTGAATTTGGCCCATTCTGGGGGACACAGCGCAGCGTTAACTTGTGCCATTTAATACGACAATGACTTGATAAATTAAGCAAAAAGTGGGGAACAGAATGTCTTAAACACTATGTCTCTGCGAGAAGCAATATCAAGTATACCATAAAATAATAATAACAAATTTTAAATTAGTAAATTTTCGTATATTCACAGTATTAACAAAGGTCCGCCCGTTCAAATTGGGTAGCAATTTTAGAGGAATCTAAAATGCATACATAGCTATGCTCTCCTGCTAATCACGACCGTAACAGAGCAAAGCCGTTGGAGTATATACGTACGTGTAGGTACTATATACAAGCGTGATTGTATACTATTGATCGGAATTAATCTTAGTTTTATAAAGTTGTTCACTTTTTGTATTAAATTATTATAAAATGATATTCTACCCGTTGCACGGGGCTCACTGGGAGAGTAAAATATTTCTTATATTTGTACAAACAATGTTTAAACAGGTTATACAGGTGAAGTAGGTACCTGTTATTTAATTAACTTAAATCAGTTTCACGCTGTATCCCACACACAGTGGGGTTGGCAGAGGGAATATAGTGCTAAGAGATTCCGCTCTCCCCGTTCTGCCGAATTTTTGTGGCATTGCATGTTGAGTGGCGGATCACAACGCCGGACTTTTT
Source organism: Heliconius hermathena (assembly GCA_013403705.1). Taxonomy (NCBI): domain Eukaryota; kingdom Metazoa; phylum Arthropoda; class Insecta; order Lepidoptera; family Nymphalidae; genus Heliconius; species Heliconius hermathena. The sequence continues at coordinate 56,614 of JAAIXJ010000319.1, forward strand.
GTCTTGGAGCCAGAGCGAAGAAATAACAATACTAATAAATAATAATTCAGTCCGACGAGTTGAGATCGAACCCACAATCGTCGCGTTAATGTCACACCCTCGTGCCCCTGGGTCCGACGACCTCTAGATATATATCTTTACTAATAATTAATAAGTTAATCTAATTAAATTTATACTTTATTTTAATTATAAATAAAGCAAAAAATAACAATTACTATATATTATATTCCATCAAAAACATAAATGTGAATTGAGAGCAGAGTTAAATGTTAAGTTATGCCCTTCTCGATTTCGCCGACAAAAGAATAGGAGATCTATATGGGTGCCGAGTTCTGTGTTCAATGGGGATAAATATCAAGCTCTACAATTCACCGGACAATTTTTACGTATTCAGTTTAATATATTTGCAAGGTAGTGTACTTCCAGCTTGTACGTACTGAGATATGAGGTTGATATAAGGTGTGGTGCAACAGTCAAGTGCCACGATGAACTCTGTATCAAGTTTTTTATTAATTTCAAGCTATATCCCGCATATGGCACGGTAGATAGAGGGAACTTATTGTTAAGTTACGTTGAACACTTTACGCTCCATTTCAGAGACATTGCGCCCTCAGTAGCGGAACACAACGCCGCGATTTTTCTTCGTAAAAGAGCGAGATGTGAAAATAATTCATTGCTCCTAGTGGTAATCGAAACCACAACCGTCGCGCTTACACCCGGACGTACTACAACACGACGGCTTCAATCAAGTTGTCATACAAAAAATCCCAAAAAAATAATAATGATTATACTAACGAATATACAAGCAGTTCATGGTGCTTTCATCTCGGTTGCTCGCCGGCATTACGCCGTCCGTCGACCACTTGACGAGGGTAAATCCCCTTTCTTCATATTCTGCACGTACAGTGGTTTTTATGTCCGTTTGCGAATATGACGCGAGACATCGAGTTCCGATTCACTGACAGCCGAAAATGTTTACTGGAACAATGGCTCGTACCTCACTTAGGACGAAACATCGATATCTATACTAATATTATAGAACTGGAGAATTTGTTCGCTTGAACGAACTAATCCCAGGAACTTCGATTTAATAATTGATTTTTCAACAATGGGCTGCTAGTAATGTGCCTATCTACTTATATAAAACTTTTACTATTATAGATTATTTTATCGTAATAGAAATAATGTTATATAATATGTAATATCAGCTTCTCGCAGTAAGGAAATTGGTAGACAGACACAGACAGCCCACACATAAAAATAGTAGATAGACGGAACCTGGGAACCTAGTGTTAAGTGTTATTAATATTCCCTTCCTGTTAAGACACTTCTGTTACCCACTTTCCGCCGAATTCAATTCTTGAGGCATTGCGTGTTGAGTCGCGGAACTCAACGCTGCGATTTTCCTCGTTAGTTAAGACAGTGAGAAAATTAAAATATTAAATATTTCATTCCACTGAATGGGAAACAAATCAACAATTTTACCCTGAGGCCCTGCACCATGACAGCGTTACTAATTTACTTATTTATTAGATAGAAAGCAAATACGATAAGCCCACAACCAAAACAAACGGCCGCTCATAATTTATTATTAGAAATAGATAAAGTTCTAGCGGAGATCCGGAAAAAAAAGTAAAGCGTCAGTTTGTGCTACGGTTTAAATTATACAAAGTCAGGACATCTGCCGCCCAACCCATGTCACCCGATAGATGGGCGAGGATTATAATATTGTGTAACCCTGACTTGACGTCGTTTTTTAACCTCTAAACTTCTGTTGTACTTATATGTTTAGTAGTTAGTGTCCATCTGTTTTTCTTTAGTTGGTATCTGCATCATAGGTGGGCTATTAGTAAAAGACTATGTCTACTTTTTTACAATTATATTGGGTAACCGAATTTTTTGGCAAAACATTTAATATCTCTCGAGAAATGGACCGTTATTCAAATATTTCTTTAATTTAAACCGGTAATTCCTGAGATACAGCACATCTACTACAAATAATTTATATTATTAGTAAATATACTTAACGAATAGACAAACATGCCCCAGAATAGTAATTCTTAAAAATGCAAACAGATGGTTTTCCTAATAACAGTATAATATTAGTATTGAAAATAATATTTACAAAATTAACAATATTAATGATAGTCCTGCCTTAACAAGACTCGCTTAGATTGCCATTTAAGATATTAATTATATTTAAATTAATTTTATTTCTCCACTCAGGATTTGTTAATTGCATACAAGAAATGTTTAATCTTTTCTTGTGGAGTCCGAAGCACTAAAAATGTCAACAAATTCTTTTCTTCTGCTTTACACTGTATCCCGCACATTGTAGGGTAGGCAGAGAGAACCTAGTGTTAAGACACTCCGTTCTCTGCTTAATTCTTGAGGCATAGAATTTCACTTCCACGAATGAGAATCGAATCCACAACCTGTCGCGTTGACAATCGCACACTTGTGCCCTTTGTAAGAATATCGATAACAGCACATTTTGAGATGTGGAACGCGACATCGCCCTTTGTTTTACCAAGGGTATAAAAAAAATATTAATTTGCCCCTGCTGCGAATTGAATCTATAACTTCCCTATCAGATATTCCCACACATCGATATTTCGAATACAACAATGTCTAATACGATAATGTTTCAGTAATAGAGCATACATGAGTTTACTCGATGCGATTTTACCAGCCTATTTGGTTGGCTTTATCGTCCCTATATTTCATCGATGTCAACATCGTGTCTGAAGTAATTGAATTATATCACCGTGTTTGGAATATGAAAGTATTTTAAGTTATATAGGCCGTCGTGGCGCAGTGGGACAGCCTCTGATTGTAAAATTGACTGATGTGGGTTCAATACACAGTCGAAAGAGTGATTTAATTTATTTTATTTTCCCACTCTGGCAGACGAATCGCGGCGTTGAGTTCTCTCATTCAATACACAATGTCTCTAAAATAATGCGGTGTGTGGGAAACGGAGTATATTAACTCTAGGTTCCCTCTGCCTACCTTGCCATGCTACTTTGGTTAACTTAAAGTTATTTAAGTTAATGTATGTTTTATAACATTATTCTAAAAGATACATAAATAATCTTTACGTGACGCGTCTCATTTTCTTGAAAACATATTTAGTTTTTTTTTGTTAGTCTTAATCTCCATATTCAACTACTTACAAAACTATAATTATTTCATTCTTCCGGTTAGACCAAGTACTCAGTTAATTAAACTATTTGGTTCAACTACGAATATAATATTATGATAAACATTATTTGCGTATTCAACACTCGCATATATTTTTTCCCAACTGCGGCAAACCCAAGGAGTTGTTTTAACGCATATGCATGTGTGTATATTCGTTCTTTTGTTCCCTTGCAACTGTTAAACCAGTGAATCGATTTTGATAAATGATATGTCGATAGATTTGTCTTATTATGACAGCGAGGAAATAATTTATTCCTTGAATTAGAAATCGAATCCACAACCATAGTGTTTACAGTTAAACGTTTTGACTCACGGGAACCTCTTTTTTTAGATTCTCGATGTATCCCACACACAACAGGGTTAGCAGAGGCAATCTGGGAACCTAGTGTTAAGATACTTTGTTGCCATTAACATACTTTCGTTCCTCATTACCAGAACGAGGAAATGAAATATATATCCTCGAACCCATATCCTGTCACATGTACACTTTCATACTTGTGCTCCTGCGCCACGACATCAATGGAACCTCTTAATTTGACTATAACATTCTAATAATTCGCTTACTTCAAATAAATTATCCAAACATATACCTACTACTAACTTAATCGTAGCAACTTTATTTGTCATACCCAACTACATATCCCAGGTAGCAAAATTATAAAGGTCCCCCTTTATTTATACGGTGCAAGTGTAGCTAGTTCCTCCCGATTTGGATACTACGTCTCTTATATTTACCCAATTAGGAAGGTGTGCTTCTCAACTGGGAAGTTTGCCGCGAAGTTGCGCTTGCATTGCCCGCTTTGAGTTTGGGTGTGTAGCGTGTGGTCTAAGTTATGAGCGTTTGTTGAGAGCATTTTTGTAATAAGTTGTTTTTTTATTCGTATATAGTCTGTGTGGAAATAAGTAGTGAGTTAAAATTTAGAGTATTAGTAGAGAACGGAGAGATTTGTCACCAGAAATTTTATGTATGTAAATGGAAATTACACTAACGTAGCAATCCCTTTAATTACCCAAGTGGTATTATCTCATTTTAATATTTTGTAGGGATATAAAAGTGATTCTATAGGATTTAAAATATACTAACTACATAGTGTATGATATATATATTAGAGTAGGCAGAGTACACCGACTATTCTGTTGTTTTGTCACCCTCGCTCTGTTTACTCCACATATGTAGAAATGAAAGATCGGTAAAGAATATTCGAAATTAATATCAAAAAGGAAGTTAAGCTCTTTCCTTACATAAAAATGTTTCAGGTTGAGTATCAAAACTTAATATCGTATTTATTATTATATAATAAACTTCGATTTGAATTTATAATTATAAAATATAAATAGTTTGAATGAGCCAGGTGGTACAAATGCTACTATAATTAATATTTTAAAAGTTTTCTCTTAAAACTTGTCCCATCAATAACAGATATTACATTTCTCGCTGCAAGTTTTATTGTAACTCGAAAGCAAGTCAATTGAGCTTTGCGAACACTGTGGAGCGTAATATATATGAGTAGGTATTTATGCGAGGCCGTTCATTCAGCAGCTCCTCTTAGGCCGTTTATGAAGTATAAACATGTATAAATCAATCCCTTTTAAATTTTAAAATATTTTATTATTTCGCTACGTTTTAATGCAGCCAAAGCCAATTTCTGTTAATCCTAATAAACTATTGGACTTGTTTATTTTCTTTTTAGTTTTATGCAGTCGGGGTTTTTGTTTTTTTTTATTTTTCATTTTTTTGTTAGGATTATTTATAGTATTGACAATTATGATATACCTTTTTGAAATCCTTGTATTGAACTCTTGAATTTGATACCCATATTGTGGTATTCGAAACCAATTTTTTTTTATTCACTAAGTCCAATGCCGTCTGCCGTCCCACAGCCGCCATGATTATTTTTTAATGTCAGCTATCTAAGAACACTTGGGCTGCTAAAATGAATCTAACTATATCTCAATTATGTAAATCCGTTTAGCGGTTCTGAGATATAAGGTAATAAAGAGTATTACATACATACATACATAGAAGAAATGTGCGAAAAACATAACCCTTAATTAGCAGTCTGGAATGAAAGTACTTATATATAAAAAAACTTATATACAATAGAGTGCAGAAAATTTCTATCAAATTGATGGATTTTCCTGGAGCTATTGCTACAATTGATCCAATCACCATGTGAGTATTATTAAAATATATAAAGTTTCTTAAAAGTTTTTCTTTACAAGAGCAGCTAAATTATACAAACTTTTTTTTCTATATTTAATCTCAGTTACTATTTCATTTCTTAATTTGAGCTGTGGGCCTATTAGTTTCAGTTGCTGATTTTCTAAATTACTATCTTATATTTTTCTAAAATATTTTTAATATTTTATTGCAGATATATAAAATTACTGATTTAGTAAAATATGATGCAAAATATTATGGTAATCAATGGGAGCTATATGATAGTGGTTATCCAAATAGATTATATTTATTAACATAAGTTCTTAATACAAGTAGTGGAGCAAAACTGCAAGCAAGCACATATAAAACCAGGAATATAATAGAAAGGTATTATGATAACATATTATTAGTATAAGATGTATAGGATTAATAAAATTAAACTGGTTTAGACATTATTAGATATATATTATTATTATTAGATATATATAGATAACCTTAGGTCTAGAGAAAAAAATTAAAATATAAAAAAGTATAGTATGGAAAAAAGGGTACGGAACATATGTTAAAGTGTAAGCTATGAGATTTTGAATAAATAAAACCTATTACTATTTATTAATATTATATATCACTGGTTTTAAATCTAGTTGTATTCATTTCCTTTTTTTGGAGGTGTGTATAAGAAAAACAATATGTATTGTAAATTTGTTATTATTAAAAAATACTTTACCTATTTTTATTTATTTGTCTCTTTTATATTATTATTTTTTATTTCTTAATTTGAGCTCCATGTTTTGTAATTTTATCAGCCTTATTTTCTATACATTTTTTATAAGCTACAACATTTAGTGATAGCTAAATTTCTTGCAGTGGTCACCATCATTGTTTTCTATTTCACTGAAAACAGGAAAGTATTTATTAGTTCTTTGTTCAGTTTCAGTAAAGCGTTCATCACAATAAGTTAAAATAACAATTTGGCACAATGCTTAAATTATCAAACAACAATAAACAATATGACACCTACCAAACAAAACGATGTTAATTAATATTATTATGAATTCGACAAATTAGATATGTCATATTCACAGAAAAACGGCTCTACTCGCAAAAACCATGCATATTTAAACTTCATAAACAAAACTATGAATACGATACTTACAATGCCGGAATCCATCGTAAAAGATTTTTTTGTAATTTCTAACATATTATTAAAAAATGGACTATCTTCAGTTCAGTTGAGTTGTTGTTGAGTTTATGGCGTTTCGAGTTATGCCAAACAATATATACGTACATAAAAATAGGTTAGTCACTAATGAGGTATCTGAAAAGTAATAATAAATTATAAAATATATTAAAACAAGCTTCAAAATGAGTAAATGACAATATGTTCGAGTTACATTTCACGCACCAATACATGGTACTGCCATTAATTAAAATACTTCTCGAATATACTTTTATTTTTTTATTAAGATTTTTATTATTATTTACATTTGTTTATTTGTTTTGATATAAAATCGTATAAAAATTAAATAGAAACGAGTCTTACTGACTTGACTTGTAATAGTGACTTTTTAAATAATGAGTAGTGTCAACAGATTCCAAATGAATATTTAATTATTATTGCTTGTATTTATTATTACTATAAACGTAATTATTAAAATTTAAATCTGTAGTGAAAACTAGTATTCGGCTTTTGGGGTAAAATACGTACATATTTTTATAAACAAAAAATAATTTTATAATTTATTTATTAGGCTTTTAAATTCAAATAAAACATAAAAATAACGTATTTGTTTTAAATAAAAATATTTTAACCTGATTAATCGCGTATATTTACAAAGAGAAGCATCTGTGTTAGGGTGAAGGAACACATCTTCGATATCTAGAATGGGCATATATCGAAGTCAGCTGTGTGTGTACATACTGTGAATAAACCCAGCCACTACATTAAGTTTGATAAACCCCAAATCCTCACTAAGGAAAACAGATACATTCCTAGAATGATTCGCGAGGATTTTGAAATACAAATCATCGATCGAAATACAAAACATCCTAATTTCAATAGAGAGGATGGCTGGAAACTTTCTACCACCACTCATAAAATCATTGCAGGCTCAAACCCACCATACCAGAGGGCAAGATACTATCAGTTCATTCTGCAGGAATCCAGGGCAACACGCGAGGCAATTAAGAAATCGTTGGCGGTAGTTTGATATACTAATTATATCAACTGACATACGAATGCCACCTCAGTCTACCCGCGACCACGGACTACTGCGAAGTGTTCGAAACGTCGGGTTTCCAAAACGTATAATCTTAAATATACGCGATTAATCCGGTTAAGATAGTTTCATTAAAATCGTGTAGTAATCGTGAAAATCAAAGAACTTATAACATATTTTTTTTCTTTTTTAATTTAATGGCCTGATTTTGCGACGACAAGCGTAAAATAATCTGTTAGTGTCACGTATAGTAGAAAAAACACGAATGACGTGAAGCAGTAAATTTTGAAGGATATTGTGAACTGATACAGATATAGTAGTGGATGGACTAGATCAAACACTAAAACAAACAAACAAACACTATATTAGTAATAAAGTAATAAATTATTTAAAAGATTTTGCAATTGACAGTGACAGTGATTTTGTCAGTGACTGTTTGCTTGTTGTTGATGTCAAAAGATTTAAAGTGTTGTTATTGAATATTGTGTTGTTTATGCTATTTGGACTTTAATAGTGCTGCTGCTCTCATTACTTGGCTATCCTATCTACCTGATTGACAACGACTTCGGTTTAAGAACTGCTACGTACGATATTTAGCCATAACCGTGACGAAAATGCCGAAATATCCACGTTCTAACTAACAAGGATATTATTTTAATTTGTGAGGCCAGTTTTTATTGACGGTAATTTAAATGCTACGAAATTTTAAGACCTCATACGTAACGTAATGTTACGGACATGCAATTTATGCATTCAAAAACAAGGGGGACACTTTGAAAAAAATCTAGCTATCTAATAAATAAGTGAACAAATGAAACGATAAATGTGAGTGTGTGTAAAGCGTATTCCAAAGTGTTGCGTTGATTTAACATCTCATCGCCGCCGTTAGCTACATACCTACGCTAGTTGCTGCTACTCGATTTCTTGAATGAGGCGTGTGCGACATTGCCGCTTTGACAGGTAAGTAAGCGTATGTTTGCGTGTTTATATTTTTTACAAATAGCGTTTTATTTTAAAACGATAATTTTATGAATTATTTTGTTTGAAAAAATAAGTCTTTCATTTTTGGGAATTTTTTTTTTTCTGAATTATATTAGGCTTTTATAGAGTAGTTAAAACTGTCGTTTCATTTAAAATGGTGCGTACATACTACTGTATATGATAAGGAAATTAGATGTAATAATAAATTAAAAAAGAGTACGGACCAAGTGTTAAGTAATAATAAAAAAAAATTGAAGCCGTGTTCACTTATTTTGTAAGAAAAAATTAAAATTATTATTATTATTATTATTTTCATTGTATAAAAGTCACTACCTTCATCTATCTATATATGTAAAAGGACATGTCCCTGACTGACTGAGGTAAGACGCACGCACAGCCGTAACCGCTGATGGTAGAAATGTGAAATTTGGACAGATTTTTATTTTCATAATCTCGACATCCCCTATGAAGGGATTTTGAAAAAAATTAACTCTAACGGGATGAAATAGGGGTTGAAAGTGTGTATGAATTTTTTTTTAAAGTGGCAGCGATTTTTATAACATTTGAAATTCAGACTCTTAAAAATATCACTGAACACGTGTTCAAATAAGGGGTTGAAAGTTTATATGGAAAAATCTTTAAATCACCACCAGTTTTTATAAAAATTTAAATTCAGACTATTAAAAATATTTTATTGAACATGTGTTTCGTGGGTTTTTTTATAATTCACCCCTAAGGGTGCAAAAAAACAGGCGGAGCTGCGCGCGCCCACTAGTATTAGATGAAACAACCATTAGACCAGGAATCCATCCATTACACAGTGGTAGCGGTGCTATAAATCAAAGATACTACTTGCAATAACACATGAGACAATGTATTGTAAAAAATGATTGCGTAAAAAATCGTTTCCTATAAAAAAGAGAAAGAATTTCATTGGCGTTTTATATCTGTCTATATATCCTAACTCGATTTACATAAAAATTACTACATCGTAACATAGTAAAATATACCTTATTGCTTGTCCCCATATCGGAGGGTCGATCGGGAGAAATGTATAATTCTGTAGTCCAGAGGAGCTCAAATATTTTATTATTTAATTCATATAATACGACCAGTATTATGCTTCTATTATTTTACTCAGACGGTGAGATGAGGCAGATTCGAAGTGTGCGGAGTAAGTATAACCATTAATTTGAAATTATAGCTTATAGTCTCTCTCGATAAATCATTTCGAACCAATAGTTCCTAAGATTAGCGCGTTCATCCAAACATACTCTTCAACTAACAGATATATTATTATATATTGCATTCTAACGCCCAATATTAATAACCTATCTCCAACGTCAATCTTAGATTGTTTCATACATCTATCCAATCTAGAGATTAGATAGATGTAAGAAACAATCTAAGATTGACGTTAGAGATAGGTTACTAATACTGGGCGTAAGGAATTACTTATTATATTTTAAGGAATGATTTTTTTTATAAAAAAAGTGGGGAGCACAAGTGGGAACGGAGTGTTTTAACACTAGATTCCCAGGTTCCTTCTTCCTACACTTTTATATGGGGGATACAGCGTGAAGCTAAAAAAATATTAATATTTGAGCGCTCCTGCAATAGACAATATAAGAAAAAGCGTGAAGGCGACAATATAATTTTATTATAAGAGATTAAGAGGCTCGCAATCGCAGCAATATTGCGTTACTACACGGCCACTTTGTTACGGTACTGATTATGAGGATAAAGTGCTAATGGAGGGAAGTGGGCCGTAAGTGAATCATATCGCTTAATTGTATAATTGTAATAGGTATAAGTATTATAGTATAAAGTTTTAAAAGCTTCACGTTGTATCCCGCATACAGAAGGGTAGGCGGAGGGAACCCAATGTTGAAATACTCCGTTCCCCATTTTCCGCCGAATTTTTCGAGGCATTACGTGTTGAGTACGCATTGTATCTTAACTTCAAAACTTTGCTGGAGGCGTACAGGGTAAAAAGGAGAGCTCTAGGTATGTGGCCTATTTAAATCTGAAGAACCACAGAAGTGGAAACGTGATACATGTCTCTAATCCTTATATAGGCTTCAGGGGTGCCCTTGGATCGCAATGCCCACCAGATACACCGAAGAGGCAAGTGTTGCACGGGGCCGTGGGCGGCAGGCTGGCTCGTTTGCCTCCTTTTTCATAAAAAAAAGCTTAAAAACTTTATAATAGTTATTTTTTGGTCCAAATCAAAATAGTTTAATCGATTCTATTCGACGAGCGGTGTGGGCGTTGCTAAATTTAGTTGTTATAGATGATCTGTACCTATCTACTTTTATCTAACTTTGTGTTATATTTAAATGATTAAATCAGAGGTTATAATTACTATGGTATATTATTGGATTATATTATTTTTTTGGCTTCACGCTGTATCCAGGGCAGGCAGAGGGAACCTGGGATTTCGAACCTAGTGTTAAAACACTTCCATTCCCCACTTTCCGCCAAATTGTGGAGGCACTGTGAGTTGAATGGCGGAACCTAATGCCGCACATTGTCTCGACACTAGAGTGAAGAAATGGAAAATGAAATATGAAATATTTCATTTCCTCGAGTGGGGATCGAACTCACAATCAGTCACGCTTACAATCGCACGCTTGTGTTCCTTCGCAACGACAAAAAGGTAATTCAATAACTATTTTGCAATATATAAATTTAAGAAACAGAAACTAACGAAATATTATTTAACGTATATTTCGAGCTGAGTAGTACGAATTAAGTAATACATTCGTTCTCCATATTATATATTTGATTATACACACGTTTTTGAGTGTCAAGGTGAAATGTCAATGTGTGGGTGGCGTTTATAGTCATACCCTTGTGCCACCAGGCCACGACGGCCTCTATACTTGATTTTTTATGTATGGCGGAACTAAACGCCGCGCACTGTTTTACCAAAGTAAGGAAAAAAAAATAAACAATCATTTACCAAATGGAGAGAGAGATAAACAGACATTGCTGCACTGCGCCACGATGGCTTCTTGAATTACAAACATTAATAATATTTTACTACTCATTTTGTACTAAGAAAATAGATTGGTGTCCACTTCCGCCCATTGATAACATGTTAAATAAACAAAAGGTGCGATCTCGCGAAAAATAAAAGCGGCAAAGTATTTTGTTTCCACGTGTTTTTTGTTTGGCGTTGTATTTTATTCTCTGCGGTACAAACGATTCCAATTCCAATCTGCCTTTAAAATTTCAGCTGGTTTTTAACAGGTTTAACTGAAAAAAAGATTTTTCTAAATACATTTATCAACGATAATACTTTTCTTTAATAAGAAAATTATAGTAAAGATATCACTATATTATGTGAAATAAGTTCTATTAATTATGTTTTATAATATGTTTAATGTTTTTGTAAAATTTCATGACGGTTATTACTCAAAATTAAATACAATATTTAAATAAAAATACCTTGATATTGTTTAAGTAAAACTTTAAAATATTGTAACAAATACTAAGAAATAATTTGATAGAAATTAATGAATTCTATTTTATCACAATCCTGCAAAATGAAAAAATAATTAAAACTAAAAAAAAATAATTAAAATTAAACTAAATTAAATAAAAAAAATATTTAAGAAACCGGATAAGTACGAATCGGACTCATACGCCAAAAATTGCGTAAATAAAAATTGCATAAAATTGTCAATTTCAGGCCAATTGCATGTCAATGATAAGTACATTTTATAAAAATTGACAAACTTAAGTTTACGGGCATGTGCTGACCGCATTTATCACAAATAAAAGTGTTTTTTTTTTCTATAAATTCTCGATAAAAAAAACATATTTATTTTTTGTTTATATTGTAAGTTTCCTATAGGTTTTGATCACTCGGCGAATTTCATATAAAATGGAGATATATATATCTTTTGATTGCGTTGACTTCGAAGCTAGATTTTTTCTGTTTAATTTTTATATTTATTATAGCTTGATACATTTACACAATCTCGAGATAAATTATGAGACAGACGGACAACAAAATCATATAAGGGTTCCATTCTTACCTTTTAAAGTACAGAACCCTAAAAACGAACCGAACGACAATAGGTTCTAGTGCTCATGGTCACAATTTTAACTATATTTTCTGTTCAATATTGTATCCATATTATCGCATGGTAAATGGAGATAATTTAAAAATAATAATTCCTTACAATGGGCATCGAATCCGTTACCAGTCGCACTTACAGTCACACTTTGTGCCCCTGCGCCTGCACTTCATCCGACTATTTTATTTTATATATATATATAAATATATGAAGCAGGAGTTCTTCACATAAATCAGTTCGCAATATTTATTTATAATATTTCATAGGTCCATCGTGTCCATCATTGCGGCTTACACGGTTAATCTGTCCGTCCGACGTTACATGGGTACGCTCTATCAAATTGCGTTTTTACTTAGTGTTTTAGCTTTTTTTGTATATTTTTGCCTTGTAATACTGCTATAGACTTTTTAGGTTACTTATAGTATATAGATTATGTAATTTTATTTTTGGTTGATATAAAATTCTGGATTCTGTTGCTATTTTTTGTATAAAAATAGTAAAACTTAAATATTAGCATTGTCTTTTGTCTCCTATCTCAATATTAATTTATTTATGTCTAATCTTAGCAGTCGGACATAAAAACTATTTTAAATTTAAATACCGACTTCTGTCAATACTAGTAATTAAAGAAATAAAAAAATACAATATAAAAAATGTCACTATCAGCCCCGGGACGTAGGCGATCTACGTAAAAAAAAATCGTATTTGAACCGACACCTAATCGAATATATTAAGATTTACACTAGACTAGACTAGAGTACTATAGTGATAAATAAAAGCCAAACAACATTTATAGACTCGCAATGCACCAAACGTACGTACTCGGTTCTCAATAGTATAATTTCAAGTAGTTTATTGCAACATATGTTTCGTTATCTTCCACGCAATATAGAAGGTCTCCTGGAATTTATATACGATTCTATGTTGAAAAATGTTGGCGTTGTACGTTTATTTATTTATTACTAACCGGCCTCGCGCGGCTTCGCCCATTGCAACTATACTAATACTACTATTAATATTTATTTAAGTGTATTTAAGAAAAAAATATTAATTATTTTAGAATGATTATCTATATTGTAATACCTTGTGTATTATATATAATAAATAGTAATTTAAGTATTTTCGTAGTTTATTTATAGAAATGAAAAAATGTGTTTCGCGTCTACATATAGGTAGGCGTTGCGTTTGCCGTAAGCCGTTGTGCGCGTGTAAGTACATAAGTACTTACACGCGCAAGAATACAGAGAGACAGATAAAAACACGGTTGTCTTGAAATCACAGTCAGACCATTGCATTTTATTTATATATAAGTATAGATAATTATAAACAAAAAAATTATATAACCTTTCAAAATTTCCTTAATATGATTGGTTCTATAGACATGAGATCAACTTACATTGGAGAAAATCTTAAAATAATAATTTAACAAACAATATCATATATCACAACATCAAAAATTTGAACTTTACTTAATCTTTTTATACATAAATTGATTGTAATAAAATAAACACAATGTTAGAAAGCGCAATAGAAGTTAGTATATAAGTTAGCGAAGCTTGTCAGAATTCAATAGTGAAAACTGCATTTAAATCTTTAATGCCTTTTCTGAGATTAGTGTCGCTTGGAGGGAGCTACTTGTTTTCCGTTCTTTGTAAATATTTCTCAAAAATTGAGTGCATTGTGAGCACTCCGTCTTCATACTAAATAACCTCCGCCTGCACTGCTATGTGCACAATTCCGAATGAAATAACAAATATTATATATACTTTTATTAGCTTCACGGATTCAATTTAAAATAATATAAATTGAATTAAATTTGAATTTTCTATTTTATAGTCTATGGATTGAGGAAGGACTCACTCACACTGTATTATATAACGTTAGTTATTTCGATAAAACCTAGTCACTGTACATGCGCAGCGGTCAGAATTGCCAGGACATATGTCATACCCAACTACACTTATTTCGTTTTGACCACACAGAAGAAGCCGTAGGTAAGAGCTAGTATAATAGCTATACAATATACTATATCTACATAGACATATAAGTATTTTTTTTTTGTTTTCGGGTATTTCATACATCGTAAACCCCCGTTCGTATAGCCGTGGGTGATATTCTATATGTACCGCGGTTATGTCCTTATAATCAATATTTATTGTTATTGAACGTAGTTCGTTCGGACGTTATCTAAAAGGCTCGAAATGTTCTGTAATACATTGAATGTGAAACACAAATAATATGTTATTACTGATACGTATTTTTTTTGTGTTGATTTCTTTACATAAATTTGCGATCAAAAAATGGACCTTAAGGGAAATTATATTTGATACTAAATTAGTCCTGTTTTCTGACCACAAGTTTTGCTTGTAGAAACTTGTGGTCCTTATTCTTCATAGACGAATTTGTAGGAAGAATCTAGTGTCAATTTTTTTTCTCTACTTTTTGGTTTAATTGGAGACCTTGCTTGTTGAGATATAGCACTCAAAGCCGCACCGTATCTTAACAGAGCGATAAAAAATTTATCGAGTCGAAATCGAAATCCTAATTATCTCATTTATAGTAAGATGCTATCTATCGCTGAGCCAAGGCGTCATCACCATGGTTAAGATTTAAAATTTTTGAAGATTTTTAGTCCTGAAATTATTTAAGCAAAATTGAGGTAATTGTTTTATTTGGCCCGTAAAAACAAATTAATTAAAATTTATGTGTTTCTTTTTTGCTAAAACAAATTCTAAGCATTGTAGCAGCGACACAAGCGTGTGACTGTGAACGTAACGGCTGTAAAATAAAATTTAAAAAGTTTAATATCTTTTTTTTATCCTTTTGGTTACGAGGCAAAGCCCGGCGAAGAATCCGTCCATAAATACCTATGCAATGCCTCCACGATTTGGCGGAAAGTGAAGAACAAAAGTATCTTAATACTAACGGAGTGTCTTAGCACTACATTTCCAGGTGACTTCTGCCTACCTTCCTGTGTGAAAAAAACTCACATATTTATATTATATTATTCACATCTATTAATATATTATAGTTGTACATTATATTTCACTACTATTACTTTATTCTGTTCAAGGAAATATAGAAATATACATTTTAAAAGACGATATAAGTTTCGCCATTTCTATATTTCGTTTAATTATTTTTTTTTAAGTTATCATAGATCTAAATTTAAATAGAAAAAAAAGTTTTAATAACGAAATAGAAAATTAAAGCGGCAAATAATATTATAAAGAAATAAAATAAAAATATTATATAAGTAATTAAGTTCACATAAAAAATTGTCCATTTCCGTTTCTTAATATAACCTTAGCCTTTTATCATTTGGGAATAGCTTGTAAAGTAGTTGGGCAACACGCAGTCAACTTGAGCCACGTTTAACGATCCCCCACGCACTTTACATATGATGGATAACGTTTTGTTTACTACCAGAATAAGTTTATTTTTATGTTTTAACGCGTCATAATAAATCTATATGAGTGTGCTATTAATTTTGTTATGTGAGTTAAGTATAAGAGGATTCGTGACGTAGCAAATAAGCTCCAAGAGCATCGCCTTTGATGGTATGGCCACCTAAGCCAGCCTAAGAACTGTGTCGGAAAGCCTTATATATATACGTATATCCCTGTAGTAAGTCCCCTTAAACACCCATGCGAGCAGTGGCTGGATGTCGTGAAGCAGCAAATGAGAGCCAATGGACTAACCACTGAGGATGTTGAAGACCGTGCAAAGTGGAGTAGATTTGTCAGAAGGCAAACCTGGGTAATAAACGCCAGGACTAATGTGTGATGAAAAAAAAGAAGAAGAATTAGATATCGTCGTGGTGTAGTGGGACAGTACGCCACGACGACTGCACATGGTATGGTCGCGATGGTTGTGGGTTAGACCTCCACTCAAGGGAAAGATTAAAGTTATATTATTATCATTTCCCCGCTCTAGTTGAGAAGCAATTTTTTAATTGCAAAAGCACATTTTTCAATCAAACGTTTAGAACGGTTTATGGTTTATCGATCCTGGTTTTTTCACAATCAAATTACGCATTATATAATACATCCAAAATACATTAAAATTAAAAAATATATGAATTGCTTCATTCTTTATTTCAAGATGTAATATTGCGGATGAGTGATGAATTCCTATAAATATGTAATATAAAATTATACAGAAGCTATATAATACAGCTATAGTGGATCCAGCAGATGTTCTCCTGCTCAAAATGGAGTGTCAGAATAAACAACAAAAACCAGATTTCTCATAATTTTAAGCCTTATACTTTAGCTAGCCTGATTCACTGCACATCGATCGCTGTGAAAACTACTGAATCCAATTGTATTTTCTATTTATTCAGTAGTGTACTAAAATTTACACATAAAATTCATTTAAATTAATCCAACCGTATACGAAAGAATTTTAACAAAAAACTCACAGAAATGCTTTACTAAAATACTGTTATACGCCTAGTATTAGTCATAATATCTCAAGAGGATCATTTTCCTGGAACACAATAATGCCTTTTCTAGCAATTACAACGTAAGCCGCTTGCACGTTGCATCGATACGATTGAGGGGCACTCCTAGATTGAGATATCTTCATATTATTCTGATAGTTATTGGGATTTGAAATTCTGTCATAACTTTTATAAAATTTTTGAAAAGTATTTTTAAAAGTAGAAATGCTTTTAATTCTTTTTAGAATTTTTTATGTATTGGAATCAAGTGATTTGTACAAAGTTAAATAAATTAGAAACTTAATACTTTTTTATCTCTTTTTTTAGTGTCACATTGTATCGTGCATGTAACAGAGTACGCAAAGATGATAGTGCGTAGCTAGTGCTATGACACTGCGTTCTCTCTTTTTCGCTAAATTGTTGGATGCCGGAACTCAACGCCGCGCTCTTGAGCAAAGTAAATGAAAATAATTTATTCTCGAATGCAAATCTCTAATCCACAATTAAAACATTTAGTCACGACGGCCCCAATAAAATTTATATATACAAAATAAAATATATATACATACAAAATAATAAACTTTCTTATACATACAAAACTTTATATATAGTATATAGAAGCAAATAACTATATTATTAATACTCGTCGTATATGAATACTTGACAACGTAGAAAAACTAGCATCGGTTTACTTAATTTAAATGTAACATAAGATAAAAAAATTGATTGCTTTTCCTTTTAAATATTACTTATTATATATTAGACAAAGTTGCCACTTACAAAACAGAATAAACTATATTTTTATTAAAAAATATATATTAGTATGTAAATAAAAGCTCAGAAAAAGGGTGACGTGAAGTTTCACACTCGACGTGACAGCCGACCTGCTTCTACTGAACTAAGTCTACTTGTCTTCTAACTAGGTTTTGTCTTACGTTTCTACTTGAGATTGAGTGACTTTGGGATAGTTGAGAAGTATCTATCTAATTTACTGAATAGAAAATGGAGAGTTTATTAGTAGTAGTAATATGATAATTATTGATTAATTCATAGGGTTGAATCACTCTATATGGTCTCTACTCACATTACTACACTCTATATGAATACCATCTGGGTGCGATGTAATTTTTTTTAATTTTTATACTCACGCGCATTACTGTCCAGGTCTTTAGTTCTTTTTCATCAATTTTTTTCTTCCAAATCCAATTTCGTTTCGATATAAATCTCTTTGAAATGTATTAGCGGGACTATGATAATATGAAAAAAGAGGCTGTTTTTTTGCCTCGTTACCAGAGAGAAGACATAAAAACATTGAATATTTCGTTTCCTCGAGTGAGAATCGAACCCACAACCTGTCATGTTTACAGTCGCACACTTGTGCCCCAGCGCCACGATTGTCCTGTAAAATAAATATTATGTACAATATTCGGCTAGTGTGTCCAGAATTTATCAGAAAATAGGTGTCTTGTAAAACACTCAGGAGGTTGTTATGGTGCAGCGATACAATGTATAATTGTAAAGGCAACTTCTCGAATATTTAAAATTGTGTGAGGAACGGAGTGTCTTAACACTAGACCTCCCTTTCCTTTTCTGATAAACGTGGGATACAGCAATGTGAAACTAAAAAAAACTATTATTTAGATAACTGTTGTATGTGACAGTTGGTTTTCTGTTATTATCTAAAAAAGTTGTGTTGCTTTTTCTTAAATTAGATAGAAAAATATCATACTGTTAATATATTATAAAAAAAATGTAATTTCGAAATTAAGAAGCTAAAGAAGAAAAATATTAAGATTCTTGAAACGTAGTCTTTGCAAACAATATAATTTACTAATATAAAGATACTGTTTCTGGAAATTGTGATTTAATTCCATGAAAGATCAACAAATTCATCTAGATTCTAATATTTCATAGTTAAAACTAAACTAAACAGGCACTTTTTATAGAAACACACATACATACAGACACACACACACACAGCATATCGGTTATTTGCCTAGCGCATCCTCTGGTGTACGTCTAAAGCACAACATATCGTGCATCAAGTTTGTTCAGTGAACTAATTAGGACGGCTGCTCAGTTTGTCAATCATGCAAGCTCGGAGCGCCCTACTAGACTAATTATTTAACTTCGTTCCGCTTTGTGCGCTACTCGAGGATTTACTTTAATTGGATAACGGTAATTTTGTTCATACGTCGTTGGTAGGTGATATTGAGAGGGAGTTTCAGATTGTTATTCTGATTAGGGAGCAACTTCGATATGGTGAACTTTTAAACTAAGGCCCGTTACTTTGCTCGGCTTCGTTATTTGTTTCTTAATTATAATATATGTATGTAACAAACAATGTTTCATATAGGTTGGCTTTAAAATATATTTCTGGTTCCGCTTCGAGTACTTATTTACCGCGTGGTTTAAGCTAAGCTTTGCATTTATGGTAGTGTTCATAATTATATAGTTTAGTTGAGTCATGACGTAATGACGCCAATCGCAGCCTATGCCTTACTTGGCCTCAGCCGATTTATACTGCTTTTGACAACTGGCCTACACCTCTTAAACTGATAGCAAAATTTAATATTTTATATTTGTGTTGGATTTATTTAAAAAAGGAAAATAAAATTGGCACTATCATTGTACAAAAATGGAAAAATGTATCGTAAAACAAGATATAATAAATCGTGGTCACAATGTTGTTTTGGGTTGAACTAAAACGAGACTAAAAATGGATGCCATGCCCGAACTTTTGTTTTGTTCGAATATTTTTATTGGTTTCTAATAAACTTTACTTTTAAAAATATTTTCTGCCTCTACTTTTATTTGCGTTTGGAGGACGACGTCTCACCTACACTGTATATGAACACTCACACAAATACAGAGACCAACTTAAGTCTCGCGAACGGTATTTGCCAACGTTTTTTTTGTAGCTTCACGATTTTTTATCTGTTGGTTGTTAGCGTTTCACCCTAAAATTACTGAAAGGATTCTTATGTAACTTTTTTTGTTATATATAATATTTATAGTTCTTAGTCCTCAGCTATATATAGCAAAAGTTGATCAACATGATGAGATTGAGACATACGCTGGTCTAACCCTCCCACTTCCTAAAGTTCATAATACCTACTACAACATCACATTTGTCCACCTCGGCCGGCAATAGCCGGGACTATAGGTGCCGCGGGAGGTTTTCGCACCAAAAGTTCGTTCTTAGTAGTTAATGTCGAACCCTAGCAACTCAACAAAATATTAAGAGATATAAATTTAAGGACTTAATTAAAACGTTCGAGGTGTGACTGTAAAACCGACTGGTTGTGGGTTCGATCCCTACTCGAGGAGATGAAATATTTAGTTAAATTTATATTTCTATTTCTTCGCTCTGGTGTCGAGGTTAAGTGCGGCGTTGAGTTCTGTCACTCAGCACGCAATGCCTCCAGAATTCGGCAGAAAGTGGGGAACGGAGTGTCTTAACACTAGGTTCCCTCTGCCTACCCTGCTGTGTGCGGGATACAGCGTGAAGCTGATTTGATTAATAAAAGTTGTTCAAAAACGTCAGAAAATGAAATATCTAAAACACTTGATGTGAAATACTAGAACCTCGAGGGATACACTTGCTTAATTCTATGTAGAGTGAAATTGTTATTTTTTATTAGCTTCTAGAGTGAAATTAGTATGTACTTAATTATGTTGATTTATAAGAATTCAGAATATTAACTTTAAAAAGTTCATAGAAAGTGGAGGTATTTATATATTTCATAGAGAACTTAAAAAACATGTTACTTTTTTCTCTAATATATATATTTTTGGTTGAACTACTTTGTTAAAACGAGTCCTAAATTAATATAGCATAGGAAGGGTGATCAATATCTACATATAATAAGTAAAAATTTTGTCCATAGCCATCAAAAAAGCAACAATAAACAAAAATGTGCATTCCAATAAAATATAATTACTTATAGATATATAACATTTGTATTTTAGTTGCGATTTTACCAAATTGTAGGGAATGAACTCTACTTGCCTGTCTAGCTCTAGGGAGGGGTTTACACTGGACGCTACGCTGTAATCCATACCTCGTTTACAAATATAATTTGTTTGTTACACATCTGTACCGCTTATAGTGGCTCCTTAATTTTGATATAGAATTGTTATACAATGACAGACTGTAAACGACTAAGACAAAGCGCGGCATTGAATTCTGTCGCATCACACGCAATGTCTCGAAAATTTGACAGAAATTAGGGAACGGAGTGTTTTTACACTAGATTCCCCCTATATCTCTGTGTGTCACTAGATTCCTACTATAGCTATATGCGAAATACAGCGGGATGCTAAAAAAATCTATAATAAATGTGACATTCTTATAATAAGGCCTTAGTGATACAGTGGGACAACATCTGACTGTAAACGCGATGGTTGTGGGTTCGATTCCTAGATGTGTATGAAATTTTTTAATTGTTTCACTCTGATAGATAAATCTCAGCGTCGAATTTGGCTATTCAATATGCAGAAGTGATTTTTAAAATATAACTGACGTCAAATATTTTTCAATTACTTATTTATGTATTACATGTTTCCTTCAGATATGCATGCATGTCCATAAAGTAAACGCTATTTAACTGATTTAGATGAAATTTAGATTCCTAACAAAATACATATGAATAAATATGAATCTGATAACCTCTTTTTGAAGTCTGTTGATAAATATCGGCGACTTAATCGAAAATAGTAATGACCGTAATAATAAGGCAACATATTAAAAAACAATAAACAATATGATGTATCACTTGTACGTTACAAGCGTAAGATGTGTGATAAACAGCAGACACTCATTCCCCATGTGCTACCTCATCTTTAAGACATTGTCTGTTGAGTGGTGGAACACCACGCCACAGTGTATATAGTAAATATTTAAAATGTAATCATTCTCCCAATGGGTTCGAACTGAGAACCATCACGCTTACAAACGAACGCTGTGTGTGTGTAGTAAGAAAAAAATAAAAAATAAAATGAAGACACCCACCACCCAATACATTTTAGTTTAACCATAAACAATTTGATGTCCATAATGTATTACTTAAACGGCAGTTAATTACAAGATAACGTGAATAGAACGTGGAACGTCGCACTAGCGTAACACTTCTCACTAATTTCCCACCGGACGGATAAATTTTACACAAAATTTTGTGAGAATTCTGCAGTGCCTAGTAACTTTTAATATGCTTAAAATGCGACAAATTGCTACAACGGTACCTAACGCTTTAACTGTTAGATAATTTTAACTGTTATGTTAAATAGCCACTGTTAAACTACCACGCGCTTAGGTGCTAGCTTTTTGTATCTATTTTCTAAATTAAAAGAGATTTTTTTTGTTTTGCTTTTGTTGGCTAAAAGATTCAAATAATTAGGCAAAATCTATAATTTTTGGACTGTAGGAATTTACCTTAAGACTATTGTATAAAGTTGGTAGTAAATGATACTATAGAATAGAAATATGTTCAGTTATCTTGTTCCATCTTTACGCTAATCTCATAGTTTTCTGCATTGAAAATTAAGAAACAACAATTATTTTATTGATTATGACGAGCCATTAGGCCGATATATTATACATATATTCATATATTATAAATATTTTGCTGTCGCGTCGTAGCGTACATTCATTACCTCGCTATGGTAACAATACACGACGCGGCGTTATATTCCACCACCCAACATGTGATGTCTTTGAATCGCGAAGTATTTTAACACTTAGATTTCTCTGCTTATCCTGTTATACGCGAAATACTATGCTAAAAGAAAATATTCTTCCAGATGGAATTCGCAAAATAACATGGTCACCGTAAGTCAGCTACGATACCATCTATCTATCAATATATGTATAAAACCCCGAAATCCCAATAAATTTCCAATATAACACTATAGCTAGGTAAAAATTCAGACAAGTTAACTTTAAAAGTTGGTTTTTTGTCAGTATACCTACACATAAACCATAACTTTGCCTCGCAACTTATGTGAAAACTTTTGATAAAATAGTTGAAAACTTACAAAATATGGCCATATAAATAAAAGTGAATCCAGCGAGCTAGCACTTCATTTTTAAATAGTTTGAGTATAGAAAAAGGCCGTACTAGTATATAGGCACAGCCTCGTCGTAAATAAGATGGTTGTGGATTCTCATGGTGGGGAATTCATTATTTTCATTTTCTCGTCTTAATAATAAGAAAAAGCGCGGCGTTGTCTTCCGCTTTTTATTTAACACACAATGTCTTGAAAATCGGACGGTGCGTGGGAAACAGAGTGTCTTATCATCAGGTTCTCTCTGCCTATCCTGTCACAGATGTCGCGAAATACAGCGTGAAGCTATTTATAATCAGTTATTGCCACGGTATAGACACAACAATAAATATTAAAGGTTCATAGGAAAAAACCTTGGTGTAAACAAAAGTTAAACGTTTTGAGCAGCTAATATAAAAGTATGAGAAAATCAAGCTTATAAGATTATGAGAAAGTTCAACGGATTAGTCTCAGAAAAATAATAAAAAAGTGGAAAAAAAATGAAATTATTCGTATCTTTCATACGTCGAGTCAAAAATCTAATCAAATTTCCCATTTCGGATCGTCGCTAGATCTGAATGAATGCTAAATTTGCATCTTCACACAAAACTCATTTGACTTTTCATTTCACTTTAATATTCTGCAGTGCACTACCGAAAATATATCAACACAAACACAATATATCAAACTGACTCTCATAGTACAACTAGCTATGGCCTGCGTGTTCTATCACATAAAAAAGATTTTTTTTTCTAAGCATTACCATTATCCACATAATAGAAATTTAATGATGGTATAAATCCAACCAAAAGAAACTTTAAATGTTTATATAACCTGGTCCTTAAGTTTTATGTTAACTTAACTACAGTAACTCTTTTTTGGCAGCAAGTGGAAAATGGAGTATCCTATTATCGTAATCTCTCTATTTTTACTAAAATAATAAAAATTACGGAAATGTATAAAAATGTAACACAGAAATAAATACCAAATATTTATTTTAATATTAGCAAAAGTACCACTAAAAATAAGTTATCAAGTAATATCTATAATACAACAATATTTACCATTAGCAAGATGAAAACAACCAGAGACAGTATGCCTAAGGGACTCCCCCCACAGATGTCGATAGTGATAACTTCATCCATAATTGCACAGACAAAATTTAAAGTTCCCCCGAAAAGATCCCCGAACTGTAACCAAGATAAGGAGGAAGCAGTATCCACGTCCAGGCCTACTAGGGCTCTATGGAATCTACCATGAAGCTTCTTGCTCTTCCACACAGCCATGCGATCAGAAGTAGTAAGTACTAAAGGCCTACACCAGTTTTCTTTGCCTAAGAAAAGAGGAATAAGACCTTTGTCAACGTGTTTTTATGTTATACAGGTTCATCGGTATAAGTGGATATATCTACGTCGGAAGTGCAGTTGAGTGCGAGATGAGTTTGATTTAAATCCATAATAAGAGTTCTACAAAATTATGCTTTTACAGTTCATTCAATATATTAAATGTATACATATGTTTATAGCATTGTGGCGGAACTCAACGTTTAGTTTTTTCCTGCTACCAGAGTAAAGAAATAAAAAAAACTTTTGAATCGAAAACAAATCCACAACTGCCGTTTACATTCGTACTCTGGCCGCTGCGCCACTTGCTACGTGCTTTGTAAAAATTATTATATACTAATAATAAAAAAATATACTTCTAAATAAAAAATACTTTTATAAAAGTTGTGTAACTTTTTATTTAGTTATAAACACTAATAAAATTGTATCGAGTAACAATAACAAGATTAAAGAATCGATTTCCAGAACAAGTAGTTACGAGTAGATCAAAGGCCGGTGGAACTTTGTTAACCGAATTAAGCACTCACCCTCGAGTGACTCGAGACAATCAACACTCTGAGATTACACACGTAACTGTGAAAAAAATGCTGTGTAAGGTACACGATGAATGGGCGATTTAATGTTATCATACCTGTTAGGCTGACCGTAAGGAGGACGGTTTTTGTCGAAAAATGTGTTTATAGATTACTATGTAGGATATTGATTTAAGGTGTTTGTGAAATATTAAAATATGCATATTAATTCTTTTGAAAAATCTTATTACTTCGAGAAACAATTATATAAAGTAAATTGTAACCGTAAATATTATTCCAAAATACTAAAACCAATGACGAACTATCATCATAGTATCATCTCGTTTATGCAAAAAATTATGACAAAATGCAAGTTTCTTATGTATAATGGATATTTGAACATTTTAACTGATAACAACATAAACAGTTTTTTTTTGTCTAAGCCTATATAACTATGCCAATTAATTGATACCCGATTCTGTAAGTGTTCTCAAATGTCATGAATTAATTAAATGTTTTATTTCTTTGGTTTATTTAAACAAATGCATTAATCTATACATCACGTATATTGAAGAATGTCGCTCACTTGTCTGTATATCTAAAAGCACAAATAAAGGACATAATATTAACTACAGATTTTTATTACAAAGTACGTTTGATTGCAGAGTTTTAAAGCCTAGTGTGCGGTCGCCCTAATTGTTAACCTCCCAGTCACGTGCTCGGCGCATTGATGTAGGAATATAATATGAGGTGCTACTCTGAGTTACTAACACGCCGTTCGTGCCATAAAACTTTACTGCTAGTTATCTACAGTTTTTGGTATATTCGCTTTTTTGCTTCAAGTAACATTTTTTTTGTTCACACTGTATTGCACATATAGTAGAGGAGGCATAGGGGACCTAGCGTACACTTCGTTTCCAACTCTCGGCCTAATTTTTAAGTGATTACACGATAAATGGCAGAACAGAAAGTTGCGCTTTGTCTTGTTGCCGATATCTTATTTTCCTGAATGGGAGTTGGATTCACAGCCGTTGCGCTCACAGTCAGATGCTGTGCCGCTGCGCCACGACGGCCTCAACTAACTTGTGTTTATTAATTTTATCACAATGCTTCTGAAAAATTAAATAGACACCTTTCTTTGTTAGATATCAGTTTACCACAGTAAAGTGAGAAAACGTAAACGTAATAAAAATAACTTCGTCTTGTGTATTGTTTTTTTTTAACAACAATTGAACAAAATTTATTATTATTATTTGTGCTCGGTAAAATTAACATACAATGCTTCCAAAATTCGGCAGAGATCAGACGTGGTGCAAGGGCACAAAGTGTGACTTAAAATCGACTGGTTGTGGGTTTAATCTCCACTCGAGGAAATCAAATATTTATTTACATTTATATTTTCATTTCTTTGCTCTGGAGTCGAGGCAAAAGCGCGGCTTGAGTTCCGCCACTCAACACGCAATGTCTCCAGAACTTGGCGGAAAGTGGGAAACGGAGTGTCTTAACACTAGGTTTCTTCTGCCTACCCTGCTATGTGCGGGATACAGCGCGAAGCTGATGATGATGATGAAATGAATGGTAAAATTACACATTTGTATTATTTGCATGGACTTACTGTAAATGCGACCCTTGTGGGTTTGATCTTCACTTGGGGAGATTCAATTATTTTTATTTATTTGCTCTGATGAAAAGACAATATGCGACGATGAGTTCCGCCACTTAGCACACAATGTGTCGAAAATATGCAGAAAATGGGAAAACGGAGTTTTCAGTAGGTTTTTCCCCCAACTTGCTATTTACGGGTTACAAAATTCATATTGTTCTTTTAATTTTTAAACACGAATAAAAACCCATTGTAACGTGACTTTAAATTCGTTCACTCAAAGAGGCACTCGGTAAGACATCACGTAGCGGGCGAGCAACCCTTCTGGACCCTTAAATATCGCAGCTTACATATACGATCACATTTTTTACCAAATTTACCTACAATATGGGACCATACAGCAATACATATATTATTAAGTAAAATATACTAACCTGTTGTGGTGTGTACGCGGTGATTGTGAATTACATTCTTATTTAAGCCAAAAATAATTTTCTTTCTCTACTTCAGGTGAGTTCCATCACTTAACATGAAATGCTCAAATTTCTCGGAAAGCGAGAGATGAATAAGTGGTTCGACATTAGGTTTTCTCTTTTACCTCAAATTCTAGATAATAAATGGACCTAAAAAAATATCATATAATTAAAAACCTAAGGCCAATCAAAATGTGAGACTAAACGCGACCGGCTGTGGGCTGGAGACGAATATTTAGTATTTTCATTTCGCCCCTCTGGTAACGGGGTAAAGCGCGGCATTGAATTCCGTCACTCAACATACATTGCTTGCAGAATTCGGCAAGTGTGGAACGGAAGAAGTGAGGGACAGAAGTATTTTAATGGGAACGGAGTGTCTTAACACTAGGTTCCCGTATTTCCTGCCTATCCCGCTGTGAACAGAATACAGTAAAAAAAAATTATAAAAATTAAAAAGGCAAAATATTCTTATTTCCTCAGTCTTAAATCAGACTTAAGAGAAAGCCCATATTAGTACAAAGTGACATGTCACAAACTCTTTATTTACTCCGTAAATATCTGTAACAGGAAAAGATAAAATAAATATAGAACACATCAATAATAAATGTCAAGATCATTTCATCGTTCTATTGAGTTTGTCGGTCTTCTGGGGATGGTTCTTGAGAATCAGTTACAAAGTGAGAAGAAATTGAAGAGTACTTATCTTAACATATTTAGTAGTTACGAACACGATAATTTGTTAATATTCTTAACATAATTTTATTTTAGCTTACCGCTTTATTTTGTACTACTTTGACTTTTAATCCTCTATTTGATACATAGCATGTTGAGTGGTGGAATTCGACATTGTGCTTGGTATTTTCTCCGAGACATGACATTTACAGTCTCAATCTGAACCGATGTGCCTCGTACAATTTAAACATTTAAAGAATATAAAAATCGGAACATGATTAACTATGTTTTTTTTAATTTATTATATTTATTCAAACTGCGTCGCAATATCAATTCAACGTTCCTTTACTACCTCTCTATATATACAAATATACAAAAAGAAAGAAAACATCCTGTCATTTTATACGCGCGCCTCGGAGCCGTACGTTAAATAAGTTTGTAATATTATCATTGTTTTCACCCGCCGCGCGTCCCGCGGGAGGGTCCCGCGGGAGGCCCTCATTTGAATACTCTCCCACTGTTTATTGTTGGCTTTTTCTGCCGTTGCCAGAATTATCGAATAATATTTGCCACCTAAACGCGGCGTTTGGTATTATCTCGGGATTCCGTGTGAGTACGCGCGATCGACGAATTGGCGAACGCTTGAACGAATAATACTTGCTGTACTTAATGATATTGTTTTGACTTCATTTGCTTGTAGTGTTTTTTTATGTAAATGATGTATGTTATACTTCATTGTCTTTATTTGTTTGTATGGAGTTAAACACCGCCGATTAATGATTCTTAAATAGACGGTAACTTAATGTAGTTTTAAGACACTTAGCTATAATATATGGAAAGTATGAATTTAATGTGATAAAAACATGAATTGAATAAGCCAATATGTTTTTTTTTTATTTTTTCTTAGCTTCGCGCAGTATCCCGCTTATAACAGGATAGGTAGAGAGAACCTAGTGCTAAGACATTCCGTTCCCCACCTTACGCTGAATTTTCGAGAAATGTTGACATTGTGTGGCGGAACTCAACGTCGCGCTTTGCTTTGTTACAGATGAAAGTATTTCATTCCTCCGAGTGGCAATCGAACCCACAACCGATACTGAGACAGCCTCAGTAATAATAGATAAATAATATATATGTAATAATTCACTTATATATAATTAAAATAGGCGGTAATTTCATATTACTTTACTGTAAACACATTTAGCTACTTTACCCTGCTATATGTGGGGCTATTGTTGACATGATTTATTTACAGCTATGATGGAGTAGTCAAAATCGAGCGAGAGTTCACACGATGGCTGCAGATTCAATTCTCACTTAGCCAATTTTTGCTATTTTGATAATATGGGCATTGGTAATCTCTACATAACTATGTATTTTGTGGATGAAGACGAAACATATAATTATATTTATAAAAAAGTTTACCTTTTATAGCTTTACGCTGATTCCTACATATAGCAGTCGAGGTAGAGGCAACATAGGAACCTAGTGCTAAGACTCCATTTCCCACACACTGTCTAATTTTTGAGACATTGCATGTTGAGTGATGGAAGTCAACACCGCACTTTGTCTTGTTACTGCGCCACGGCTAGTAAATGATTTAAAAATGTAATAACATCTATAATTTAAAACCAACATAAAACCATTATAAGTGATAAACAACTATCTAACGCCGTCGTTAATATCAGCGCGTCAACGCTTAACGGCCATTCACTATGAAATAGCACTGAATTCCTTTGTAGTTAGATATGTAGGTGATTTTTATATTTAGATACTGTATTTTTTATTATTTCTTGTAGATATTTTCTTCGCTTCACGTTGCATCTCGTAAATAGAAGTATATAGCTAAGAGTTATCTTCTCGGTTTTGTGATGGAACCCAACGTGTCTTTTCTTGTTACCAGAACAAAGAAATGAAAAAAAATCATCGATCATGACTGCAGTTAAAGTTATGTATGGCCTCACTAACTCAAACCAATCAAACACTAATACTAACTCCATATAACAACTATCAATATAATGTATATCAATCTAAGACAGACTATTTCAAAACAATTCACAACGAAACCGACGCAAATGGGAACTATGCAATTAGTTTAGGTCTTGTTTGAGCGATAGGGGTTATCCTGGGTTTAAGCTAACTAGAGGCGCTAGTTAGCTTAAACCCAGGATCTGGTGTGTTCTGCTAACTATCGGGGGAGCTATTCGAAGTGGTGTATTGATTACTTGATATCTATAAGACTAAGGTTGTTGCGGTTGTTAGCCCGCGCGTGGTTGTGTTATTTTTGTTGAATAAAAAATCTATAAAATGTTATGGATGGCTGTTTATAATTAATAGAGTTGAAATATTAAACGAAATATAAAATCAAAATACGGCTTCGCGTTATGTTCAGCAGAGTAGGCAATGAGAAATTATTGTCCAGACATTCGATTTCCCACTTTCCGCTCAATTTTCCAGACATTGCGATGTCTGGAAAATCTTAAGTGTTCAACGCAACTGCACTTTGTCTTGATACCAGATCGAGGAAATTGTCCTAATTCGTTCCTGCGAGTGGCAATCGAACCCACAACCATTACGTTCACAATCAATCACTGTGCCGCAACGCCAGAGTCTATCATTGCTATGAGAAGTACCTTCTACTGGTAAGTACTACTACCGGCTGGAAACCCACCAGCCAAATCTTTACAAACTTAACCACTTGAACATTTTTAAGTAAGTAAAAAATATAGGAAAATAGGCAAAGCCTACTATTGTATACAAGATAATTATAATGATGTTAATTCAAGAAACTGAATGTTATCTGTATTTACTTGGAATGCTTATGATTTTTGCTATAGTGTTGCGAAAAAGAATCAAAGATCAAAGTGCGAACGACCGCCTCGATCCTCAAAAATGGTGACAAAGACAGACCAAATAGGCTGCTAGTGGACGAGGCCTTGATGAACCATTTCGGACCGATCATAATGGCGGTCAAAAACCTTTATCGATATAACAGACTTAAAGATGTGTATCTCTAATAGAGACCAAGAGGCGATAAATAAATTAAGGAAAAACATAGAATATGGAACAGTAATAGAGCAAACCATAACAAATTAAATTTTCAATTCTTCTGTTGTGTAAATCAGTATTCTGAAATATAAATCAAAAAAAGTCGAAAGGGAAAAAGAGCAGAAAAGGGCACGGACCACCAATGTCCGGGGTGTGTTTTATTTTATAATAATAAATAAAAATAGATTAAAATATATTTCAAATGTTTGGACCATTAGCAGAATTAAATTCCACAGATTAGCGTCGTTCCACACATTATGCAGCACTCGCATATCGAGTAATATCATAGCCAAAGGTAATACAGAGAGTAATCAAAACAACTTCATCCAAACGGAAATCGAACCCGGAACCCCGAGCCGGAGGCAGATTTGGTCCAAGTAGGTCACATTCACAAATACGATTGCGTATTCATGAGGTACAAGCGACGCCTACCACTGAGTATTACGTGTAACCATAATTTATGTTCGATAATTGATGTTTTGAATGTATTATACTATTAAAAATATTGTAATTGTAATACTTAAATTGAATATGTTGTAATGTATACATCATTTTAATTATTTTTTGGTTTTATTTAAAGTACAAAAAAATTGCAAAAACTTTATATCATGTAAAAATTATCTTTTTTCAATTTGTACCACGCCTGGCCTTATATACGCAATAAGATTTAAAATGAAATAGATTTGTATGGTTAATATATTATTCATATATGTTAAGGGCTGTACAAGATTATGATTAGAAAAATCCAGTCGTGGCGCAGGGGCACAGAGTGGGACTGTTAAAATCGACTGGTTGTGGGTTCGATTCCCACTCGAGGAGATAAAATATTTTCTTATTCATTTCATTTCTTCGCTCTGGTGTCGAGGTAAAAGCACAGCGTTGTTTTCCGCCGTTCAACACGCAATACCTTCGGAATTCGGCGGATACTAGGGAACGGAGTGTCTTAAAACTAGGATTCCTCTGCCAACCCTCTTTATACAGCGTGACAGCGGGATACAGCGTGAAGATGTCTTTTTTATTATAAGTTTTCACCTCTACCGGCAACCCCTATAACTTTTTTAAATACATGAATCATTTACATATTGGTCATGTTTCGTTCTGTGCGTAACAAAAAATATGTACACCTAAAAAAATTGCGCGATACCGTAATTAATATCTATATAAATAGAAAACAGAGAACAAAGTGTTCGTCATCACTAAGTCGTCTCTATCTAACTAAACAATCAACAACTGTTTCCTTATACAGGTAAATTCTAAAGTCTACACATATTAGCGCCAAGGGACTCTTTAATTGTGTTTGTATTAGCACGTCACACACGATGGTCACGATGTGGGCGCTAGAGTCAATGGGAAGGTGTCACTTACTAACCTGTATTTATAAATTTTATTAATGTTCAAATATTCGTTTATATATAATAGATAATGTGGTTATTTGTAACGTGTTAATCAAACTCATAAGATGATATTTACCGTAAATATCATATATAAATTTTATGACATTAAAATTACCGTGCTGTGCGCGGGATACAGCGTGAAGCTGATCAATTTTATGGTATATATTTTTTTCTTTTTTAAGCTTCACGCTGTATTCACAATTATACAGAGTGTTNATTTCTTCGCTCTGGTGTCGAGGTTAAGCGCGGCGTTGAGTTCTGCCACTCAACACGCAATGCCTCCAGAATTCGGCAGAAAGTGGGGAACGGAGTGTCTTAACACTAGGTTCCCTCTGCCTACCTATATATATATATATATATATATATATATATCAGCTTCACGCTGTATGCCGCACATGGCAGGGTACGCAGAGGGAACCCAGTGTTAAGACACTCCGTTCCCCATTTTCTGCCGAATTCTGGGGGCATAGCGTGTTAAGTGGCAGAACTCAACGCCGCACTTTGCCTCGACACCTATCCAATCTATTTCCCGACACCTATCTAATTTATAAACATATCTAAACTAATCTAGCTTCACGCTGTATCCCTAGCGCGGTAGTCAGAGAGGACGCCAAAGGCTACGGTCACTGCATACCTCTTTCGCCTCGTCCACTGTCGTCAACCTCTACACTGTATGTAGAGGTTGACGACAGTGGACGAGGCTCTTTCTCCAGTATCTTCAATACTGTGTTGTCAAAGGTCAACTGAGGTCTCGCTCTACCTTTCATAGACCCCACGATGGAAGGCTTGCCCGCAGGGACCCCTGCCAGCCCTCACAAGGGCTGTAGCGTTCCGAACGGCACGTGCAACTCGCTAGAGCGTTAGGGCGTCCCCCATCACCTTAAACTCATTTGAGGAATAATTAAAAATGTATAAAATTAAAAACAAGTCGCAATAGGAGATCGGAGTACAATTAAAATGAAAATTTAAGCATTCTGTTACTCTGTCATCCGTTTTTCTTTATAAAATAACACGAGGAAGAGGGTACAGGGAAAGAGAATAAACACTAAGAAAACTTTTATTAAAAAAAAGCATCGCATTTACAGTCATCTATAATAAACACAATAAAAATGTATCCCATTATTTTTCTTTACAGATTTTTGTTCTTTAGTATATTAATTTGTTATTTAGCTGTTTGCTGTAGAATGCAACTTTGCTCATTTAAATTTTAAATTGAAGATTTTCGCTGTAGTAATAAGCAGATAGGGAAGGAAATACCATAGTATTTATTTAAACTTTTATTTATATAATTGTGCTTTTATTGATAACTCTTTTAAAGATTAAAGGATATTTAAATATACGATTATATTTGATTATCTTAAACATTATATAAACTTAAACATTATGTAAGGATTTAATGAATGTCATTGGTGAAGTGTTACGTGCTCTACTGGCACGTAAGTAATACTTTCTACTCTAAATAAAACATTCGGTGTCAACCAAAAATGACCAAACCACATACAGGACCACACCCGCAAAAATAAACAAAAAAAATGCAGCAAGTGGGAACCGAACCTACAACAAGCATTACAATCAGGCACACCCTCCGTAAAATAGCGAGGACAAACATTCATAAATTTAGTGTAGGTGAGCTCGGAATGATACCGCATATTTACAGCGAGCAGTAAAATGTGGAATTTTAATATGGCTTAATTAAAATGAGAAGTAACCTCCGCGAGGATGCGAGTGTGAGGAGGGCCATCACCATCACCGCCGTCGTCACAAATAAACTTGCGAATTGTGTTTGCATGCCAAATTTAATTTCGTACTTACCCCCGTTTAGGCGCAAACAGTGGATACGTAATGAATAAAACATGTCTTGCTCATATATCGCTCTAGCCTCCAGTGTGGGGCCATTGGGCAAGCGATTTACCAGTCATATCGGACTCTTTATTTTTGACGTGGTAAGATCTTACGTTGGCGCAGGGACATAAGCGTGTGACAGTAAACAGAGATAATGAAATATTTAATCTTTTCATTTACCCGACCCAGTAGCGAAGTAACCCGCGGCGTTGAGTTCCGCCACTCAACATATAAAACGCAACGCTTCGTGAACTCGGCAGAAAGCGAGAAATGGAAGTATCTTAATGAGATCGCCGTGTTTTAATATAAGGTTCCTTCTACCTGCCCTGCTATGTGCGGGATGTAGTGTAAAACTAAAAAATATATTTTCATCAGCCTTATTTTTTTCTCCTTTTAAAAAGCGTAAATTTAAAACTGCGTGTTAGTGGTGCCTGCCAATGTGTTTGCATTAACTTACCGTTGGCTATTAGCCAGATTACTAGCCAAAGATTTTTTTTAATTATTTTAAACATACTTCTGGCATATTTAGCCCCCTAATATTACAATTGAGTCAGACAACTTGTCGACTACACTACAAAAACTATTTATCAATAACTTATTTATCAATGTTTCCCCAATTTCAAACTAAATTAGTACCTCTCGTTTCTTGGCCATTATTGGAGCAAGGCAATATAGAGCTTTGACGATTTTCTTTTCAGAATTTCAAGTGATTCTAAAGTCCTTTAGAGTTGTATAGCTGCATTTTATATGCTTGCACTTTATCTATGCAAATAAGCCTTATTGAATAAGGTATCGCTCCCGCCTTGTTCCGTTTGTTCTATGATGACGGAACTTTTACCCATTTAAAGTGACTGAACTTACATAGTCTTGTGCCTAGATTGTAGAATGCCCTACATGATTATAATATGTAGAGTTGGCTGTTTGTATGTTTTTTAATGTCAATGCTTAAATTTTCATATTTTTTTTGTTTACAATTTTTAGACAAACTTTACAGTGTAACTAAGTATAAAAAAACCTAGTAAATTCTTCTGTGTAAATTGTGCACAATTAAAAGAAAACGTATTAAACGCATTATTACTCATAAAGCTATAAAATTATTTAAAATTTATTTTATTATATTTATGTATTGGTAAAGTAATAAGTTTTAAATAAAAATAATAAACACATGAAGTTGAACCCACAACTATCACTCAGCTAGAAATTCTACAACTGCGCTACAATAACTTCATTTTACGTTAATTTATAAAGATATGGGGAAAAACGCTTCTTTCCATACATCTGCTCACTTATTTGCATTTTAAATGCATCGAGAGTATTGTTGGATTCATTACATTTTTTTATGTTCTGCAAAAAGGTCCAACAATGTTCCTTAGTTGAGACATTGCATTGACAGAGTATTCTTTTATAGAGACTTTACTGTAGTTTTAGATTTTTAAAAGATATATATGTTTTTTTTTCTTTAACTAATTCATATAGTAGAAGTCAATCTCAAAATCGAGTGGTTGATCCGATTGATTTAAAGTAAGAAAAATGATATTTTTAAAGTAAAAAAAGTGTTATTTTTCTTACTTTTACAGTTGTGTGGCGCGTGGAAGGAAGTTCCTATGAAACCGCACAGTAGTGGAGTGCCAGATGGTGTGGATGGTACTTAAGTTTGTGATGTACTGTGCGGTTAGAAAATTTGGCGGCAGGTAACAGGTCAAACAGTTCTTCAGAACACTCCCCATGATAAATGTGATATAGAAGGCATAGCGAGAAGACAACTCTACGCAAAAACAACGTGTCAAGCCTCGCATATATTGGATCTCCAACGATTCGAACAGGTCGTGTACGAGCCAATGATAAACGATCAAATGTGTCACGCTGTTAAAGCTGAAACACTTTGCCACTTTCTTCCCATTTAGACACTTTCGTTTTAGACACTTTCCGCTGAATTCTGAAGAGATAGAACTTATTGTGGAGGCATAAATGGCGGAACTCTACGCAGCGCTTTGCCTAGTTATCAGAGCGAAGAAATGAAAACATTATATATTTCATTTCCTCTAGTGGGAATCGAACTCACCATTTTCCCCGTTTACTGTCGCAAACTTGTGCCCCTGTACCACGACTGGCCTCGCATAATTAATATTATTTTAAAATATATTGCGTTGTATCTAGTCTGTACGTAACGAGGTAATTGAATTTCTGCGAGAAGAGAGCCAATCCCCAGAGATGAGCCAGATATTTGCATAAGACGCAGCGCGTACGATGTGCCGCCTGTAATTGTTACAATTGCCCACAGAAGCCTAGACAAGCTGTATAAAATTGATGAAAATAAAAACAATGTTTGAAAAATAGCCTTTAAACATTGTGCTTTTGGCTATAAATATTATAAATGAACGCTTAAAATTGCAGTCATACAACACTAGACATGTATTTGTTTAGGTTCACGCTGTATCCCGCATAAGTATTAAAAAAAATCAATTAAATTCATTTTCTGTCCGATTTTGGAAACATTACGAGTTGAGTGAGAGAGAGCAGATGTACCCCTCTAGTGAGGATCGAGGCCACAAATATCGCATCTACAGTCTGAGATTTACCCAGTGCACCACGGCGGTCTCAATTTCATATTGCCGATATTTTTTTTTGCCGTGTGATTCCGGCCCATCCTGGTACTGGTGGTGTCGTAAGAGGTGACTAAAGTATTTACGTTTGGTAGAGTCACGTCGCCAGCAATGGCAACACGCATGGGCAGACTCGACCGGATCATTACCAAAAGTCGGCATTTAAAGCCGGCCTTAAGTAGTGTCTTTATGCCACTGCGTTTCGCATCAGGTAAGGCCGGGCTCCGGCGCCCGACCCACCTTACAGACAGGCAACGCACCTGTAGCTCCTCTGGTGTTGCACGGGGTCGTGGGCGGCGGTAATCACTTACCATCAGGCGACCCGAAC
This sequence comes from Heliconius hermathena, assembly GCA_013403705.1. Classification (NCBI taxonomy): domain Eukaryota; kingdom Metazoa; phylum Arthropoda; class Insecta; order Lepidoptera; family Nymphalidae; genus Heliconius; species Heliconius hermathena. Next base: position 93,574 of record JAAIXJ010000319.1, read on the forward strand.
GCTCGTTTGCCTTGCCCTTTTCCATAAAAAAAGATATCTCGATAAGGTTTTATTTTACCTTCACGATGTTTATATAGTAGTCCCCGTTACTCTTCAGCTGCATTAATTTGAAATGCTCGCGAAAAGTTATGTCTAATCAACAGAAAAAATCACCTATTATTTAAACCACCCATTAATAGAAGAAAACATGCACAATATGTCTTTGTCAATCGAGCTGCCACCAGTTAGTAATAATAAGTTGATGAATTATTTAATGATTTTAATATTTTTACATCTAATTATTTATTAAATTAAAATTAAATTATTCATCGTTGAGTTCTGCCACTCAACTCGCAATGCCTTCAGAATTCGGCAGAAAGTGGGGAACGGAGTGTCTTTAACACTTCTTTCTTCTTTTTCCCTCTGCCTATCCTGCTGAGTGCGGGATACAGTGCGAAGCTGATTTAATTATTTATGATATTGTATTTTAAAAAATGCTAATGAAATCGTTGATTAATGCTACTATTTTGTAGTAATTAAGTCTTTTTTTATAATATAAATTGTATCTTTATTAATATTATATGTTATTAATTGTATTTTTATTAATATTATATAATAATAATAAATAATGTATGTTTTTAGTTTATAAATTTTCATTTTATTTTATGATTTTCTTAGTAATTATTATGTATTTAATTTAACTTTATTTGTTCTATTAACATTTTTTTTTTGCTTATGTAGATATTTAATTGAATTGTACAATATCTTATAAAATTTCTAATCATTGAGAAATTTATGATCTATTTGTTTCCTTAATAAAAAAACAAAAAAAAAAGTAACAAATATTCAATATAATTCATGCTTATGTAGTACACCGTCCAATTTCCGCTATGAGGAATGAGGAACTCAACGCCGCGCTATGTCTTGCCAGATAACAGTGGATACAGTCTGCAGTACCGCTGTATGCATTATGCCAGTAGTTGTAACGATACTTGTGAACGGGACATGTCACAGTCAAATAACGATTAATAAGTACGAGTTATTATTATATCAAGCTACCGCCAACGATTTTACGATTAACGAGGAAATTAAGAAACCGTTGGCGATAGTTTGATATAATAATTATGTTAACTGACAGACTAATGCCATCTCAGTCTACCACCACGTGTGACCATGGACTACTGCAAAGAGTTCGTAACGTCGGTTCTAAAAATTAGATTATAATCTTAAATATACGCGATTAATCCGGTTAAATAGTTACATTTGAAATAACGATTATTTGAATTTCCATATTGCGCAACATTTAACAGTAATGTGTTGACAATAAAAAGATGAAACTCATAACGTAATTAGTTGCTAATTCGAACAAAAACGTATGCAAATGATCAGAGAGAAACGGATATTATTGTCAAACACACGCCGAGTTGCGGACAGCTCGACCGCAGGTATGTAAAATGAACAATTTGGCTTTCCAACTAACCACGCGATTTACATTTATAGTTATAAAATTTAAAAATACAGCTTCACTCTGTCTCCGCTTAGAGGAAACCTAGTGCAATAAGAGGGAACCTGCTGATAAAACACTCCGTTCTCTATTTTCCGCCAAGTTTTTGAAACACTGAGTGTTGAGTCGCTCGCTGCACTTCGTCTAATAATTTTTATAAGCATTGTCATTCCTAGGAATGGGCATCGAACTCAAAATCGTCTCTATTACAGTCAGATGCTGCCCACAGCACCACAACGGCCTAATTTCAAAACAAAATTTCATAATATTCTTTATTTATTTCTATCTTTCACCGTAGATAAATTTAGTTTTATCGTACTTTTTAATTTGAGTCGTGTTGAATATTATTTAATGTGGCCTTGCTTAGCTAGAGCTCAAATTTCATAATTAAGAAAGTTTGCGCAACAACCTGAATTCTTTGGTTTATTAGTAATTTTGAAAGGGAAACTGAAATATTTTGAAATGTAAAGTAAATAAAGAAATATAGTCTAAAATTAAATTATACATATTATAATTTAAAAAAAAAATTAAAATTAAATCAGCTTCACGCTGTATCCCGCACACAGCAGGGTAGGCAGAGGGAACCAAGTGTTAAGACACTTCGTTCCCCACTTTCTGCCGAATTCTGGAGGCATTGCGTGTTGAGTGGCAGAACTCAACGCCGCGCTTAACCTCGACACCAGAGCGAAGAAATGGAAATATAAATTTAAGTAAATATTTCATCTCCTCGAGTGGGGATCGAACCCACAACCAGTCGGTTTTGCAGTCACACCTCGTGCCGCTGCGCCACGACTGGCCTCATAATAATTTTTTGACCTCTTTTTATTTTTATAATTAATCAAAGCTTTGTTCAAAATCGATCGATTATGATATTGGATATTAATAAAATTATTATCTATTTAAAAAAAATAAAAAGAATGAAAGGTCGTTCGTCTCCAGTCTCCGCAGTAACAAACATATTTTGCTGGGAAAGTGTTGTTACTTAACGACGGACGTTCTTTCTAAAGGATCCAATGAAATAAAAATATTTTACATATAAATAGTCTCCAGAAAGGGACCACACAGCCAACAGTTAGTTCAACCGTCCCAATTATGTTATTCATATCAACTATTAGTTGTACAAACAGATCCTGAATCAAATTGTTCTTAAAATTTTTCGTTTTTTACTTAATTGAACAAAAAACATTTTGATTGTGATGTGTACATTGATTATTACTGTAATATTATATTGTAACACACCAGTGGGGGCGCACACCTGCGGCTGTAACTGCAACGGTTGCGGATTCGATTCGCACTCGGAGGACTAAAATATTAAACACTTCATTTCCTCGTTCTGAGAACGAAGCAAAATGCGGCATTGAGTACCTCCAACAACACACAGCGCCTCGAGACGGCCGCGGAAAGTGAGAAATGGAAGTGTCATAACACTAGATTCCCAGGTTCCCTCTGCCTACCCTCGTATGTGCAGGAACAGAACGTTAAGCTAAAAAAATAGGAACTATATCACTAGCGTATAAATAAAATAAATTTTTCCTTTACATATACTGTATTTGCCGTATTACTCATACAGGATATCAATAAACGATCCTCTGTTTGCAGTCAGTAAACAGTAGTCAAATAAAAGGTCCGAACTGAAATCGTAAAGAGATGGATACCAAATATAGTACCAACCTTTTAAGCGACCCATACATGCTTAATATTAACGTTTAAATATTATTATCCATATGTATAGCACAATATGTATCAATATTACAGATATTATAATATATTGTGCAATATATATGGGTAGAATAATATTTTAATGTAGAGAAATGGAAAACAATATAGTTATTTTTGGTGGTCAGCTTCACGTATTCCGCACATAGCAGGATAGGCAGAGGGAACCTAGTGTTAAGAGACTCCGTTCTCATTTTCCTCCGAATTCAGGAGGCATTGCGTGTTGAGTGGCGGAAATCAACGCGACGCTTTGCCTTGACACCAGAGCAAAGAAACGGAAATATAAATTTAAATAAATATTTCATTTCCTCGAGTGGGGATCGAACCCACAACCAGTCGCTTTTACTGTCACACTTTGTGCCCCTGCGCCACGACTTTTGTGATGGTGTGAGCGATTATTTAATTTAAATTATTGTTGATCAGTTAAGAGAAAATACGTACAGTCTATAAAATAGAAGGAAAAGAAAGAACAGAGTGCATTGAGCTCCAACATACAACAGTAATATTTTAAAACTAGGTTCCCTCTGCCCTGGCCCGCTGAAATACAACAAATGCGTTAAACGTCTTATGGCACAAGTTTCTCTATTGTGCAATAATAACGACCTTGCATAGGCCGCTTTAGCAAAAACTCAATTTGCCGTCCGAAACTGGCACTCAGTAGGTTTTTTTATGGCAATGAAGAACGTTGTCCATTGAACTACTTTTTTAAGATTTTTGTATCTATGATGTAGATGTGAGGCCGTCGTGGCATTGCGGCGCAGCGTCTGATTGTAAACGTGATGGTAATGGGTTTGATTATCACTAATAATTAATGTGATTAATTGAATAACTTTAGGGTAATTGGATTATTTTCAATTGCCCACTATTGTAGGAAGACATAGCGCGGCGTTGAGTTCCGCCACTCAATACGCAATGTCTCCAAAATTTGGCGGAAAGTAGGAAACGAAGTGTCTTAATGCTAGGTTTCCTCAGCTTACAATGCTATATACTGATTACAGCGTGGAGCTAAAAAAATATTAAGTTAATCTTCTCACAAGGTTTTATAACAATATTATCATATAACATGGTATCTTTACAAAAAGGGGAGAGTGGGGGAGAGTGGGGGAGAGTTAACACGACTCAATAATTAGCGTCGCTGTAACAACAAGTAGGTACTTCATTGTCTGCAAACTCCCGAGTCAAAGTTACGCGTATGTTCCTTTTGTTTGGAGATCAGTGTTTATGTTAATGTTGCAAAGTTGCGATACGAGTGTGAATTTCTGAGATTTTGCGGTAGAGTTACTTAACAGTGTGTGTATGTAGATTTACGTTGGGTTGAAATTGGTGAACAACTTTTTGGATGTTGACATCCAAATCTAAATGGTATGGTTATGGACTTTAAAAAAGATAGCGTTGAGTTACACAACCGTGCATACACAAGAGAACTACTAGTGCCCTCCTCTTTCCTTTTACAACTAAAATCAACAAGTGGAACTTTAAAATATTATATAACAATTGTAGTTTATATTAATATTTCAATTAAACCATTCAATATGACATATAGTAAATCCTATTGTTTATTACATACCTAACCAATAAACCCTTTAAAGAAAATTAGTTAAATAGCAAAAGACGTATAAATTAAATAGCAGTGTGGTTAACTATTATATTTTTGTAATAAAAATATATTAGAAAAAAACACAAATAGTTATGTGACGCTAGTCGTGGCTAAGGGGCACAAGAATTTGACTTGTTGGACAGGTAAATGCGACAAGATGTGAGTGAGTTCCACCACTCAACACGCAATTCTTCCAGAATTCGGCGGAAAATCTTAACACTAGGCTATCTCCGCCTACTCTGCTGTGTGCGAGATACGGCGTGAAACTGATTTAATATTTTTTTAGTTAGTTAAAAAAGAACATAGTTCACTTTCTATCAATTATACTAACATTGCATAGTCCGAACGCCACGCTTTATCTAAGCAGACCGAGGTAAGAAAAATATTTAAACAGAAACATTACTTGGAATAGGAATCAAACCCGTAACCATCGTAGCTTACACACACAACATAGTTAAATACTTCTCAAATACGCAGAAATGGCATTGAAATATTTCCTTGTTTAATACTTCCTAAGTAAAAATATCTACCATTTGCTTTCTTCAAAGCCTATCCCAAAAATGAGGTAATATAAGCTTCATTATAAGGGCAAAGTTAATATAAAAAAAAACAATCATAACACAATTATATATGAAATATTCATACAGAAAACAAGGAGCGGAAACTTAAAAAAGACAATCAGATCTGTGATTATTCCCGGCGGGAGTCGTTCCGAAATATCGTTCTAACTTATATTGAAAAACTTGAGAAATCCCTACAATATCTCTGGCGTAATTGCCGAGAAAATATTTGAAAACATTTACCACATACGGGGAATTAGATTTTTTGTATAGAAATGAATGTATAACTGAAATATTTTTCATTACATTATGTTTTTCAATCAACAGAAGCGTATTTAGATATCAATTTTTATATTATTAGGGAGTATGGGAAGACAAAGAATATGTTTTGGTTAAAATAATTGACTATATTTTTACTCGATGTAGGTAAGTAGGCTCAATTGGATGCGTATATTTTTTTATGCTTAAACTCAATTTTTACTAAGTAAATATATGTACTTAAATTTACAATTTACACAACTTTAATGGATTTTCTCTTATTGAGTTAATACTGCTTCCTTTCTTATAATAAACATGTATATTTCATCTTATTTAACTAGTGATGCAGGTCCAAATAGACGAAGTCTTAAACAGAAGCTAGTATAGGTAGTTAATATAATTTTAACCAATCTTGTTTATTTTCAATTGTTTTCATACTAATATAATTAAAGTATGAAAGTGTTCTAGGAAGTGGAAGACGTCTATAAGACGTTTCAACTAATTAGACAGCTTCCATTCGCATTGGTTTTGTTGAGAAATGTTTCCCCTTAAGAATGAAATGTGAGAGTTAGTTCATTTCTTAGATAAATTGTTCGGAAAAGTATTCTGATGCTGAAAGTATGTGATGAGATGAGAATATTTCATAATTAAAATTAGTTTAATGAGCTGTTATTTTCTGGGGGCTGCATCTGAGAGAAGTTTAAATAAATATTTAAAAGACGCACATTATTATTTAACTATTACTTTACAATTCCAGTGTTATTTTTCCTACATTAAGTTCAAAGACTTGAGCATGTCGACAGAATAAATGACGAAAATAACTTACGAAGCAAAAGTGCGTGGTAGTAGAGCCAGGGAGAGAGCATATATGAAGAAGTTGATGATAGTGGACGAGGTGCAGAAGGTATGCAAGCAGAGAACGCTGATAAGGTAGGGGATAAATGAAGTTATAAGAACAAACAGAAATAGACATTGAAATATAAATATATAGTAAGAACAAAATGGCTATATACAAAAGTGTGTTGCATATAACACAAATAATTTCCCACATTATATGAATACAGCTGTTTATACAGCACTTACAAAAATGAACGTTCAGGTAAATATAAATTTAATCTATCGCCGGAGTGAGCCATAAAAGTAGGGACGATAGCTTGCAATAAATATCGAACTCGGTAGCCAGGAACAGGGTCGCCACGTGACAGAGGGATCTAGGACAAATATGTATTACCTGCTAAGTTGTGTTGTGTGAGTTCGATTCCCATTCGGGGGAATGGCATATTTAATATTTTCATTTCTTCGCTCTGATAACGAGTAAAGCGCGGCGTTGAGTTCCGCCACTCAACACACATTGCCCCAAGAATTTGGTGGCAAATTCGAAACTGTCTTAATGGGAAACAGAGTGCCTTACTACCTCACCTCAGCCTCACAGGTTCCTTCTTCTTACATTTTTATGTATAGAATAAGGTTTAAAGTAGAGTCCGGAGAAGTCGCAGCGCAAGTAGGTACAAGTGTGCGACTGTAAACACGATGGGTTGTGGGTTCAGTTTTCACTCGAACAAATGAAATATTTAATATTATCATTTCCTCGCTCTTACAGGCAAAGCGTAACGTTGAGTTCCGCCATTCAACAGGCAAGCCTCCAGAATTTGGCGTAAAGTGGGGAACGGAAGTGGCTTAACACTAGGTCCCCAGATTTCCTCTATCAACGCTGCTATGTGCAAGATCCCCTGAAGCCGAAAGAGAAATTTAAAAAAAAACTTTTATAAAACTTGTTAAAAAGACCAATACTATCGGTGGAAATACAAGTATGCAGCTTACTTTTGCAAGTTCAACATAGTCCTTAATGATCCCACACCGTACCGTATCCGTTCAGAGTGGAAATGGACTTTACTGTTAAAACACTCCATTCCACAATTTAAAAAAACACTGCATGTTGAGTGGTGAAACTCTTTCCCTTGCTTTGTCAATGAGACTGGAAAACCTGAAAACAATTTTTAAATATATTCGTTCCCCTGAATGTAAATCAAACTCACAACTACTACTACTGCGCCAAGACGGCCATCGTAATGTTAAAATGAAAATATCCCTAATTATTGATCAACATGGTTGTAATACAGTAACTTGGTGCAAACTTCACTATATGTTAGCATGAAACTTAAAATATGTTCTGTTACTAATGCATTTTGGATAAAACGTGCCACGGTCATAGTTCGCTCACGTCTAGCGAATTGCATTTATTTTGATGGATGCTTAGTGGCTAAATTACATTCGTACAGTGTAAGCCATTTTGTTATATAATAAATGTTTCCTCAAACATTTTTAACCTGTTTATTTTGCTGTAGTTTACATTTACTTATATATATCGACGGCAGCAAAGAGCAAACGGCTATCTACAAAATCACTAGTTTTCAGGAGAGCGTTTTTAAGAGAATAATGTAATAACTTTTACAATATAAAAGCTATCTTCCTCAAATTTGGAATAGTTAATTGTTATAAGATTATATACTATTTAGTATATGCAAATTTTCAATATTCTTATTGGTTTTAAAAATACGGTAGATATCTTTTTCTAGTCCGCTCGAAATAACTAACAAACTGAGTCAACTGCCATATATTCGTTTCTACTTGGGACACGGTTATTACTTNTATAAACTTGTAAATGAATAAATATTTTTTATGTTTATAAAAAGACAATCATATTACAACGCATTGGAAATAAAACAATTGCAAATTTTAATTTTTTTCTTAATTAAATTTATGTCAGTCTAAATTTCAAAACAAAAAAAAAATCTGCCTCACAAAAACTAAAAGTCTAAAGGAAAACTAATTTTATAAGAAAAAAAACTTAATTATATTATAGAATTTAAAATATGTCACTAAATAAACTAAAAAAAATATCATAAAAAATCTTAGAAACTGAAACTGAATTGAAACTGAACTGAACAAGAAATCTGCACAATTTTTGCAAAAACAATGTTGCGTGCTCCATATAATATATTGCCTTTTTATACTTAAGTCAGCTTCACGCTGTATCTTTGATACTGTGTCAAAGATTAACAGGAGTCTCACCCTACTTCTCTTACCACTCACTTCCATTATAATTTTTTTTTGCCATTGTTTCATCACTCATTCGTTCGACGTGCCCAAACCAGCTGAGCACGTTCTTCTTCATTTTCACCGTGACATCTTCGCTAGTATCTGTCATTATGTGTATCTTTTCATTGCAAATTCGATGAAGCTGACTCCGCATATCCTACGAAGAGTTCGCATCTCAGCAGCATTCATCTTTCTTTGATCCTTCTTCTGTAATACCCACACTGCATTGTGTACGACCAAACGTGCAGCTGTGCTGAGGTTTCGCCATCTCAGTAATATAGCCAAGGCACCGTTAATCCTGTTACTAACAGTAACTGTGTTACTATCAGTTATAAAATAAGATAAAATAGTAGCAAAAGCAATGTTAGTTTTTGTCACTAAATACATATACCTGCTATGTGCCAGTTTGGTCACATACCCTACGCAGCTTGCAAGCGTGCCACTCGAGTGAGCGCTCGAGCGCAGGCTGCCACGACACTGCGATCATGCCATTATCCACTGTTTGACCTGTTACCTGCCGCCGATTTTCTAACCGCATAGTAAGTCACAAACTTAAGCCACTCAACTGTGGAATGACCTACTCGCGGCAGTGTTTCCAGGTCGATACGATCTGGGTACCTTCAAAAAGTGCGTCTATCTCTACCTTAAAGGCCGGCAACGCAGCTGTAGCTCCCATGGTGCTACACGGGGTTGTGGGCGGCGGTGATCACATACCACCAGGTGACCCGTACGTTTGTTTGCCTTGTCTTTTTTCCATGAAAACAACCCCCTCCCAGAAATCTGTAACTCACGCAAAAAAAATATACACAAATAATTAACATTTAATATTTTGTGTGTGACATACTGTGCCACACTCTCGTCAGGTTAATATTATAATTTAAATTAAATCAAAATCAGCTTTAAGCTGTATCCCGCACACAGCGGGCTAGGCAGAGGGAACCTAGTGTTAAGACACTCCGTTCCACATTTGCCGCCGAATTCTGGAGGCATTGCGTATTGAGTGGCGCAACTCAATGCCACGCTTTTGCCTCGACACCATAGCGAAGAAATGGAAATAACAATTTAAATAAATATTTCATTTCCCCGAGTGGGAATTCAACCCACAACCAGTCGCGTTTACAGTCACACTTTATGCCCCTGCACCACGAGTAGCCTCTTATTTAAATTGATTTATATCTATTATTATATTATTGCCATTCAATATTTAACAAATGTTAAAATTACTCCTTTATTTACCAAAGGTTGTCTGTACGAGATTGTTTGAAGCAACAATCAATACCGCCTTTGCATATGTTTAATTTTATTATTTTGTGCTATTTGTATCTTTTGTGTGCAATAAAGAATATTCTATTCTAATATCTTATTGCCGCCCACTTTAAAGTTGTAGTTCAAGTGTAGAGAAGAGTTGAAGTGAAGTAATGTATGCAACAATTTATTTTTTATAATGCAACATAAACCTATTAAAGTTATTATTTCTAATCTATATTAAAAGAGAACAGCTGCATTAACAAATTTTCCTAGTTCTTTTTGAGGTTATGACAGTTAAGTGCTCGTCTCAATGAAGAACTTTTCCTAAAGCGCTATATTATTTTTTCTAATAGAGTAGATGGGCTGCTAGGATTCACATAAAGTAGCCAAATACAGATAGTTTAGGAAAGTTGCTCCCACACGCTATGCAACTTGCCTAGCTGGCTTTCGTAACAGAGATTCGTTGCAGAATTCTTTGGCACCTATAGCTCCATTTGATAGCGATCAAGAGGATCAGATATTAAAATGTTCATACATGTGAACACACATTCACAAATGAAAACAAACATTCACCAAGAATGACGAGAATTCATCTTCACAACATTCATTCTTTTCATTTATTCATTATATTTTAAGTGTTGAGGGGCGGAACTCAACGCAACGCTTCGCCTCGACATCAGAGTGAAAAAATGATAATATAAATTTAAATAAATATTTCATTCCCTGGAGTGGAGATCGAACCCACAAACAGCCGCATTACAATCACATTTTATGCCTCTGCGCCACGACTGATCTCTATAATGTGTTATTGTGATGTAGTAATTTATATACCATTTGAATACCTATGTCCAAGTGATTTTTTAGTCATTACACTCATATATAGTCATATCTCCTCTACACCAAGGTTCACGATAACTAAACTAAATAAAATGTATATAATAAGAACAAGATAAAAACGTAAATAATTCGGAAAGGCTAGTCTAAAAACGTATAGAAAGTTTAAAATCTATTGACATCCTCCAGAACGTTAACCGGACGACAGCTGACGGCTTTTAGCTTGGAGCCGAAATAGCTGCGAGCTATAGCCGAGTCGAGCCAATTGTGTTGGTCTTTATTGTGCCATTAAGAAAATTATGAGGATTTTTACTTGAAAATTATTGTTATTATGTTTAAGATTATTATGCGTATGCCTTTTCGTATTGATATATGTAAAAAATTATAATCACTTAACTTTGTTACAAAGTGCAAACATTTTCCTTATAATAAAATAAAGGAACGAAACGGAAGTTTCTAGGTTCCTAGGTTCCCAGCTTCCCTCTGCCTATTCTGCTATGTGCGGGATGCAGCATGAAGCTAAAATAAATATCTGTACGTGCATTTGATTGGTTAAAACTCGAACAGTATATAGAATACAATACAAATTCATTAAGACGAAGTGTAATCGAAAGAGGAGGAACTTCTCTTAGCGTTTCCGATTTGTTCCATTTTAAGACTCGCTGTTAACATTTCACAAGTTGAAAACTACAAGTAACAAGTAGTGACAAATGTCTTTTTTTTGTTCACTTAAAAGCTGTTGTCCATTCTAAGCTGGGGATAAAAATAATTTGTTTTGTATTAAAACGTATAAAGATTTTTGTCAAACTGTTTTTTTTGTGAATAAGTCGTCGCCCCCGATTTTGTTTGCGTATATTTTAAAACGTAAAATGGAAAAAATCGTTTTATCTCGTTCTCATAGAAATTTCGAGAATTTGTCCCTAACACTCTCTAGATGCCAACTATAGCTAGACAAAACGCGGCCTCCAACTGTTGTGGATTATTTATTTAGCTACAAGATATATTATGTTATTCTTTTTAAACGTATAAAAATACCCTTATCGTTAGTTTATTTTATTCAAAAAGGAAGCTGAAAATTATAAATAATTTGTTGAAACACTCCACTATCATCTAATATGCATACCATAATTCATTTCTATGAGTATTTGCTCAGAGATTATGGATAATTGGAGCTCAAATAAGTGGGATCCGCCGCCGTCTTCGTAGGCACGTTCCAATTGGAAAGTAATCCCACGTCAAACATTTGTGTGTCTCAATCGCGCTTCCCCTACTATGGAGGCTGACCGAATCAATTACACGGTGAATTTGAGAAGACTGGAAATATTCATTGCGTTTTTAGTTGGTTAATTAAATTTTCTTTTTCTTATATAAATTTCAATGGATGCGGTCTCACGGTCTATATAATCCTGAGCGCGGTAATTGATCGTCGCCGCAGCCACTGCCTGTTATGAAAGGAGACACAGCGAGGCTCGTTTTGTGTCATTATACTCGGATGTAAATATTTACTTTGAACGTTAAACGTAAATTAAAATTTTAATAAAAATGCCTTTTTTTGCTCTATCTTGAATATTGTTCGGGTTCTACTCTTTCTTCTTATTATTAGAAGTTGCTACGTTATAATGAGGTATTCTGTGAAATTGAATATTAATTACATAGTTTTAGGCTGCTAGTAAGGAATTAATAATTTACGTGAACTATGTAATTTTATAAATTGTGTCGTGGATGGTACATTAGCACTTAATTAGTTATATTTTAGTAATAGCTTTACGCCTAAAGCGAGAATTGTATAGGATTGTTTTAATCGACTTATTTGGTTTCACGCTGCATCTCCCAAATAGCAGTGTAGGCAGTGGGAATCTGGTGAAGAGATTTTGTTCCCATTAACCCACCATTGGTGACGTTTATGTCTGTGAGACCTGGAGTTACAAATCAGCAAAAGTACTTGTTCCTTTTATTATTATTATTTTATTATATTATTACAGAGTCAATTAATAAATCAGCTCTTTATATAATTTTATAGATATATTTTTGCTTATTTTTCAAGAGTTCTAGTACCATAAGATTTATAAAGTCCAATTTAAGACATAAATCCTTAAGATTTTTATTAGTTTTAAAAAAAAAGTACAAGACATGTGGAAAAACAGGGAGAATTTAAATGTTTTAAGTTTAATTGTATAATAATAATAATAAACGAAATATCAAATCTTGTATTTTATGTATATGTAAGATAAAAACGAAACTATCTATACGTTACCTAACTAAGTAGTTTTTAGCAAAGTACCTAGCTAACCTAGGTAAAAAAACCTAATCGGTGAGACCGGCGTCACCAAAGATGTAAGTCAAATTAGCGTCACTAATGGCGGGTTAAGGCTCTTCCATTTCACGTCACATTCCATTTAATCCTAGATAGACAACCTACGTCGAATAAACATAATTAATTTTGAAAAAATTATAAAATATAATTCGATGCTGTTTTGTATCACTAAACGAGCCGTTCCTGCCAACTCAGTTGACCATTGCAGCTTGCAAGGTTATATCGCTTCAGTTATTGCTCCACTTTCGTCAGTATTTTAAATGAGAAATATTTCGTACGTCGAAGTGACGTATGATTAATCTTTAGTGTAATTTTTAAAATTTTTGGGAAAATGCATTATCGCCACTTTTTTGAGACTAAATGTGCATAGTTTTTATACATGTTATCACAATAAACATAAACACACACACTCAATCACACACAATAAACAAAATAATTTCGTCATGAATTTGTGTATACTAAGCATAAATCAATTTTGAAAACTTTACATAATAAATTATATAACTGAAGGAGAAAGTCCTAAATGCTTAAGTTCTTTAAAATAAGATGTACCCTGTTTTGTTATTTATTTCTTTTTTCTTATAAAATATAAATAGACGATGTTCTCTATTAATACATACATTAAGATATAATATTACATTCATAAACCTAATATATACATAATCCAAAATATGCTTACTCAAACAAATGCACATCGAGGCGACGTATCTTAACTACTACGACTATCTTTAGAGTACAGTGAAATATGGTTAACTATCTAGGGTTAAACGTGTTAAGCGACTTTTTTTTGAAAAAGGAGGAGTTTCTTCATTTATTTCCTTTTTTTTATTTGTCCGTCAATTTCCCCGCCATTTGTAAACCGATTTTTTTCTATTATTATTCAAATAATAACATTTAAATAAATATTTAATTTAAAAACCCTTCAAAAGGGCTTGCTTCACACCATTAGTCCTATCGCCACCAAATCAGGATGTAATGCTTGAATCCCATTCCTATTTTATAGATTAAAATAACTGTTACTGAGTCAAGCTAAATGCTTTCCAATCTCTAAAGTATATAAGTGTGAACATCAATCAAATATTCTGAGCAGAAAAATCCAACGCACTTTAATATTAGGTCTAGTAGTAAGTTAGTTGCTAATTTGAATATAAACTTTTTGTTCGTCCAAGTCAATATATGTCTAGAAACGAAAGAGGAAATATCGAAATAGGATAGTCCCGAATCATCGAACCTTTTTCATTTGCAGTTAACATGACAAGGCTTTTTCATATTACTAACTAGCAAGCCGCCCCGTTTCCGCTCAAGATAAATACTACTTTCATATATTTTTTTTATACAATTTAAAGATTGTAAAAATGTTTTTTTTTTCTTGTAGCTTCATGCTGTATCCTCTATATAGCAGAGTAGGCGAAGAGAACCGTGTATTATGACACCCCGTTCTTCACCTAGCATACAGTTATTAAAACATTGCGTTTTCGGTAGCGAAAGTGGCAATCTTATTACCAGGCATAGAAATGAAAATAACTCATTTTTCCGGACGAGAACCAAATTCACAACCGTTTATAGATAGACGATGTGCCGCTGCGGTTGTGAGTTCGCTTTCCACTATGTAACTGATATCCCAAACTCCTTTGAAAATATTATTTAATAAATAATGCCTTGGCTCGTGATGTGCCTAGTGGTTAGAACCGTTTATAGTTGTAATCGTGAAGAACCCAAAATCTTTTAGAGATTCAAAGGTAACAGTATTAAGAATTTTATATTGTGCCATTAGAAGGTATCGCTTTAATAAGATATTTGCCATCAGAAGTTGTTCTTGTGTCAGTTATTTAGATAACTGGAAACTCGACAATATGACATTGTCATAACTCGAAGCTCGTCCGAAGAAAAGCCAAGAGCGCGTCCTATCTTCCTCTCCACTATAACTGCGAACTAGTTATAATAAAAGGAAGAAAGAGTACGGGCACCGCCCCGCCCCTACACCGTGAGTTCCGACCAGACCGTGGCTTTACAGTCATCGTTGAACCCTCCGAGACGTTTGTGTGTGATCTTTCCGAAGGTACTTGTTACGCTTGTTTATATTAAGATTGTATTAGAATGGTGATTCGTGATGTTGATTGATTTGTGAGATCAATATAAGTCGTTGGAACGAACGCACTACCGCAAGGCGGCCGATATGTTAAATAAACGCACGGCACACACCCCACAGTCGTGTCTCGAACCGTAGGCGGACACTACTACATACACCAGAGTTCCAGGACATAAAATAGCACCACACACCCGTATGAGACAGGCGGACACTACTACATACACCGGAGCTGGGACATAAAATAGCACCACACACCTACTAGTCGTATACCAAGTCGTAGAAGTGGTATATAATATGTCAATGACCAACGCCATACAAGCACAGCTTACGTATCGCGAGCGTACTGCGAGACGGCATCAGCCACGACATAGTTAATGTCGCTATAACAGTTCGCATAAGCCCATCACGTCAGCTTCCGCGACGTCAAGCAACATTCAATATCATAATATTGGTCAAAGATCACTTGGATCCACAATATGTGTCGCCCCTACACATATATTGCCTTTATAAGAAATTCGATCCTAAAAGATCGTGCCATCATAGGCTTCGAATTATTATATTATATTTATAATATACTTGGTACGAGTCTTTATGTGCATCATATTTATTAGTACCGTAGTACTTAAGAGTTCGACTCGACCGCTGCCTTCCAGCATCACCACCACCTATATAGACAGAACGACGGTCGCGACACTCGGGACGACAATACACGAACTCGTCTCGATTAATATGTTATTAAAAATATATAGTTTGTATTATTCATAATTAACTATGTTATTTATGTGTATTGCCATGCATATTTTATTTTATTTATTTATTTATTTTTAACTTATACCCAAGGTACATACTGTTACAACTAGGAGGAATGATTACAAATTATTAACACTTCACTGTTCTAGTAGACAAAACATGGCGTTTAGTTTCGCCACTCAACACGCAGTGTCTCAACAATTAATCGGAATGTGCAGACCTGAGTGGCTTACTAGATACCATTCGGCACTATACAATGTGGAAATAATAAAAAAATAATACATTGCGTCACTTTTTTATGTGACAATTTGATAAATACTATAAACCATATCTTTCTACCTAATTAACCATTAAACAGTAGTGGAGGAAATCACCACCATCGCTTATTAAATTAGTTCACAGCGACGTCGACACGCGCTGCCTCATATCGCATATCAAAGTACAGCGCATTTCCATAACGATGCACCAACAGTTGAACAATAATGCTGAACAAACAACATTACTTACACTGAAAATTTAGATACCGCATAAATTGATAAAGGCCATCGTTGCGCAGCTGGGCAGAGTATGACTGTTAGAGCTAGGTTGTGGGTTTGATTGACACTCGGGGGAGTGATTATTATCACTATGTCGAGCCGTTGAGTTTCACCATTCAAAACACAAAATCTCAAAAATTGAGCAAATAGGGGGAATGGACTGTCTCAACGCTAGGTTCCTAACTAACCTACTAGGTGTCTAACTTGTTATTCGAGAAAAAGAATGAAGCTGGACTTGTAAATTAGTAGTTATGAAATTAACTGATATGGGAGCTGCAGACGGCAGTTAAATTCTCAACACGTCTTTGGGGATGATGGTTTAATAAAACATGTAAACTTGGCCCCAGGCTCTCTAATATAATATATGCATAGTCGGTATCCCGCAAGGCACTTTGTAGGACCGCGATTATTCCTAATAGCTTGTTTTGCTAACATTATGGCTGAACATGATCGATATATGTAAATTGACGCTGTATATTCTCAATCTGTCTGATAAGCTGAAAGCTAAATTACGGACGATTGTGTTATCGTAATATGTAATATGTAGATATTGAATGATTTTGTTTTGTTTTTGAAATTGTATAATAAATAGTGTCGTAAAATGTTTTGTTCTCTCGAAAGGCTCAGACGTGACATATAGCATCCAAATTTATGCAGTGTTTTGAAATTTGTTCTCTCTGTCGATATCATAAGAAAATATTCTTATTTAAAATGTAATGTAATGTAATATGTATTTATCAATGTTTATTATTCATTTTTTGTGCAAATTGCTCAACATAAGTTTATTTAGCTTTGTAGAAAAGAATCCAAACTGAAATTTTGTGCTTTTTCACATTTTGTACGTTATTTTTTACATATAATGTATTAATTAATTATTATTAATCATAAAATGGAAATGTTTATGAAATATTCGAGAACATTAAGTAACATAACCTAATATTTTGTTACTATTTATGAAATCATGTAATTTTTAAGGGAGTGTTAATTTGTGTGTCTTCAGGGAGAGATTGCCACCCTTCGAGAAATTAATACGAGGTGGTGGTAGCCGCGTAAACTTCACATATTCTGCCTAAATACTTATTAGCTAACTTAAAATATTGACTTGGATAATTAACCATTAATATTATAATCAAATCAAATCAAAATCAGCTTCACGATGTATCCTGCACGCAGCAGGGTAGGCAAAAGGAACCAAGTGTAAGACACTCCGTTCTCCACTTTCCGCTGAGTTCTGGAGGCATTGCGTGTTGAGTGGCGAAACTCAACGCCGAGCTTTGCCTCGACGCCAGAGCGAAGAAATGAAAATATACATTTAAATAAATATTTCATTTCCTCGAGTGGGTATCGAACCCACAACCAGTCGATTTTACAGTCACACTTTGTGTCCCTGCGCCATGACTGGCCCCAAATAATATTAAAATAAATGTTATATTATTATTGTTTGATAAAGAGAATCACTACATCAATTTATTCTATTAAAGTGCTTAAGCTTAATAAATTATAATAATAAGTGTAGCAAACTTTGTACCGCATTTTATGAAAATAGTATGACAATAGTATCTATAGCGTAAGGTATATGGAGAAGGAGCGCAAAATGTTGGGATTTTTTTCTTTACTTATACTTTAAATTCTCACTTCTTGCCGTATTTCATAGTTCTAAGTCTACGGGAAATATCCTATAGGGTTTGATTGTGAGTAAAATAGACAACTTAAGTTGCCGACGTATGCACTTATTTTGCATAAAATGAACTACGAATATTATAATAGTTTATTATTAGTTTTTTTCTATAAAAAAACCTATAAATTTTTGACTTGAACCAAATGAACCAAAAACGATGCATAAATCCTTATGCATACCTATTGTTTTTAACTAGATTTTTTATGTGCCCTAAAGGACCATGGACCCACGCGATCTCGGTATAAATAATGTTTTGACAGATTAATTAATAAATATTTCACATAGTTGAGTACAGTTTTATCAATATAAATTATTCCTTACAGGTAACCCTTTATTCAATAAATTTTATAGTAACTTACAATAAGAGATATTCCCTCAAATATAATTCGAGTCCACTCTCTGTTCCCTACTTGCCACGGATTAATTATACAGAATATAAATAATTTTTAACATTTTTTAAAGTGTTATTCCACACTTAGGAAAGAAAACTTACTTAGAAAACGTATAAATTTTTATACGCTTTCTAAATAAGCAGAAAAATGTAAAGAAGCCAATGTCTACCCAAGTTCAAACTTTTAGTAGTCCACTTCATAGCGGCGGTTACTCGACGGTTATATTACGCATAATTACTGTTATTTTATATCAACAACACCCAATTTACTAACCCCTTGCCCTACACCTCCCCGCTCCTCCTCTTACCTCAACAACCCCGTTATACGATCTCATTATAACGTGTTACGTTTCTAAGAGATATATAGATTCGATGAAAAAAATGTCAGCCATTTAACCAAGTCATGATAAGGATTTTATGAACGCCAAAGTTGTAATAATATTTTTCTTAGCTTCACGCTGTATCCCACACGTGGAAGAGTGGGCTGAGTGACCCTTGAACACTAGTGTTAAGACACACGTTCCCATTAAGCCACTCCTTCCCAATAACACTCTTCCGTTCCCTATTTTCTTGTGTAAAATATCTCTCTTTTTCCCTGTATAGTCTCTATTATGTATTCTGTAATGTAAATTTGGGAAAGGTTGGAAAAAAAAATAACACAAAGCATAAATGGAATTTTGTATTATCATTTCTTTGCTCTGATAATAAAGTAAACGATGGCATTTAACTCCACAACTCAACGCGCAATGCCCCGAGCGGAGGAAAGTGGGAAACGGAGTGTCGTAGCACTATATTCCTTTTGCCTACCCTGCTATATGCGCAATAGCGTGAAGCTGAAAAAAAATAAAGACATTGAAGTCATCGTGGTGCAGCGTCTGATTGTGAATGTAATCTGGATTCGATCTCCACTCGAGGGAATGAATTATTTTTGACTAACCTCCATGGCTCTACGATAAGTTCCGCTACTCAACAGCAGAGTGTTATGACACCAGTTCTCTTTGCTTTCTTGCTTAATTTAGAGAAGTAGAAGTCTTATTTACTTGAGTTCACTTATCCCTAAAACACTAACAAAAATACTTCTTTAAAATATTAATTCGTTATTTAAAATTGATACTTACTAAGTATTATTTATGTTCGATTATTAATAGTTCGTTCAAACAAAATACGGCGTTGGATTTCAATTTTTAAATGGTTTTATTATTAGTTTTATTATTAGCTCGACTTCGACGTCATGGTCATCGCTTAAATTTAATTTTACCACCTTTCCGTTAACCGTTTGATGTCAAATTTGGTATTTCCGAATATATTATATATAAAACAAAATAAGTGAAAGTATTTTTATTTATCAAATAACTATATATTTTGGGTTTCTATAGGCTACTTTCAAGGATATAAACTGTGTGTCTTCTTACCTATTTTATATTTTTTTCATACACTTCATATATTTCCCTACATTATTCAAGCGAAGTAAATACAAATATTTGAAATAGAGGTACCTAATCAAGAACAAATTATACTTATGACAATCATGTATACATAAACATCCCTCGACTACTGTAGTAATAGTAGAATAATATAAAAAATAAATATTATATAACATGCTATACTACGAAATTAAAATAACTATAACTAAACCCTTTTTATAAGAATATATTCTTAAGAAAAATAAAATGCTGATATGAAAACCCGTTTAGTTAAAGGTTGAGCGTTCAAAACGCCATAAAAGGAACGAGAGCCGTTCGACGATATTGCAAACATCCCCATGCTACTGTCAAACCCTAATAAAATATACAATGGATATTGCCGTGCTTTATTATACAGAATTAAGTTGAATTTTGATGTTGGAAAATGTTTAATTTTCTTTCGTTTCGATTACAGCAGGGCAGAGAGAGGAAACTTAGTGTTAAGGCACTGTGTTCTTCACTTTCCACACAATTTTCGAGGCATTGTGGGTTGAGTGGCCGAACTCAATGCGGAGCTCCATCTATGTGGTACCAGAGCAAGAAATGGAAATAATTCAATGGCTCAAAAAGTGATCAAACTTTCAAGTCAATGGCTATGTCGCAGTGCCACGACAGCCTCAAAAAATATTCTCTTTCTAAACTCTCGTTTTAGTGAGACAATGTATTGTACATTGTCAATGAATTATGAAATTTCATATATTTTTGTTTCATTGCCGATTATGTCCCAGTTCAATGAACTACAAAATATTCAAAATAAGTTATCTTTACTTGGCAGTCTAGTTTAAAGTACACGCTTAAATAACTTTTATATAACTTCTCAAATATTGTTGGCATTTAGGATTTAACAGAATAAACTCTCCCAAATATCAGATAGAAGTACGCAATAGTTGCGAACAGATCTTGTTAGCTCTACATAAAGTTTTTTGCCGCTAAATAAACATCCGCCAGAGGCCGTCGTGGCGCAGCGGAACAGTATCTGTGAATTATTTCGAGGTATATATTATAAGAGGCATTTCTTCGCTCGGTCAACAAGATAGAGAGACAGAGTAGCTCTCGTTCTCAGTGTCTTGAAAACAGAACTGTGCCTGGAGAATAACATGTCTTAACACTAGATACCCTCTGTTTTTCCCTACTATGCGGAAAAAGAGGTAAAACTGGTTTTATTTTAGTATTTTTATTCGTATTCTTATGGATAGGAAAGAAAATTATGGCGAAAAGTTTTTTTTCTGCATTTCTTAAAAAATATACATAACAAATACATACATAATCATATCCCCGAGCAGAGATTGAACCCCTAACCGCGTTTACAATCAGATGCAGCCATAGCAAACAAATCTAAATTACAAATTTAGAAATATAAATCATTGACGTGATTACAACCGACCGTACTCCCGCATCGGCGGAGTGCCCGGAGTGCCCGGAGCGCCCGGAGTACCTACGGCATACGTCAAATTCGTGAAGACATAATCAGGGGCGATATTCAATAAGCGCGGTGCAATCAATTTTCAATTACAGGCCAACACGCCCGATACTCACGAATACCTACAAATGGAATTCGATATTGGCACGACGTATTCAATTAGCTATCAAAACTTACTCTAATGTTGAATTAATTTAGATTCTTATGTGTTAATTAGTTTGCGAAATTTCGTACGCCAGCGTTTCCGCTAATTGAAGGTTTTGATCTTTGCTTGTTTGGATTTTCTGGTTTGTTTTTGTTAAATCATGATGAGTTATGATGTGTGTATAGATGTATGACTATCATTTGATTTTTCGTGCGAATTCACTTGTGAGGTCAATTGGGAAAACTATGCAGTGTAGACCGTAGAAAAGTCCTCACTACATAACACTTAATGATAAGGGCCTTTTCCTTGAACAAAACGGTGAAATATATATTTTTTAAATAAACCTTTTGCTTGTACAATAAAACAATTTTAAATCCTGATACAAAAATGGTGGTGACCAAAATTAGTATTAATCGATACAAGAAAACTAAGACAATGGTCGTTTTAGCTTCACATTGGAAATAATTTAAGTACAATCATTCCCCTTAGTGGATATTGAACCCACAATCGTCACGTTTATAGTCAGGCGATGTTACGACAGCCCCAGTGTCAAACTTATATTAAAAAAATATTAATACATATTTTTAGGTATTAATACATATTTTTAGGTAACTATAATTATAAAAAGAAGGTAATAAAAGTATTTAAAGAAAGTATTACTTTCTACTTTATATAGAGTCACCTAAAACGTAGACTGTGTACTTTTGTAGAGTCATCTAAAATGTGAGTGTTACATAAACTTGTCTCAAAAGGGTCCGCTGCGCTCCACCGACCGGCAGATCTGATCTTCAATATCCATTCACTTTCCTACAATGATGTTTAGCACTTTTGGAAATGTACTTATATACATGTACCTAATAGTACTCCTCTGTTACTGAGCGGCTGACAGACGACGCACATTTGAATCTGCTGGAATTAGAATGTTGATATTTGGGAAGTAGATTGGGCTGTATGTGAAAAATGGGATTTTTCATTTCAGATCTTGAAATCCTCGCAAAAAAAGGTGCAAGTGACCACTGGTGTTTTATATAACAAAGCGTTCATTCAATCGTACTTATATGTCAAGAAAATTAATTTTATTTCATATAGTTTAGATTTTAAAACTATACTTATATGGATAAACTTAAACAGATACTAAATTGTAGCAAATAATATTTTTATTGTACAACGTGAAAATTATTGAAGCGTTGACCACTCACGATACGTTTTTTCACTAATAGTGTTATTACCAAAAATATATGAAAGCAAAATACATATTAAGAAAATGTATAAAAATTTCAACGAAGCGGGATGAGAACGTATAGCTTAGTTTGTGTACGTTTTCTTAATAAGTGACTCGCTTTAAAAATGTTAAAAATATATGAAAGCCTCAGACACTGATATCTTCATATTAAAACAGAAAAGTAAAACCTCCCAAAAATGACGAGAATTCGGCTTATAAACCTATATCTTCAATGGACATTTAATGATACAGATACGAATAGGCTAATGTAACTGCTACGTTATGTAAACAGATTCCCAAGTGGACTGTACGATGTTGTATAGTTATTTTACCAGAAACTACCACCACTACCACTGAACCCATGTATAGGAAAACGGCGGGGGCAAAATAGTTTACGTTATAATGAGTTATACTTAATTGTAATAAGTATGTCTTAAGTACATAACAAAAAAAAGGGTTCGATTTAATTAGAAAGAGGATTTATAAATATTTTTATTAATTTTCATGGCTTAGAATTACGCTTTACTGGAACACCTTATATTTACGCTTTACTCCGTTCCCCAATTTTCAATATCAATTTTTCGAGACATTGCATCACGTGTTGAGTAGCGGAATTCAACACCAACTCTGGGTCAAACTATAAGAAAACATTAAACTGATATGAATGAATACATGTAAATTTTACGTATTATATGTTTCTAAATAAATAACTTAAAATAATAAATACTTTAATTTTAAACAGTACATTACTATCAACTTCGAATGAAACATAAAAGATTTATGTCCTTCGCTTTGTGTTGTTTAAAATGTAAAGTACGGTCGACGAGTCGTGGCCGCACGAAGTAAGTATTTTTGAAGTTTTGTGCATTGTACACTCGCGAATTATATAACCAAGATAATACCAAATAAGATAACACAAGATAACCAATGATAAGAAAAAATCCTAAAATCAAATCAGCGCCGCCATCAACGGCTAACTTTAGGGCGGCCACTACTCTTTGACCTTACTCGTCACTGTAGATACGTCAATATTGGCGGCACGGCGCAGTGATGGCAGCGTGACACCGTGTAAGCCCAGCTTTTGAGTGACAGATGGTGAATTTATGGTGATTTTTTATGAAAAATTTTCTATGAAATACATGATTTTTTAAATTGTTTAAGTGGAATTGGATTCTTTAATTCGGTAGAATACCTAAATATGACATGTTAGAGCTAAAACACTCCACTACTTTACTAGGTGAGAAAACAAATGGACTAATGTACAGATTTTTTAATATAATCGAAAATAATGACACACCAAATTTTTTGTACCTTACAGTAATAGAGTTATGGGGTAACAACCTCAACGTTAAAATTAAAATTCTCGGTATCTATTGAAGATTAAAAATCAACCTCACATTGTATCCTGCATGAAAAGAACGCTGTGCCCGCGCGCCACGATATCTATAAATCATACTTAAAATCTTTAATTGAAAGTGAAAATTACAACCAAATCTTTTAAACAAATATAATCAAATCCCAGACCCTTTAAAGTTTTCCATAGTAAGTAAGTTGCATGTACGGTACCGTCTACTATCTATGAGCTCAATAATCCTCTCGCAAACTACACTTAACTTCCTGCCAACTACTTAAGCCCTAAACTTCTTGATTACTACTTTTGTTTGACTTCGCTGAGACAATAAGTTACTGTAGCTGGCTTTGAACGTTTATTGTATTATTCATTGGTATTGTTTATTCATTTATCAAATTTTACTAAAATATAAGTTTTGGAGCCCAATTGACTCTTATTGATTGATCATCGAACATCAAGGTCAGCCGAGTGGCATCCTCGCTAGTGCCTGCCATTCTGAAACCTGTTCAGTGTTCAGATATTCTGTTTCCCACGCGCCGTCCAATTTTAGAGACTCAGGACTCAATGCCAAGCTTTATCTCGTTACCAGAGCGAGTATATGAAATTTATTTATTTCCCCGATAGAGAATCGAAACCACAACCATTGCGTTTACAATTAGATGTATACCACTGCAGCACGATGGCTTCTACAATTTCTTTATATGAAATCTATATATTAATACGTGAAGCAGAAACTATGAACCCCTTTTTACGAAAATTACGCGGAGGAGTATAAATTTTGGCACACTTATAGTTTATATTTAGGAGAAGTGCAGAACACTATTTTTCAATAATAATGCTTATTATGTACATCATCATTATCATCATCAGCCTGGCCTAGTCCACTGCTGGACATAGGTCTCTCCAATGGTATGCCACTGAGCTCTATCTTGAGCTCTTCGCATCCAGCCGATGCCAGCCACTTTGCGAATATCGTCACCCCATCTAGCTGGAGGACGTCCCACATTACGCTTGCCGAGGCGTGGTCTCCACTCTAAAACGCGTTTATTCCAACGGTCATCGGCTCTGCAACAAATGTGACCAGCCCACTGCCACTTCAGCCTGCTAATTAATCCTTTGGGCTATGTCGATAACATATGTACATTAAATTAATAAAATTAAGTATAAGGTACACTACCATACATTTGACAATATATACCTACACTTTTGTAAATATTAAGTGACATACACGTTGCTATGGCAATGCATATTATTATGACCGTCAATACATCCTTTAGCTATAATAAAATGTGAAAACAAATCAAATTTGTTATACGGATTCCCGTACTACATTTGGCCTGCCCAGACCGGGAAAATTATAGTATTTTAAATTAAATACACAACCACAATTCAGAAGCGAACCTATAAACATCATGAATATATTTTTAAATAAGAAACCATCCAAATTTTCTTAGACGATTTCAAAAGAGGTACATATTCAAATCCCGTTACATTCAAATTATTATACGTTTTCTAAAAAAGTATCACGTAGGTATACCTATGTATGTACATATAACTGATGCACCACATGACAAAAGAATAAGCTCCTGAAAAATAGCCGCCATACATTTAAAAACAAATATTTTACTGTATATCGTGTACGTAACGAGTGTCAAACGTCTATCTCATACAATATAAATCTAAATAACCGATATCAAAGCAAAAGCGGTTACGGAACAATAAATCACGGTATAAATCAAATCTCGCCTCGCCTCGATGTAGAGCTAACATTAAAAGTTGCTTACAGATAGCCCGGTGTTCCAGTTTGTTGGGGTTTTGTTTGTGGACCTCACGAACATTTGATGGTTAATGTATGAGAGATTGTCCTAAGAAGCTAATGTTAATATGGACAATCAAAGTCTCACGAAAATGGCTTCTTTTTATAGTTTACTAGACGATCGAGTCAACTTTGTTTGGGTAGACTTACCCAAACAAAGACTTGGGTAGACTTACCTAGTGTTAAGACACTCCGTTCGCCACTTTTCGCAGAATTTTTTGAACATTTTACCTTAGTACTAGAGCCAAAAAATAAAAATATTAATACATAATAATTTATTCCCTCGAGTGGATATTAAACTTGCGTTACAGTCACGTAACTAAAAAAATCGTTTTTTTTTCGGTTTCCGTAAAAATTTTGAGAGTTTCTCTTTTAACGCTGTGCTACACACTTTAACTTTCTTACATTTTTTTAGTTTCACGCTGTATCCCGCACATAGCAGCGTAGGCAAAAGTAGGTGAACCTGGGAACATAATGTTAAGACACACATCTGTTTCCCATTAAGACATTTCCATTCTGTACTTTATGCCATATTCTTGAAGCATTGCGTGTTGAATGACGGAACTCAACGCCGCGTTTTACCTGGTTATTAGAATGAGGAAATGAAAATATTAAATATTTCATTCCCCCGAATGTGAATCGAACCCACAATTGTTGCGTTTTCACTCTCACGCTTGTGTAGAGCAGGCGCTACGATTGCCTCATACTTTTATTTATTTTTATTATATATAGGGGATAGAACGTGAAGCTAAATAAAAATAAAATAAAATATATATTTATTCCTCGAGTAACTATCGAACCTACAACCTCGCATACACACACAACCAGACGTATTGTGAAATAAGTATAACAACATTAAAAGTCCTTTCCCCAAGTATTTGTTTCACAAACACCAATAACTTAAAAGGTAATAAGCAAACATTTTCCCGTACATATCACTTTGAGGGTACACTCGATACCCATTGATCTCTTTGAAAGGGTTCACATGATAATCTTCTATCTCTTAGACCTCTAAAGCTTTGTTAGATTAGACTTGTTTGAACCCAATTTTTTTGTCAGACCTCTTATCAATTTAATCATCAGATTTGTGATGTTTTCCGAATTATATTTTTGAGGACAGAATTAATGTAAGTATATAATGGATTGGATCTTCTTTACTTTAAATACCTTTTACCAAATATTGAATGTCAATGATCAAACATTTCTATTAAATATGCTTTTTAGATAATTTTAAGTAAGTATTAAAGATGGTACTCTATGCAGCTCCGTTTGTAGAAAATGAGGCTTTTGTAACATATTGGTCGTGGGTTCAACTACCGCTCGGGGCATGATTGTATTGAAAATATTCCCATCCCAAATGTCGTCCTCAATAGACATTGTGTAAATAAAGTAGAAATAAATAAATTAATGATATCTTCACGTCTGTCTGACTTTATAATATGCGATAGTAGCAAATTTAATTAGCACTTATATATACAATTTCGCTTAATATTACCTACATAATGTAAAAATACAGTAGTTCCCTAAATTTTATTACGGCGTTAAGTTTCGCAACTTGATACGTCTATTCTCCACTAAGGGATGTAACATGAGAACGGAGTATCTTGACACAAGGTTTTGCCTATCCTGCTATGAAAACAAAAACGGAAATCAAAAAAATGCCCAAGGATATTTATAAATTACTTATTTAAATATGTTTAAATAACTAATTTTATTTCTACTTCTAAATCGTAGCGTGAATAATAGACCAACAATAAAAAGTTAGAAGTGTTGTAGTGATAGAACATTAAGTACTCGACGCCTCTATTGGCGCCACTCCAAATGGTTTGTAGATATCTTGAGAAGTCCTTCAAGCTCGGAGTTACTGATTCGTGGACCGTTTAGCTATCCTTTTAGAAAAAGTTTTTTATGTTGCTTTATAGTGGATTTTTTTCATATTAAAAATGGTAAATAACATAAAAAGCAACCTGATGCCTTTTTTCTTTTGCTAAATGTAAATAGAGAAAACGTAGATTAAACAAAATGCGTTCACTACTTTCCGCTTATAAATAATCCGCTAATAATTAATGTCTCTTACATTCCGTGTTAAATGGTTAAATTTAACATCAGATTCTGACTTGAAAGAAGCTTGAAGCTCTGACAGAGCTCTCTGAAATTAGACCTCCGGACGCTTAAGAAAAATCGTCATTCACGCAGTATTCTGCACATGCGACCTTAGTATTGAGACACTCCGTTCGTTTTTACTCTTTCCCGTTCGCTCCGTTTGCCTCGTTATCCAGGCGAGGAAGTAAAAATGTTAAATATTTAATTTCTTCGAACGGGAATCGAACGTGTCGCGTTTATAATCACACGCTTGTTTCCCTGCGCCACAACTACCCTCCCTAATCGTTTCGACGCAACCACCTTTACCTGCCAAATTATCTCGGACTCGGAATATGTCATGTATCATACACAACTTTTGATTATTTCCATTTGGCCTCGAAAGCAAAGCCGTAGGTAGGTACAGGTAGTCTAAGAATACCTCCTTATTCCTCTTACATAAACAAACAGAACAAACATCTTATATCCAAACAACCGCAACTCGCATTAGTACAGAAATAAAACTTTCTAAAGAACAAGTAGGTAGGAGGTAAATCCAACGGGATCAAGGCGTGCGCTAACAATACCTTGTAATGCATTTTCGACGTGAAAACACTTTGCTTCGTATGTAGGTACTATATTATTTAAAATATTCATAATTTCCGAGGCCAGTTATGGTGTTGGGACACAAGCGCGTGACTTTAAACGCGATAGGTTATGGGTTCGATTTCAAGCGGGAATTAAATATTGAATAATTTCATACGCTAGCTCTGGCAACGAGGCAAAGTGCGGCGTTGAGTTTCACTACTCAATAGGCAATGCCTCCAGATGTCCTATTTTCGTCAGTCTGCGACTGTTAACGCGAAAGGTTTTCGGTTCGAAAAATTGTCAACTACTTTTGTTCGATGATGCTCAAAATACATCAAATTAAATACGATAAACAATACAAAAGGCAAAGTGTTGAGATGCTCCGTTTCCCACTCCCCTTATCCTTAAGATATTCTGGATTGAATGGTGGAATTCAAAATGAGGGCGAAGAAATGAAAAAAACCCAATCCTGGTCGGGGGTGGGTATCAAACTCACAATCATCGCGCTGACAGTCAGGCGCGATCACAGTCGTCATTTATAACATCATTCAAATATTCTAAATATAAACAAATAAACTATATAGAATAATACATCAGCCCATACGAGTCTCATCAGCAGGTGTATGAGGATTTAAATGGACGTATAAATGACGTGAATACGTAATTTAATTTAGAGCGGCCGCGCGCTGCATAAAACATAGAAATGTTTTACAGAGGTGGTAACATGACATGATATTTCTGAGTTTTCTTTTCAAAAAAAGGAAAATATCATATTATATAAATTAAATTCTATTAAGAATTAGCGACTGCACAAATTTCAAGTTGAGCGGAATGTAGAGACCAGAGTGCTATAACTAGTGATGACAAAAAGAACATAGAAATAAATGACTGGAAGTAGAAAAATGTTGAATCTGATTCAGGACAGTTACCGTTATGCTTGTAGGGAACTATTATTTATTTACATACATACGTTTAATGGAATTTATATATTTTGTATTATAATAAGTATTCGTATTTAGTTTATTTATTATATATGAAAGCGCTCGCTGCCGTCGACTGAACCGGTAAAGTGTCGTAAGATTTACGCCTACCCCCTTGTTGACTGCATATTTAATAATCACAGTCGATGCTTGCCACTCGATGAGCTTTCCATACGTTCCTTTCTTTTATCTAGTATTTTATTCTAAATTTGTATCTTATCTTATTTTGTATCTTATATATATATATATTTTTTTTTATGGAAAAGGACAAGGCAAACGAGTGTTTAATTGTGATTTTTACCGTTTGTGTTATCACTGTATGTACATTTAAAGTGGTGTTCATTAAGCTCAGTGCTAAACGTGAGTAGATTTTTATTATTCACCATCAACACTACATGCTATTTTTTTAGCTTCACGCTTTATCCGCACTTACCTAGGTAGGCAGAGGGATACTGGGAACCTGGTAGGAAGGCACTCCTTTCTCACTAAGACCCTTAGGTTCCCCACTTCCCGTCGAATTTTCGAGGCATCGTATTGAATGGCGGATCACAAAGCCGCACTTTGCCTTGCTACCAGTGTGAGGAAATAGAAATCCTGTCAGCTCAGTTCAGCAGAACTGCTTTCCGAGATGGCTGTAGCTTTATATTCATGCGACGATTGAAAAGTGGTTGCAAAAATCTATTGGAATTCATTTACACACTAGGGAAAGGAATATTTTAACATATATATTTCAAAATGTTTTTTTACTACCTCACCACCAACCTTGCGCCACCACCTCCTTAGGCAAATGCAAGTTGTAGTCGTAGTAGACAATATCAAAACAAATAAGGCGATATAATATAAGTCCCGGGGAGGTCTATATCTAGAAGTGGACAAGAAGACACTAATTTGATGAACAATAAGCCTAGATAGAACCTTCCTCGATATTTGATTTATCATATACAAAACTATTTTTTCACTTCGAACCATTAGTTTCTTAGATTAGTGCCCTCAACTACCCTCAGTAAGTGAATTGTAAATTCTGTATGACAATAAATGAATTCTGAACCGAACCGTAAACAAACAACCTCTTCAATATTATAATATTAGTATAGAAGTCTCAATATTTCTCTCTCTCCTAGGTCTTTAGCAGAGCAATACAATAACATGAAATTTTAACACTATATATGGATGTTAGCGCTTTTTCGGTAAATTAGCATATCGATATTCAATTAGTGACGACCTAGTGTGTCTGTTTCGATAATGTATATAATGGACGATTCAATATTTTGATTATACAAACATCTGTAGTAAAACTTTGTTTTTTTGCATTACATCAATGAATATACGCCGTAGCGTAGCGGTACGACGTGTGACTGTAAACATGACGATTGTGGGTTCGATTTCCACTCGGGGGACTTAGGATTTTCTCGCTTTGATAAAGCAAGTAGTAAGATTTTCTCTAATCAATACGCAATGTCTTGAAAATTAAACTTTGCGTGGGGAACAGAGTGTCTTAACACTATTTACTACTCTACTACGTACGGAATACATAAAACCTATAAAAAAATATATAAAAAAGACTGGGAAAATGTCTTTCTAATTTCCAGGCGGTTACAAACTCCCATGTGGCGATTGACAATAGGGACGGTGTGTAAAAATTTTATGCGTCATAAATTTTATTTCAATTATGTCACTGAATACTGCTCCGTAAGGGACAGGTGGAGCGGTTTGTGTTGTTTATTGATACTATAGTCTATAGTGGTGTGTTTGTAATGTTTCATGATGATGGAACATATGTTTAGATTTATATCTGTGATTATAATAGTCTTTTGGAAAATTTTGAATAGTTTTTTACTATATATAGTAAACCACGTTTATCCGACAGTAGATATATCAATACTAAGAAAAAATTAAAATTATCGTGATCTTGAATTTGTTAATATACGAGTATATGCATACTTAAAGCAAAACTCCAAAAAAATATAAGCGAACGACAAAGACTTACAGCAGCCCCGGCTAAGTAA
The DNA here is from genome assembly GCA_013403705.1 of Heliconius hermathena. Taxonomy (NCBI): domain Eukaryota; kingdom Metazoa; phylum Arthropoda; class Insecta; order Lepidoptera; family Nymphalidae; genus Heliconius; species Heliconius hermathena. The sequence goes on from JAAIXJ010000319.1 coordinate 125,197, forward strand.
TATAAAGTAACCGGCTGACACTTCTATTTGTATGCAAATGCATTCTCCGTACGTGTCTCTGTGTACTAATATTATTTTTGATCATTTTTAAACGTCTTACTTGAAAGAGCTCCGTAAATAGCTGGTTGTATACTTAATTAAGTTTTTTTTTAAAAGCTTTTGGCGATTTCCAGCATTTTATTGGATAGGTAGAGGCAATCTAGTAGTAGGATCCCCCATTTTTAATAGTGTATATATTTTTGGATAGCGTAACTCAACGCCGCACTTTGCTGACCCATAGCGAGAAACGGTTTTTTTAAACACTGGAACACACTAAATTTGGAACCCACAACCGACTTAAATATAATACAACTATCGTGTAAAACAAAATACTTCTCAACCACAAGTTAATGGTGTCAATAAGTAATCGACTTTGTAAATGCTTTTGAGCTTTACCTTGCTTCTTTATTAAGAAATTGTATATTAAGAAATTGTATTGTGTCTTTTGTATGATTTGTTGCCGTAAAGTGACAGCCTGAAGCAACGCCGCCAGCAGCCTTCCTTTTGATGGGTGGCCGTTTGTTGATATGAAAAGTAGGATGAAACACATCCTTTGAAAAGTATATTAAGAAGATTGTAATTGAAATTAATAATTAAATATAATATAAAAAACTTACAAACACGTATAAACAAGTTTAATTACAATTACATGCAGCTTTTCATTTGCCACTCAGTAACGATAGAGAAAAAAATTGCATCAGCAAAAAAATATATAACAAATAATAAATAAATAATACAATTTATTAAACGCGGAACAGAAGGGACGTGTCGTTTCATACACAACGTAAGATCCTCGCCATGCAAAGTCATTTAGTATACTGATCGCTCGATCAGTTAACTTGTCAGTGTGCGGGCGAGTCACGTGTTGTCACAGTAAAACCGTATCACGCACACAAGTTGCACAAGAGTTGTAATATTTACTTCCATTGACACATTTAAATAAATCATCAAAATAAATCAGCTTCACGCTGTATCCCGCACACAGCAGGGTAGGCAGAGGGAACCTAGTGTTAAGACACTCCGTTCCCCACTTTCTGCCGAATTCTGGAGGCATTGCGTGTTGAGTGGAAGAACTCAACGCCGCGCTTAACCTCGACACCAGAGCGAAGAAATGGAAATATACATTTAAGTAAATATTACATCTCCTCGAGTGGGGATCGAACCCACAACCAGTCGGTTTTACAGTCACACCTCGTGCCACTGCGCCACGACTGGCCTCAACAGAAGACACATTTAAGCAGAATAATTTAATGGAGGAGCGTTAATTTTTAAACTTGATTGAAGTCAATTAAAGATATTTTGTGAAGCTGAAGGAAAAAAATATTTTTTTAAGTTCATAAGAGGGTAAAAGCTATTGGAGGTTATAAGTCTATTGTATTGTAGTTACACACAATATAGTAGACTTATAACCAAATGGTTTATATTTTTTTCATCTGGTACCTGGGATGTCGTCTACCTAGCCTGCCTTTACAGCGTGTTACGTTTTTTTGGTGGTGCTATTTTCGGGTCACTCTTACCTATTGGTACGTGTTTGTAAGTTCGGTTTCAGAGTAGACGCCCTATAAGCATAATGTTAATTTACTGTTTTATTTGTTGCTCAATGTACCTTTCACTACCAACATAGTAAAAACACACACACACACACATTTTTCAGGAGCCTACTTACCTTCAACTGAACTTACTTATAATACCTATCTACTATCACCTTACCTTTACCTTTTGTGATCAAATTTAACTCTCAACTTTTAAATACAATTATGTGTAATGATATTTATATTTTACGTGTAACTTTCCTAGCTCGTTCGCTCCCTTTTAAGTAACTAGGTACTGACTGAGCCGTCGTAATGTATCTACTCAGTTATGGACAGGCTAAAATAAAATAATGTTCCTTAAAATTTCATACAACCTGTATAAAAGGGCTTTTAAGCTGTGAAGGGTATACCTACATTTGTGGCATTTTTGGAATATATTATACATATCATAATATTTAAAGTGTTCCCTATTAAAAAGTTATATGTAAAACAAAATTTTATTGTTTTAAACTATATTTTTAGTTTATATTTATTTCATTATAGTTTTCATATATAATAGTTTTCAACAAATACCACTATTACAAAAGTGTTCAACCAGCGTTTTCAATTAAATAATTCAAAAACCTGATACATGTAATTGTTTTTGATGTAACTGTTCATTATGACTTTTTAGGCAATTTGCATAAATACAATTATTTGTTTACCTTCACTCTATATCCCGTTGTTACGCTCGGGTCACCTGATGGTAAGTGATTACCGCCGCCCACGACCCCGTGCAACACCAAAGGAGTTGCAGGTGCGTTGCCTGCCTGTAAGGTGGGTTGGGCGCCGGAGCCCGGCATTACCTGATGCGAAACGCAGTGGCACAAAAGCCACTACTTCGGTTTTAAATGCCGGGGGTGGTAATGATCCGGTCGAGTCTGCCCATGCGTGTTGCCATTGCTGGCGACGTGACCCTGCCACACGTACTTTAGTCGCCTCTTACGACACCACCAGTACCAGGATGATCCTATTCTAGGCCGGGATCACACGGCCAAGAGAGAACCTGGAATCAAATATTTAGTAACGTATGCAGAGAGAACCTGGAATCAAATGTTTAGATACTCCGTTCCCATTAAGACATTTCAGCTCCCCATTTTCCGTTAAACTCTGAGGAATTCAGTGTTGAGTGCATCGCAACAAACACAGAGAGAACCTGAATCAAATGTTAAGATACTCCGCTCCCAATAAGAAACTTCAGTTCCCTTACATTCCGTTAAACTCTCTCTGCATTCAGTGTTAAGAAAGGAAATGGAAATATTAAATATTTCATTCACAACAGTTTATAGTCACAAACTTGCGCCTCAGCGCCACGACGGCCTCTATCTACTTCTCATTACATCAATTCCCATAAAGAAATTATATAAACACAGCACAATATTAAAAAACAACTTAATAAAAATCTTGAATAACCTTAAGCAGTATCGACACGTTTTCAATAAAAGCCGTTCTAATATCATCATTCTACGTTAAGTGATCTTCAATCTATTAAAATAAGCGGGAGTGCATTCAATGAGGGCCCTCGGGAGTAAACAAGAATTGATCGCGTCATTTATAACGCGCGATTTAGATACCCGCCGACGCGCCTCCATTACTCAACGGTGAGACGGGACGGACGTGGCCGGTGTGCGTTACACTGGCGGCGTTTTTATAAACGCTGTTCGTTTTATTTTTTATAATATTTTATCATATTGTTTTATTAATGGAAATAGATAAGAAATTATAAGTCACTGTACGAGTATTATTTATATGAGCAATGTCGCACTTGTATGATAAGGCCAGCGCAACTAACATTATATTAAATCATCAACACGAGTGGAGATCGATTCATAAACACTAAGTGTACTACGTAATTGGATTTGATGTGTTTTAGTATATTATTTAAATAACTAAAGTCAATGTATCTTTATATATAGTAAATACAATTTAAAAAATCTATGCAGTCATCAAACTGCTATCTGTTATTAATTTGCCAGAAATATTATATGTAGTACACACTACTTATTACATTTCTGGTCAAGTTAACAGAAAGTTACTGGATCGCGGGCAGCATTAATCTTTGAGGGATACCTATGTCCAATAGTAGGCTTAATCAAGTCAAAGGCGGATGGTGACGATGATGATGAAATAAATAAAACAGATTCAATTTTTTAAAATATATATTCACGCATAAATATAAGAAAACATTGGATCTACTTAACATACGTACGTAAATAGTAATATCATACATATATATTGTACATTATTTGAACTAATAATAATTTCTTTATCCAAACAGTGCAAAAACCTCCAAACAGTGCAAATTTAAACGCGACCTAAACGCTTGTAATGTGCTGAAACTTTAAACAGCTAGCCCCTTGACGGGCGTCAAGCATCTTTCCTTTATTGTTTTTTTATGCTTCACAAAAATCACTCCGCTCTGCGTTATGTGCGCGATTATTGAACTCTCCGCGGGCTCGGTTTTTGTTTTGGGCTCTGGAATAAATATTGACGAATTGACCATTCTTTATTGTTTTAGCTATTTATGATAAATGTTGAGTTATGCTACGATTTAGAGTCGATTACTTTCTTGTTGGGTTTAGTGTGATGTTTTATTTTTTTTAGGCGTGTCTTGCTTCGAACGAAGTAGGTAAATGTTGGCCTACAAATGGTAAGGCTAACTATCCAATGTATCTTTAAACAGAACAAAGTGAAAATCTTTTATAACCAGACCATAAAAGGAAATATTAGCATTAGACTTTTAAGGCATAATATGCAGTCTAATGTACAATCAATTTCAATTTACTAATAATAATATTAATAAAAATCCTACTAACTTATGAAACCAAACTTCCATCACGGCTATAATAACAGACAGCAACGCAGCGAAACCTAACGCCGCGAACGCCGGCGCCGCCTGTCCTAAGGCGAGTGCGCGCGGTGCTCTTCCTGAGCATGTAGGACGTGGACCAGATACGCGCGCGCTTGCTAAAGATGTGTGACCGCGCTCGAGGAGACGCAAGAGACTAAAATTTTTTATATTTTTTCGTTTTAAGTTATATCTCGCTTATAGGTAGAGAGAATTTAGTGGCGGCAAAACACTATATTTCATCTTAGGGAACAGATCAAGTTTCATAAAAATTCGGTTTAGTAATTTTTGAGATTCACGTAACTGACAGGTATTTCAAGGCTGTTTATATTTTTAAAATGCTTTCTATTTTCGCATAGTACAATTCAAACTAGATTATGGTTATATTATGAGTTATAACTTAACTATTGAGTAAAAAATATATTGTATATTTAACATTCACTCAAAATTTTGTAATCGCAAACAATTCACAAATGCGATTGTTCCAAAAATAGTAATAATTTATTACTTTGTAAATATTTATTACTTTTTTGAGGAAAAAGGGTTTAATAATTCCCACCGGATCTCTGTCGGATAGGCGCGAGCTCTTCTGACAAATTAGGTAAATCATTTTATTTTATTTGTCTTTCTATAATACTTTTTACTTTTCCGTTACTGAGTGAGAGGCAATGTATAGACGACTACTAAAAATTTTAATTACGCATGTAGGTTCCTTAAGGAGGAACCTTATAGTTTAACGAATTTTCATCAAGAGCTGGAAAAAATGAGATATTCCTTTATAATAATATTATATTATATTTAATATAGAAAACGTAGACTATGCATTCTCCACTTTCCGGTTTGTGTTGTGTGGAAAATAAAGATAAATCTGTCCTGTAACCCTCTTAATCGCGTGTACAGTCACACACTGTTTCCTGTGCCGCAAAATAACAAAACCTTATATATTATAAAAGCTATTTTTATTTTAAAATATAGAAAGTTTTGGTATTTTACATTGTACTCTAAAATAACTCTTTAAGGATTTAGATTATTTATAGATATAATATACCAGATAGAATATACCTACAAGTATATTAAATTTTATGTTTGTATGGATAATTAAATATGTATCAGTATGTATATATACATATAGACCAGTCGTTGCGTAGGAGCTTCGTGCAACTATGATGTGTTGTGATTCCCACTCGAGGCATTTCATTCTATTATCGAGGCAAAGCGCGGTGTTGAGCTCCGCCACTCAATACGCAATCACTCCATAATTCGGCGGAATGTCGGGAACGAAGTGTCTTAACACTAGGCTCTTCTACTACTGACCTACCCTGCTATATGCGTGATGTAGCGTGAAGATGAAAAAAAAATGTATATATAATACATATGCATATATAACACTAACCTCCAAACAAAGAATTGTTTATACGGACTTCGTTTCTGACCAAATATGTACACGTTATCGGGTCCCAGCATGCGTAAGGCGCCGAGCTCGCACAGCTCGCGCTCTGAGAACGTGCGGGAGATCACCTGGTAGGCGGTGTAGGGCTCCGTGTGGTACGCATATGCTGGATACATTACAAATGTGAAATAAAGAGAGTAAAGCAAGAATATCGCGGAATTATTTGTTTTTATTTTTGGAGTTCGTTTACATTATTTTTTGTCTCATTATTTATTATAGCAGTACCTATATATATTTGCTTCTAAGAAAGTTGGTAGGATTAGAAAAAAGTCAACGAAAATAATATTATATATAGATGGTACAAAGTGAAATATAAATGAAAGAAAAGAAATAAATGAACAAGCAAACAGACAAATCCACATACTATTATGTATAATATATATATAACACATCTACATACTATTATGTATAATACTACTAACTCCCAGTCCGTATAAGGCTGATGGCGGCGGCGGGTTGCAATAACGCGGTTGTGCGCCGTGCTCGCGTCACCTTCTTCAGCCGAAGCTCGTCCTCCTTGGGGTTCTTGTAGCCGCTGTAGTAGAAGAAGCCTGGGTTCTGGGATATTTGTGTCATTTAAATATAATCTTTGGCAGTTTTGTTAGTATACTATTGAGAAAGTATGTGATTTAACGATTAAAAATAAGCAGAGAATGCAAACATACGAGTATAGATTTAAAAATTCGCCCTTTTACACTCAATACATCGAGAATTGGGCGGAAAGTGAGGAGAATGAAGTGTAAGGTACTCCGTTCCTTGCTTGGTCCCTCTGCCTACTCGTGTACTATATGCGTATATATATATANATATATATATATATATAAATAAATACATACATCAAGCCACCCCCTGGTATATCCAATGTCTTCAAAGACCAGTTCAAGGTCGCTATTGATGAGGGCGTCCATATCAGCGAGGGTGGGCGCGGCCGCGTTCAGCAACCACGACACTACGCTGCTCGTGTAGTAGTTGTATAGTAACATACTAGTTATGCCCACGACGAGGAGGATAAGACGACGACCTAAATTATATACAGTATATTAAGACAAATTGTTCTGAAATTATATACATAATGATTGTATTTAATAGAATAGCGTTCAAATCCAGCTACCAAACATTTAAACGTTTCCAACAAAAGTGCCTGACATCTGTTTCTTTATACATATTATAATATATACGAGAATAAGCGTGAAACTAAAAAAACCCTTTTCATTACAGAATATAATGGAAAAATAAAATAACTTATGTAATAGGTATGCGTTATATAATGTATTTACCTTGACTCGAGGATATTTCTTCAAATAAATTGACTCCATCTTCGTATGCTGGAAATTTAATATTTTTAAATAATTCTCAAATTTCCATATAAAATATGCTGCATTTTCATATGAGTTGTTTAAAAGATATGTTATTTTAAGTTATGAAATTTTTGACAAAATAGAACTAAATAGAATGTTAACATAGTTAATTAATGATATGATAACATAAATATGAATTTAAATTGCTTTGCTTTTCGAATTCACCGTTTTTTTTTTAAATAGCAGGACTGGCATAACAAACTCAGTATTAAAACACTCCATTTTACACTCTTCGCCTAATTTCCATTTTGTCTACTACATCAGGAAAATATTGATATTGCGGCCAGTCGTAGCGCAGGGTTACAAAGTGTGACTGTAAAATCGACTGAAATATTTATTTACACTTATATTTTCATTTCTTCGCCCCAGTGTCCAGGTAAAGCGCGGCATTGAGTTCCGCCACTTAACACGCAATGCCTCCAGAATTCGGCGGAAAGAGAGGAACGGAGTGTCTTAACACGAGGTTCCCTCTATCTACCCTGCTGTGTGCGGGATACAGCGTGAAGCTGAATTTTGGTCAGTAAAATAAAAATAATTTAAATATTATGGAAAAAACCAAAACCATGGTATTTACAGCTCAACGCTTTTTCGACGGCCTAAATTATGCGTACTTATCACATTTCCTTAAAGATTCATTTAAAACTAAAAACCCTACAACAAAAAAATTACATACCCTGTTGACAAATAACAGCAAAAACACTGAAAAACGCATATAGTCCGGGCTCGCTTCTTGCTTCTAGCACAGCAGCTATACCCAGTAGCACTGTACAAGCAACCCCTGATACTGCCGTCCAGAACCACACGCCACTTGATAGAGGCTTCAGGAACCTATTCTCATAGCTACCTATGCCTTGGTCTAGGATCAGGTAGTAGAATTTTGTCCTGTGAAACGTTATAATCTTAGTCCATCAAAAAAAATCAAATTAAATCAGCTTCACGCTGTATCCCGCACACAGCAGGGTAGGCAGAGGGAACCTAGTGTTAAGACACTCCGTTCCCCACTTTCTGCCGAATTCTGGAGGCATTGCGTGTTGAGTGGCAGAACTCAACGCCGCGCTTAACCTCGACACCAGAGCGAAGAAATGGAAATATAAATTTAAGTAAATATTTCATCTCCTCGAGTGGGGATCGAACCCACAACCAGTCGATTTTACAGTCACACCTCGTGCCGCTGCGCCACGACTGGCCTCAAAAGTAGTCCATCAAATGTTTACAAAAAAATTCATGAGGGCTTCTCAGGCCCTCATATTCATAATAATTTATAATTAAAATTATGATTGAGATTGACCCAGGCCAGCCGTGGCGCAGGGGGACAACTGTGATTGTCAACGCGACTGGTTGTGGGCTTTATCCCTACTCGAGGAAATAAAATATTTATTTAAATTTATATTTTCTTTTCTTCGCTCTGGTGTCAAGTCAAAGCGCGGCGTTGAGTCCCGCCACTCAATACTCAATGCCTTCAAAATTCGGCGGAAAGTGAGGAAGTGAGTCTTAACAGTAGGTTCCCTCTGCTTGCCCTGGTGTGTGCGGGATACAGCGTGAAGATTTAAAGTGAAGCGTTGATTTTATTACAATTAAAGAACAAAACTCTGTCCATATTTTATAAATAAAAATACTTTAAAATGAATATTTAGAAATAAATTCTAATATGGATAGAGATGTTCTTTTATTAAACAATTCACACCACGGACTTAAGTCATCCTTGCGTTTTAATGGGTATTATGATTTAGTTTTTTTTTCAATTGATTTTACTCAGTTACATTGTTTATTAAGCAAAAATTAGAATTAAAATAAAACAATCTTCTTTGTGTTTTGTAAAGTCAATCAAAATGTTTTTCTTTATGTGGGTAAGCTAAAAAAAACTATTTTTTATTATTTCTTAACTTATGGGCAATAAATGGCAAGCTATGTCGAACCAAATATATTTTTTTAAAAATGTAATTGCATTTAATAGTACTAAAATAACGAATACATACTCAAAACTAGTAGCAGGTGGAAAGAACACATCCACCCACTCCAACCAATGCTTGAACATCCTCGCGCAAGTGCAAGAGATGTCTTGTTCTCCCCAGAACAGGGAGTTGGTGACCGCCTGTACAATATATAATATCGTATAGCACAATGGAAATGAAAATAAATCATTCCTCCGAGTGGAAATCGAGCCCAAGGTAGTTTGTATTCCCCAAATCATTCAATACAAACAGTTAATTTTATACATTTACATAATATTAATAACTCATTCTCATATTTTTCCCGACTGCTAAGGAAGGGTTATGTTTTTCGCGTTAAAAAAATCAATCATGGCGACTGTGGGACGCCATTAGACTTAGTAAAAAAACATATTTTCGTTTCGAATACCACAATATCAGTATCAAATTCAAGAGCTTAATACGAGGATTTCAAAAAGGTACATCATGATTATCATTACCATAATGAATCCTAACAAAAAAGTGAAAAATAAAAAAATATTTATAAAAACAAAAACCCCGACTGCATAAAACTAAAAAGAAAATAAACAAGTCCAATAGTTTATTAGAATTAACAGTCGGGACCTATAAGTAATTCTTCAATCAATGAAATCTTTACCAGGAACCCCGCATAATTTAAGGAGGTCCCAACTGTTAATCCTAATAAACTATTGGGCTTGTTTATTTTCTTATTAGTTTTATGCAGTCGGGGTTTTTGTTTTTATAAATATTTTTTTATTATTTAATTAACTAATATTTCAATATCTTCCTATGATTTCTATTCATGAAGCAAATTCTAAAAAAACATAAAAAAAAACATAATATAGTTAAAGCCACACAATTTAATATATACATACAATACATACAGTTATAGTTCACAATATGATATTAAAATTTATAAAGGAAACTGTTTCAGCGTGAGCTCTTTGAAAAATGCAAACGTGCAATATGAAATATATTATGACAATACCAAAGTGGAGTTCCTCTCCGGCGATCCGATCCAACGCCCCGCTACTGTGTACTTGAAACTGATGAAATATTAATGCTTTAAAAATTTTGGCATTGGCCGGTAATATTTATTTGACTTTGGTAGTGAGTTTAAATCCCATTCGAGAGATCGTTTCCATTTAATGTATACGAGTACTTACCGGTAATGTTCTATGCAGGTCCACTGGACTCATAACGTCTTTAAAGTGTCTACTTATTTTCTTTATTATGTTCCGTAAATAAGGTAATTTTCAACATTTATAAAACATCTTAAATACTTTACTGACAGTAGTAGTTTAATATGAATACTTATATCCATATTATATATACAAGCGAAAACTAACCTAAAATTATGTATGTCCTTCAGTATATATAGTAGCTGTGTCGGTATTTTAGTCAAGAGCGGCACTCCGACTTTATATCCCACGTCGGATAGCATTTCAGGCTTGAAATCCTTTGGGTTGCCTAAAATCTATTGAAAAAATATAGTGGACATTACTAAGTTGCAGGCAAGAGAAACCTCATTTCATGACACTCTGCTCCCAACACACCCAAAAAAAAAGTATTTTCTTCTTTTTTTTTAATATTGGCTGATCGTCACGTTGTTATAAGAACAAAGCACATAAATTAACAAAATCATCTGCCCCTGATAACAGTTTTGGCTTTACTTTTTTTAGGAATCTTCATTCGGGCGTTTTTATTTTTCTTATCTTCACGCTGTATCCCGCATATACAAAAGGAAGAGGAAACCTAGTGTTAAGACACTCCGTATTCCGCCCAATTTCATTATTGCGAGTATAAATATATAAAATATATATATTATCAAAATTTTGTATGTATGTATGTATATATGTGTAAATGTGTATTGCAATGATATTCACCACAGTAACGGCTCGCAGAGTTAAATTGTGGAAATCCCACCGATCATAATACTTGAATCTGTTCAGCGAAACGTTCAGGCCTGGAATTGTGTACGAGTCATGAAAATTCAAGGCATATTTTATTTGTTGGAATATTTCATACAAAAACTAGTATGTGATATTATCTTTTTTTGTCTTACAGTGTAAATTGAATTTAGTGTGAAACATTTGTTATTGTTGACTCCTTTCATTTTCCGCTCGTTTATAGCATTAGTTTGCTAAATAAAGGAACTTGCTACTACATTAAGCTCTATATCTATTTTTCCTAATATAATAAAAAATCCGTATTCTCTGCATTAAAGTTTTAACTCACCGCTCTCTGGTCTCCACTCTCCTACATATTTCTTCTCCAAATCATTTCCCTGTATCTTACCATAGTTGAAAACATCCATTAGCTCTACGCGGTCGCCTGCCGAATAAAATGAAATGACTGTATGAAGTTGCTGTGAATTTTTATTATCGCCTTATGTACGCGTTTAAATAATTTCTTATTTTGTATTGGAGTGGACTTATTTATTTTATTTGTATATTAATCGAAAAAAATAGATAACTTCATTTAATAATATAAGAAATTCTAATTTTTCGGTAGATTTTACTGATTGAGAGATAATGAATTCGGCCTTAAAAAAATAATCATATACCTATATGTATATATTTATTATTCATTATACATGATAAGCTGATCGACGAAATATTCAAAATTAAATATTTTGTAAACTATTTTTGGTTCACCGTATTTTCTTCCAAATTACAAATAAATAGCACCTAATACTAACCTTTATCAAAAGCAACGACGACATCAGCGTCCACACTGAGGTTCATTCGTTGTAACACGTTCAAAGTATAACCGCTCTCGTGTTCCGCTGTCTCCATGATAAGCCACATATGCATGGCGTCAAAAAGAATACCTCGAGATGCCTTGCGGACCAAAAGTAGAGGAAGTTTTAGCGAATATTCTTTTATACATAGTTTTCTTTAGCTATACACTATATGGTAAGGTAGGTAAGGGGAACGTGATGTTAAAACTCTTTTACCAACTTTTTGCAAAAGAGTGTTTTAACTGATGCCTGCTGAGCAGTGGAACTCAATGCTACGGGTTATATTTTACTGCGAGTAACTCTTTCCCCCAAGTGGGCATTGGACCCACTACCGTCGCGCTTACAGGCCGATGATGTCTCACTGCGCAATGACGGCCTCGATGGCCTTTTAAAATTAATTGAATTATGTTTGCAGTCAAAACATTTTCTTGTATAAATGCATTAATTTTCAAAATGTAATTCAAAGCTTTAAACTTCTCAAACATAAAATTCTTTACAAAGAAGCTTTAAAATTATGTCAACAGATTTTTGGGTACTTGTGAAATAAAGCAATATTATATTAAAATAAATTTCACTAAGAGGATAAGTATATGACATAATAAACGTGAAATATATATATTTTTAATTTCCTTCGTTGAAAGCGCTAATCTTAGGAATTAAAAGTTCATTTAGAAAAATGTTTTTATTTAGGGTAGTTTAATTATCGAGTAAAGCTATAGGTTATATAATATCACAAAAAGAGGCAAAAAAAAATAAAAAGACTTGTTTACCGTATTTAAAATATTTTCGGCATTTTCACATCCAGCATCCAAAAGTACTCCAATAGGTACATTCCATTGTAGCAAGTTCCTTTCGAGATCGCAACTTTTATCAATTAGCTGCAACGAAACCCTGATGCCTTTGTCCATGTAGTCGTGTACTAACTTCTTGTTTTCAACTACAATTTTGTTATAGGAGAAATAATTTGATAATTTTGTTGTTTTAAATAGTGTAGTAGGGTACCTAGTGTTAAGGTACTTTGTCCCCATTAAAACACTTCTGTTCCCCATTCACCGCCACATTATGGTGGCATTGCGTGTTGAGTGGCAGAATTCGACGCCGTACAGCAAACAACATGGCCTCGTTACCAGAACGGAAAATGGAAATATGAAATATTTCATTTCCTACGAGTGAGAATCGTACCCACAACCAAACAAAGTGAACAAAGACAAAGTCGCACGTGCCACGTGCCCTGTGCCACGACTGACAAATGGCCAATATGTTTTCTATTCAAAAAACCATACAAACGCAAATTTCCAATAAAAGTGACTCTGTCTTTTTATTGCACAGCTTAAAAACCCTAACGAGTATTGTTTCACGTTGCACGTCGCTACTAAGTGATAGTGATGGCTCTCTGTACTGTACTAAGTGATTTTAGCCAGTTTACTTAAACTGAGCCGACGCGACGACGCGCTGTTTCATTTTATAAAACCTATACATATTTGTCGATTCTCTCTTCTATTTCAATGTCTAAAATAATGATAAATATGTTCTTTTTGGCTGTTTCGTTTGTTTACAGGTAATAATATCCAATTTTCTTTTTCAATTTATGATTATATAATGTGTGTTTTTATAATTTATTTTATTAGAAAAATAAGCGTTTTTTTAGTCATATAACAAATATTATACGTTTTCGGTTTTACTCTAATATTATTGGCATATATTAACATATAAACTTTCCTCTCATCTTTCTATTGATAAAAAATCCGCAATAAAATCGGTTCTATAGTGTAACAGTGCATCGCTGGTAATCGACTTTGTGTTGTAAGATATTATACTTATTCTCATATTTTAAATAATGCGACTGTTTATAAAATAAGTAATATACTTTCAAAGTATATATATTAAAAAAAAACAATAATTTCCGGCTAATTACAAAATGATATAAGTACAATATTGAGGTTGTCGTGGCGCAGCATAGTTTCACTTGGTAGGTATAAATATATTAATTTTGTTTCTCTGGTAAGAAGATAAAGCATGGCGGTGAGTTCTCCTGAGTGGCGAACGTTTACAGGTTCGACTACCACTAGAGGACTGAATTATTGAATTATTTTCATTTTCCGCCTATGGTAGGAAGAGAAAGTGCAGCTTTGAGTTACGCGACTCAATACGCTATAATACGATTGCTTTAAAACTAATTTCCCTCTGCATTATATAAAGTATACTCTTATATAAAGCACAACGTGAAGATAGACACTTAATATGGAATCCACATAAAGGGTTCATTTTAGTAGTATGTATTTATATTTTTTCTAAGTGTTGTCTCGCACATGGCAGAGTAGACAAAAGGAAACTCCGTTGAATGGGAATCAAACCTACAGCCCGTCGCGTTTACAGTCACGCGCCTACACCACGACTGGCCGTAGTATTATTATATCTAGGTATACTTTATTAAAAAATGCATTATATAGTAGATATCTTACTAAATTTAACAAACAATTCACTATAAATTTTACCTTTATCCTACATATTTCATATACTCGTATAATAATAATAGCAATAATAAAATATAAAATACCAAAATTTTCCATTTCACAAAGCGCTACTTACATCTACTGTATTCACATGTCAAGTAGCACAGGTAGGGTGCTCCCTTTTGCACAAAATAATCCACGGCTCCGCTGCCAGCTCCGTGAGATGCTCCAGGTTCTAAAGCTAGATACGCTACAAGTATTATAGTTCGCCACATCGTGAGATCTGTCCGAGAGAACGTGCTTTTAATAAAATGTTAGATATGAAGAGGTAAGGTAAATTGACTTTTTGGTTGCAGTGTATATTTTTATATAATTTTATATTTTTTTTACGCAAAAGATATCCAAATGTATTATATTAATAGAGGTCATCGTAACTCAGTAGTACAGCATTTGACTGTAAATACGTTGGTGGTAGGTTGAATGAAGCGCGGCGTTAAGCTCCGATATCCAACAGGCACTGTTTTAAATAGAGGAGAACTAAATTCTAGGGTTTTTCTGCTCAAGTTACTTTTGCACAAAAAGAGAACTACTATATAAAATGCATCCTGTGCCATATAACCGTACCTACCGTGTGCGTATCTCTATATTTTTTTTGAAAAATTAGGTTTGGTTAGACAAATCTTACCGTCAGTTAATTCTGAAAAAGTGAATACAAATAAAAAGAGCATCCGCATGTCCAGCAGGGTAGGCAATGCGTGCGTGTCGAGTGGCGGAACTCAACGCCTCGCCTTATCTTGTTACTACACCCAGGAAATACAAAAAATAATTGTTTCCCTCGAGTGGGAACGGTCAAATTTACAGTCAGATGCTATGCCGCTCGGCCATGACGCCCTCGACCGGCTTACATAGCTTCAAATCAGTTAATAGTGTTGTTGGTATAGTTATAAATTGATGTGCACTAAAATAGCGACGTGGCCGTTCTCGAATTTCCATTTTGATTTTGCCAATTTAGTAAACGAATATTGAAACAATATTTTAAACATAGGTAATGATTTGAGTTAAACGATCCAAATATATTTAAACATTTAGTCACATTTATTAAAAAGCCTCATTGAAATAATAAATTTCACGCCCCTCCACCCTTTGATTAAGCGTATTGTATTTGCAAATAAATACTGTTGCCTTTATAGCTGTTTTCAACAAAGAAATTATAGTACCCGTTGAATCCCGCCCGTGGGACCTATTCTAACTTTCAATAGCTCTCATTTATAAAGTTAAAACCATTTGGAAAGTAATATAGAAACTAGAAAGTCATAGGTTCAACAAAAAACGCGAAATTAATTACGCGATGTTCTTTACTAGAAGATAATTAAAACTTTTAATTATAAGAATTCAATTAAAAAATAATTATATTATTATGTATTCGTATTCGATACGTATGTCATATTTTTTTCCAGCTTCAAGCTATATAGTATAGCGAAGTAGACAGAGATAACCTAGTGTTAAGACACTCCGTTCCAGACTTTCCGCTGATTTCAAGGTATTGCGGATTGAGTAGCGGAACTCAACGTAGAAGAAATGAAAATATTAATAAACATTTCCCCGATCGAGTACCGAACTCACAATCGTTGCGTTACTGTCACGCTCTTGTGATATCGGTCTCATATTTTTTATATTATGTTTAAATGAGTTAAAAGGTTAAACAATACATATTAGGTTCCCTTCATACTAGGAACCTAGTATGAAGACACTGTTCCCCGTTCTCCGCCCGGATTCGAAACATTGTAATGGAGGTACTCAAGGCCTCACTTTATCTCTCAATACAGGAGAAATTAAAATACCGACAAGCCCACAACGTCTACACTGGGACCCTGTCTCATTGTTAGGAGATGAAAATATATATTTAATAAAAAAATATTTATTAAAATTAATTTGAATTTTATGACACAAACATATTAATCAATTTAGCTTTATAAAATATAAGCTTAAAACAATGTCACATTTATAAATCGTTATAGTATGATTTTTTTCAGGCACCGTACGTTAGTAATATTCTTTTATTGTATATAAAAGCTACGTTAACACCCGAAAATATATAAAAATAATAAATTTAAGATTTGAGGTCGTCGTGGCGTAGTGGGACAGGGTGTGATTGTAAACGCGATAGTTGTGAGTTCGATCCCCACTAAAAGGAATGGGTACATTTATTTTAATTTCTTTGATTTCGTACAAATATCATGGCGTTGAGTTCCGCCACTCAATAAAAAATGTCTCGAAAGTTGGGCACAAAGTGGGAAATGGAAAATGAAAATGTTTTTTTATATATTTTTTTCTGCACAGTTGTGCACTATTTTATTTATTTATTTATTATTTTATTTATTATACAATTTTTTTATTACATTATATATGCGTATATTATATAAAAATCTACCGGTACTGTAATATTTCAATGTATAATCTAGAAACACTCAACGAAAAGTGAAAAGATATCTACAGTTTCAACTCACCCGAACGAAACGTCATAAGCAAGTGAAATTCATTTCGCCATTAAATCCATACTGAAATATAATTTGGGACGTTCTGACGTTAGGTTAATGTCGGTGTTTTACTTGTCAATCAAAAGATCGAGGGTAATTGACGACTATTAGCATAATAGTGCGATCAATAAATGAAATGCTTGGAAATACGAGTATGTCAGTCCGATTTGCACTAATTTGGCAGGATTTAAGCGTTTTGAGTTAATTAAGTTTTTATTTTATACTTATATTATTTAAAAATTACCATTATATTTTTAAAGATCACCTATATATACATATATAAGTTCCAATGGTAGTGTATCTCTTGCTATTCGGTGCTCGCAACTTTGTTTACAATTGAAAATCCCAATTTTTGCCGCTCCCATAGGAATTGCGAGAAATTCTTTTTTATTGCTCTCCTACACTTTCTAACTTTACATGCCAGATTCCAACCTTTTAAGTTCAATAGTTTCGTCTTTGCTTTGTCAGTCATTTAATGACGAAAAAGTATTATTTATTATACCAGTACCTACATAAATATATTACGTATAAGTATACTTAAAACAACAATTTACAAGTTAAACAAAAACTTTGTCGTCGTTACACTAGAATCTAGTTAACGTGGAATAATTCATCTTGATATCCCCATTTTTTTAAAAGACGCTCCTAAAAGTATCCTGCTAACTGACTCACTTAGGCCGTTACTGGGCATTATTGAATGAAATCGCCGCCCCGGGCCGCCCCGGGCCGGAGTGCAAGCTACGTTCGAAACTTCTATAAAGAATATCTCTTGCAAATTATTTAGCCTTCCTTATGATAATGGCTGTCCTGCTTCCTTTATGTATTATATAATTTTACAAGTTTTAATTTTTGAAGTTTTAGTTTACTCAGTCAGTTTTAGTCTAGAATATTAGGTAAATAGGAGAGAAACATTAAAAAAAATAAATTTAAATCAATATTTGCTGCAAAATTGGCTGCTATTCTGATCTCCAAACGAAAGAGGCCGGAGAATCAATTTTAAAATACCTTTCTTAAACATAAACATGACATAATATCATTCACCATCTAACAACAAAGAGCTACTTATATCTATAAATAATGAAAAACTCAACAGTTTGATTAAACTATATAGCAATATAAAGTTTTTTCATTCAATTACTCAATACGGGGTCGTATTAGCGGGCGCTTGTTTGACGTCCGCTATAAAAGAGAATGGCAAACAAGCGAGGCGACTCTACAACGTAGCTATTGCACTGCAATCGTACTCTCTATTACACTGTATATTTAAATTTAAAAAAATATATATCTGATTTCGATGATAGAATATTGATAAACTTTTGTTTGGATTCGATCAGTTCAAAACGTTTCAGTACGGTTCCTCTCAGAGATTATATTATTTAAGATATTGTCATTTCTCTGCTCTGGTGGACAAAGCGTGGCGTTGACTTGCGCCATTCAACACGCAATGTCTCAAAAATTGTGGGGTCTATATAGTTATGCGGGAAAACGTAAACTGCTAAGAAAATACTAAAAATATCGTTACAGTTTTAAAAGATTATTTTTAAATGTTATGAATTAGATTATAAAAGAAACGTATCCGGTGTCACAGACGACCCAGGTTGGTTGAAAGCAAAAGAGGCGTGTGCGTCGCTACAGGACAATATAAATGCTAATTCCGGCGGCCACGGCCCTCCCTTCCCTCTACCTCTATACGAGTATACGAGGTTTTAACGTTTTAACATTTTAGAGCGTCGCCTTAATGTTTGCTCCTGCGATTATCGTGTATTAGCTTAGTATTCACTATAGCGGGGCTAAAATCTGATTTTAAATTTTACTTTACTTTTATAAGTAGAATGTCTTTTTTCTCGTGGTCTGTTGTCTGTAGTCCGTTGTGTAAGCGACGTCCGTTAGTTTTTATTGCATTTTGCCAAGTCTTAAAATGGTTAAACTAGGTTTGTTTAATATTTAAAATTATTACGCTTTTCTTAATTTTGTATTTTGATCTTTTTTAAGGTTTGTATAAATATTTCTGCTAATTGTGGTGTTGTGCTCCGCCATTGAATACGCAACGCCTCCAGAGTTTGGCAGAAAGTGGGAAATAAAAGCGTCTTCATGAAAACGGAGTGTTTTGACACCAGATTCCTAGGTTCCTTCTACTAAATGGAATACATCGTGAAGTTAAAAAAAAGAAAATAAAATATGCTAAAGTATTTAGAAGAATATTTCAACATCAATAATTATAGTCATGGTTGAAGGTTTGATGCACAGTGAGAGGAATTAATAGTTTTCTCTTCCTCTCTCTGAAAACAAGGCAAGGCTCGGTGTCGATACGCAATAAACCTTTGCTTTCTTTATGATAACTACATAAATGTGACTTATTAGAACTACAAAATAATAAAATATATTACAATAACCATTTCAAATTGGGCAAAACGTGGGGAATAAAATGTTTTTACAGTCGTTCATTCTTATTGGGAACCTTGCTATTAGGGAATTAGGATATCTCACCTTACTCTTCGAATGCCGATCAAAAAGCAACAAATAAATATTAACCCCAGGCAGGAACACAAAATAAGTTTCATCTCAACGCAACCACTCAACCACAATGTCATTCAAAACTAACTTACCAAATATGAAACACAACCACATTATAACGATCCAGAATAATTATAGGGTGTTAAATATTGTTAGAAGGGACCCATTTACCGGGCTAAGCCTTCCGGGCTGATTTACAAGGGCGCAAATTGCGTCGTGACCGCTACGTGTCGCCGTAATTTATACAAATTTGCCGCATTTATCGTCGCTTAAGGATTTTAGGAATTAATGACTGTTCCGTCTGTGAGTGGCAAGGTTTTTGTTATAACTCGAAGTTCTTTTTTTATTTCAAAATTAGGATAAACAATTAGTTGATTTGAAAGACTATGACACTCCAGGCTTGCATTAGAAAAAAATATTGTATTAAACTGATATCTGAAACGACTATCAGACTTTGATAGTATTGATAACTTGCATATTAGAAACAACGAAGGCCGAACGAAAACCGCTATTTATTAAATATTTGGAATTAAATATTAATATATAATAAATAGCGGTTTTCGTTCAATGCCGTGCCGTGTCTATTTTTATCAAAAATATAAATTAGATAGAACTTACTTTCAAAGTATTTTTTTATTATTTCTTTTTTTTCTTTTTTTTTATTTAATTGAATTAATGTGTGGTGGAGTAGATAAATGTAGTAAATTATTCTACATATGTTGATCCAATTCCTAAAAGATACAAGTTCGCTCGCTCTCACGCTCCCGAGGCGAAGCTTCATTTACCGCAAAGATTTTCATAACATACATATTTAACGTCGCCTTTAAATATAATATTATACTTTAAAATTTTATTATTTTTGAGGAAATTATAGCTGCTCCAGTACGTTGAATCATCAAGAAGAATGTTGTGTTGAACTGTGCCATAATGAAACGGTGAAATCTTTGATCTACGTACCTATCTTAAAAAATACATTAATAATTAATAAGCTATTTGTACTATTTGTACTAAAATTGATGCTATTTGTGTATATGAGTTATTTGTACTAAAAATATTACTAATAATCAAATAAGTAATCAAAACATCGAGGCCGGCCGTGGCGCAGAGACACAAAGTGTGACTCCAAAATCGACTGGTTGTGAGTTCGATCCCCACTTGAGGAGATGAAATATTTATTTACATGTATATTTTCATTTCTTCACTCTGGTGTCAAGGCATAACACGGCGTTGAGTTCCGCCACTCAGCACGCAATGCCTCCAGAATTCGGCGGAAAGTGGGGAACAGAGTGTCTTAACACGAGGTTCCCTCTGCCTACCCTGCTGTATTCGGGATACAGCGTGAAGCTGATTTAATTTTTTAATCAAAACATTTAGGTTATTTCTTGTAGGCCAACAGTTATGAAATTTAGCTCAACTTAGAGAGAACTAACAATAGAAATAAAGGATAAAATCCTAAAAGCGAAAGTTTATAGATATTTTATAGAAAAAAATCGTTACAAGCGTAAATTTGCAATTCATTTCATACAAAAAAAGTTCACGTGGGCAAAATTAACAACTTTCAAAAGTTTACCAACTTCTAAAAGTTGTACTTTCTATTGACCTACAACCCTAAAATTGGTAAGAAAGGCTCGGCGGGCGAGCTTGACTCGCACTTAACCGGTTTTTTTTGTTAAAAACCATTACACAATCTCAATCTCCAATCTCTACATTATTGAGTCTCAGGCTTAAGTAAAGCAGTAAGGTCAAAACAGCGAACAATGTGCTCTACTAATTAAGATGCACTCAAAGTGCGCAGTTTAATTGCGCACCACCACTCGACGTAACGCAGCGGCGCATTCATAACATGTATTCATAGAAATGAAAAGAATAGATTTCATTAGTGACCCTTGCTTAGTTAACATAACTCTTATATCCGTAGATACTTTTACAATTTCCACGCGATTTTGTATACAAATGAGTTCTTGTTGTGTACTCGTGTAGTGTGTTTTGTGATAATGAATTTGAATTGTGCTTAGATTTTTTTTGCTTTTGATTTAATGAAAGGATATTTCTTTCATTAAGCTTACAATAATAATTATGATTATATTGAACATTAACATCAATAACTTTATAGAGGAATCTGAATTAAATATTATATTATATTGTAGGTTTTTTGTGAATTAAAAAAAATCTTTTTTAGTTGTAATTGCGCCACGACGGCCTGTATATTGTTTATGTAAGAATGAGGGTTTAATATTTAATGTTAAAATTGAAATATAGAAGAGGTTAATGGCTACGTCGTAAATATAGAGTTCAGCTTGACTTTAATTCTTGCCTATCTCACATTTTTTTTATTTTATATGAAATGATAATAAAATATATGAATACACAAATACATGTCTAAATCATGTAAGATTTCAAATCCAACCTACTGTAGTTATTAACCGCATAGGAAATCAACAAATGGCGAGCTTGCTTGCAGATCGTGCTAAAAGCATTGCCTTGTCACCCATCTAACTGTTTTGTTCACACACGATTATACCAACAGAGACAAAGACAGACTTTCCGCTGAATTCTTGCGACATTGCATGTTAAGTGTCTAACTAATTCCCCGGACACCTTTAAAAATATTATTAAATAGAAATTCTTTTAGAAATTCCGAGGTAACAGTGTTAAGAAAGCTATGTTTGGAACACTTGAATTTTAGATTGAGGCCAGTCGTGGCGCAGAGGCACAAAGTTTGACTATTGGTTCTGGGTTCGATCTCCACTTAAGGAAATTAAATATTTATTCAAGTTTATGTTTCCATTTCTTGGCTCTGGTGTCGATGCAAATCGCGGCGTTGAGTTCCGCCACTCAACACGCAATGACTCCAGAATTCGGCGGAAAGTGGGGAACGGAGTGTCTTAACACAAGGTTCCCTCTACCTAAAGTGCTGTGTGGGATACAGCGTGAAGCTGATTTTAATTTTATTTTATGAGTTTTAAATGATGCCATTAGAAAATATTGACCTTATAAGATATTTGCGCGTCCTATCTTCCTGTTCACTATAACTGTTTAGTATCGTTAGTTATAATAAAAGGAAGAAAGCGCAAGGGAACCGCCCCGCTACACTTACTCCCCTCCGCTACACGTACTTATTTTGCCTTTATAAGAAAATCGATCTTAAAGGATCAAACCATTATAGCCTTCTAATTATTATATTATATTTATATATATTTGGTACGAGTCTTTCAGTGCATCATGTTTAATAGTACTATAGTACCTACTTAAGAGTTTGACTCGATATATAAAACGACGGTTGTGACACTAGGGCCGTCCATACATAAGTCAATCTGGATCAATATGGTATTAAAAATATATAGAATGTATTATTCATAATTTACTATATTATTTGTTACTGTATTATTTGTGAAAAAAAAACGCCGCGCTTTGCCTTGTTACCAGAGCATCATAAATTTTTCTTTTTCTCGAGTGTGATTCAAACCCACATCCGTCGCGTTAATAAGCGAGCTTGTATCTTTTGATTGCGTTAATTTAGAAGCTTGCATATGTCTATATTTCGAGGGATCATAGACATAACTATTTGATATTAATTTCAGTTTGATACATCCACACGATCACGAGATAAATGGTCTTGACATACGAACAGACGGACAACAAAGCGATCCCATTAGAGTTCCTTTAACCTTTTGTGGTACGGAACTCTAAAAAAACGTTTCATGAAGATAAAAAGCAATAACATATTCTACAATTGGAACACGCTGTATATAAAAATGAAAAGCTAAAGTCTAACCAGAGTCCGCCTCACGTTAGACCTATTTACAAGGGGGCGGCAAATCGTCGGCAAATTGCGGTCATGCTTGAGATACTATCCTGAAAGCATTGTCTTGTCTACGGAGCAGAGACTGTGTATTAACAATTGTTATGTGGATGGTATGAGGTAAAATATGTGTTATTTTTTGCAAGAAAATGTCGTTGTTAAGAAGTGTTTGTGTGGGTGATAGTTGTAGGTTCAATTTGATTTTGTGGGAATAATAACATTATTTAAGATCTGATTTCTTCGATCTGCTTAAATAAAACGCGTTTGTTACTAAAGATAATAATGTGAAGAAATTAAGAACATTAATTAATCCTAATAAATATTGAGACGATTTAAGCAGAATAATCACTTGGTTCTTCACTTTCCGCTCAATCAGTTTTTTTTTCTAACTGGGAATCGATATCTTGGTAAAGTGTTTGCAAGTTTACATTCCGAAACGCTCAAGCGTGCGACTGTAAATGCGATGTTTGGGGTCCTATCCCCATTCGGGGGATTGACATATTTAAAATTTTCATTTCTTTCCTCTGGCAACGATGCAATTAAAAGTATTTAAAGTGAAAAGGCCGCTACTCAACATGCAATGTCTCAATCTGTGGAACGCAAGTGTGGAACCCAATTAAGAAATTGGGGAACGGATCCCAAGGTTCCCAAGTGCCTCTGCCTACCCTGGCTATATATATAACGTAAAGCTAAAAAAATCTAGTTGCTCTTCTGTGAATCTAATAATATCTCATAATTTTTTACTTATTTTAAATTATAATATTTTTATATTGAAATTTAACGCCACGCCTATATCACCGACCGACGTTTCGCTACAACAAACCCATCAATCCAAACTGAATAAAACTCTACAATAAAAGGCAAATAAAAGCTGAGCTCCAACTTCGCCGGCCCACTTGCCGACAGTTGTGGGACGAGCGGCGGCGATTACGCACTGAGAGCATTGTCTTGTATCCCGGAAACCGCTGGCTGGATGCGGGAGAGACGGGAGACAGCGTGTATGCCTGAGGCTTACGCTTTTGAAGTTATCTAGCTTCAAAAGCCTAAGCCATATATAATAATCATATATTTTCCTTATAAAATTTGTTAATAGATATATTTGTGAGTATTAAACGTAAAATTTATTTTAACAAAATATATGACGTTATATCTTTATAGTGAATACCAAAAACGGTGAAGCTAATTACTTCTACCTGGACCTTCTCAGCTACTTGATGTGAGGACGAGTGCAATTTTTTATTGCCATATTCCTAACATAGAACAGTAAACATTTTAAATATATTTAAGTAGTAGGCACAATTAAAATAGATTCAAAATAACTTTACCAAAAGATAGAGAAAGCAGAAGCACTAACACCAGGTAAAGTGAGAGAAAGTTAATTCCCAACACATTAAAAATTCATGGGATCAAGCTTCCTATCCAAAAATAAGTTGTTTGTTTCGTTTACAAGTTTTCTCGTTCAAAGCCCGAGTAATTGGTGCCTTCATACAAATTCAAATTTGAGCTTTTTATTGTTCAGCGTGAGGCTCATGCAGCCTGAGCTAATATTTACGTGATAAACCTTTTTCGGCTTAATCTCGATAAAAGGGCCCTTTGTGACTGCTCTAATGACTTCGTTACTTTTTACGCTAAAAAATTATACCGTGACTTGCTCTAAATAATTTAAATGTGTAAAAATTTATAAAGGTAATTCAGACTAATTAAAATAAATGTAATAATATAATTTGTGCGGCCGCGGTGGCGCAGCTGCGCAACATCTAACTTCAAGTGCAATCGATGCTGTGGGTTCGATTCTTACTTAGAGGTATGAATTAACTAGCTCTGGTTTTAAAATAGAGCGCGGCGCAGCGTTAAATTAGATCACCCAGCCAACAATGTCGATAATTGAGCAGGAAAACGCAGGAAGATTGCAATTTCTTAAAACTTGTGGGAACTCTAACTAACTAACTCTTAAAAAAGGGAACCTTCCCTTACCCTATCCTGCTACATTCGGGTTACAGTGTGTTGCTATTTTATTTATTATTTTAAATACTACTACTACTCATTAATAGTGATGTGTAATGATTTTAAGTTGTAGGCTTAAGTATCGTTCAAAATAAATTTTTAGTATATTGGGCCTACATATTCGCTTACTAAAATTTTGATATTTAAATAAACCTTATTTAATAACTAGGTAGAATTCAATATTTTTAGTTTTTAGTAAACTCAACCTCGTCGCAGTATGTCTTAATACAATGGGAAGATGAAAATAATTAATTCCTTCAACTAAGGATCAAAAGATTCTCACACACACATTTTACTACTGACTCTATAAAATACAATCAACAAAGTAAAGTAAAATATAACAAAAATAAACAGTTCCTTTGTTTCGCTGAAATAATAACTAGATAAACATTAGTAGAGATAATTCGACATCGCGTCACTTCGCCCAAGGTTATTCTAAAACGTAATCACTTTACTGCCGTAGTTCAGGGGCGCTCAAATTACGGGCCGTAATCAACTGTATCTTGATATTGTTGCTAAATTACTTATTAATTTACTATATATAGCATAAGTATGTATGTATGTATATACAAGTGTTACTTGGGAATATCTAAAATAAATATAAATAAAAGTATCTGTCTTTGATTTTAAAATAACCGTGTTTTTTCAAATAAGTATATAGTAATTTACATGATACTTAAAGATTTTTTCTACACACTTGTCCGGACTAATCATCGGAACTTTTTATGAAATTTTCCATGAAAGATAAAGGTTGTGGAGTAACATAAAGGCTGCTTTTTATCTCAAAATTTTCGTACGTCGTGCTCACTTATATATAAACCTACAGCCTACCTAGATAGAAATTAAATATTTAAGCATTTTGCTATTACATAGGACAATTTTATAATGATTCAAGTGGGCAAAGCCACGCGGAGGCTGCTAGTTGTTTAATATTGGAAATTATTTTTGCCAAGATTGTATTACACATTGCTGACTTTAATTAAATAATAAAATTTTTTAAAAAATATATTATATTAATTGGTCTGAGAAGTTATTATGAAAAATTTTAATTTCTGAATAATGAATAATTTTTCTGCCCAAAGGTAGACGTTAGACTGCGTAGCAAAATTATACTTATAGATCCATTTACAATGATTTCATTTTGAAATAAAAATGTATTTTATCTTTGTATTCCCGTGTGCATGCATGTCTTGAAAGCCAATTTTTTTTCAATTATTATATTATAATTTTGAAGCTATGACTGTGCAGTGGCCCAGTATTGTGGGTTCGATATTCAATTTGAAGAAAGAATTATTTTTATTTCCTCTCTCTAGTAACAAGGCCAGTAATATTTTTCATATCTAAAGTGGGGAACGGAGTGTCATAAAACTGGGTTCACTTTATCTACTCTGCTATAAGCAAGATAAGATTCCTATTTAAATGATAGCTATTTTTTCAATAACATTATTTGTTTCTCTAAGTAAGGTTTCTTGCCCGCAATTCTCAGCAGGACAGTATTTCAAGTGTCCGATAGCCTTTTTTACAACTGACACTACTTACATTTTACTTAAAAATATGATAAATCAAAGTCAAACTTACATTTTAAAATTTGATACATCTAATTTACTTAAATTTACCACAATATTTATAATACTTAAAATTATATTTCCATTTCTTCGCTTTGCCTCGAGCAAAGCGCGGCGTGTAATTCTGCCACTCAACACGCAATGCCTCCAGAAATTCGGCAGAAAGTGGGGAACGGAGTGTTTTAACACTAGGTTTCCTCTCCCCACCCTGCTGTTTGCAGGACACAGCGTGAAGCTGATACATCTAAATCAAGATTTTAAAATATAAGATTTTGTTTTGTTCATTCGTTTAAGCCACTTGGTGCCCCCTTTATAACACAGGGTATATTTCTGCATTAAGTATTCAAAACATTCACAATTGCGCCATCTACAGCAGCGGGCAATATACGAAATTACTGAAATGTCACTCAAAACCACTTTTTTCCTTCTCAGACGCTAACTGTAATTTAATTTGATAATTGTTTAAAAAACATCTCAAATATTTTACGCCTCTGTCGTGGATGATACGTCGTTTCGCGACGGCCGTCATTTCTTGTGTTTTTCGCTTGAAAACAATTTATGTCTTATAAATTATTAAGTTTATTTTCTTTCGTTACTACTACTCGAAATAGGTATAATATTTATTCTGGCTTGTTTGTAAGAACTAAAATTATTTGAAATGAAAATAACTTATTCTCCAAGTAGGGAATCAAACCCACGCTTGGTTGTTATGCGTCCTCGATTTTAAGCATGCACTTATTTTATAATTCATTCGATAATATTCATATATTGAGACCGTCAAAGCGCAGGGGCTGAAGCATGCAACTTTAAAAGCAACAGGTGGTATTTGATTCCCACTCGAGGAAATGAAGTATTTAGAAAAATTAATTTCATCGCCACGATAACGATAACGATAACGTCCGCGTGGCGTTAAATTCCGCCACTCAAAACCCAATACTTCGAGGATTTGTTGAGAAGTGGGGAACAGAAGTGGTCGTAACCCTAGATTCCTTCCGCCTACCCTGCTCCGTGCGAGATACAGCGTGTAGTTGAAAAAATATATATAGATATACAAAATCGACACTCAATTATATATAATAATACTTAATTTTATTAATATGTAATCAATTAATTATAGCGAATCCAAATCCTTTAATAAGCTGTAATTAATTTAATCACGTTCATACGAGGTTGATTATATTTCAAAGGATTGAAAATAATAACAGACGTAAAGTGCTATAATGTATATAATGATGTCTTACTTGATTCAAATTATTTTCGATAAATAATAATATTTTATTTGACAAGCAAGTTGATAAATAAATCTGCATTATGAAGTAAACGTTGCAAATATTATTATATTTTTTTAGCTTTACACTGTATTCGCCACGTAGACCTTAATGTAGTGGGAACATTTCCGTTTCCCATTTTCCACAGAATTCTTCAGGCATTCGGGTTTGAGTAGCGGAACTCAACGCCGCATCTTGCCTTGCTACTAGAAATTCCAGTAACTTATAAATAAAGTAATTATTATTATCATCAATATTTAAGCAAGCTTACTCCATGAACATTCTCCGTATCACAGAAGTTAAAATGAGCAAGCAACTTGTTACGATTTTTAAAATAATATGAATAGTGACAGACAATCTAAGATGAGAGTACAAATATGATATAACATGCTGTCGCTACTTTTAAACTGCAACTACTTAATTTAAAGTATGAACGAAGTAGACTGAAGATATTGAGAAATTGCTGAATTAAAGATATTTTAAGGCTGTCGCGTCGTGGCACAGCGAAACAGTAGCGGAACATAAAGGCAATAGTTTTGGGGTCGATTCCCACTTAAAGGAAAATATATTTTCATAAGAGGTACAAGCGGGTGACTGTTAACGTAACGGTTGTGGGTTCGATTTCCATTCAGGTGATTAAATATTCAATATTTTCATTTCCTCGCTCTGGTACCGAGGCTAAACTTGATGCTGAGTTGTTCCATTCAATACCTCTCAAGAATTTGACGAGAAATGTGGGACGAACGTGTCATAATGAGAACGGAGTGTCCTTGACACTAGACTAAGTTTCCTCTCCCTACTCTGCTATATGCGGGATACAGCGTGTAGATACAAAAAAATGAACATTTGTATATTTTAAATAATTGGCTCAAAAATCATGATATGTCATTAATATAGATAAGGAACACGCTTAAAAGCAACACGCTTAAAGTTCGTTTTTATTACTTAAGTTGGTTCCACGATCCGTTATCGTCGCTTAGTGAGTCGAAAGACTCTACAGCGTGAGCTTCACAAATACCCCGCCTTTACGCGCCCTATAATAGCTCCAGTCTATTTTGTGTCGGGGAAAATGAATTTTACGGAAAAATTAAATCTACTCTCATTCCGCTAACGCTGCAGCGCTCGGAGCGCCGACAAATAAATTGTTCACGGGATCGAAAGTAAACAGCGAATCAAACGGTAATCTCTTCAACGTTATTGTTTTAAAATACCCTATTGCTGGGAAATTTCAATTTAGATAAATAAAAATTGAACACTCTATTTGTCTTTACGTATTGTTGTGTCTGTTTGGTTCGTAAATGTAGAGCTCGGGAGGCCTTTCTATGTGAATTATTGTTTCTCACTTCACTTATTTAAACGCCTATGTTTTTTAAATATAGGCAATGAAATGGAGGATTCTAATAAGAATTTTAAGAATTTATTTTATAAAAAAGCAATATCAATTTTAAAAAATAAATTTCTTGTAGAAAAATCTTACCCGTCCAACCGACGTGACCACAACAGTTCTAAGCTCTTATTAAACAATTTTTAATATTAATTACACGCGATATTCCTGAAGGATATTTATATATTAAGGCCGTCATGGTGTAGTGGAGCAGTATAAGAATGCGATGGTTGTGTGTTTGATTCCCACTCAGAGAAATGATTATATTTAAATTAGTTTTATTTTCTCACTCTGATAACAAGACAATGCGCGGCGTTGCTAAATATTTTTGAACGTAGGAACGTATTTCCTCTGCTATTCCTGCTATTTAGCTTCACGCCGTGTCCTACTTATAGCAGCATAAGAAGAGGAAACTCAGTATTACCTAGTTATTATGGCACTCCCTACAATATTTACTTTGTGTTCTGTGATTTTTAACAAATTGTGTTGTCATATTTTGTAGACAAATGTTTAGTTCTTCATATCTATCTATCGCGAGAAAATTCTAAGGTAAAAAGTACTTTGTGCTCCATAACCTGCAGAAAATCTCATAAAAAATGGTTCAGCTGTTCAATTAACCCGGACAAACAGAAAGACAAAAAAAAATGTTTGTTTGTGTTTTAGTATCGTAACGGACAAACACTTAAATTTTATTTTATGTATCTATTGAATTGTGACAGGAAAACAAATATTACTTTATTTTCTTATTTTAAGTAAACTACAAATTATAAAGCTATTTCTATAATTTACAGAGGCCGACGGTTTATTTGGATTTGGAGTTTGAATCAACGGTCTGTTTCACATTTTTCGTTTTTCTAGCACCGATCGTAGCATACCGGTAAAACATCCCCAGGACTAAATTTGCACTCCCGACCAAGGTTTACAGTCCAACTGTTGTCAATTGCGCCACAGTGTTGTTAATGACTTTTTTAAGTAATTAATATTATTCATCTTCAGTTTCACTGTTTCATACAAAAGTAAGGACAGCTACGTCTTTTCAATTAAA
This sequence comes from Heliconius hermathena, assembly GCA_013403705.1. Lineage (NCBI taxonomy): Eukaryota > Metazoa > Arthropoda > Insecta > Lepidoptera > Nymphalidae > Heliconius > Heliconius hermathena. The sequence continues at coordinate 155,727 of JAAIXJ010000319.1, forward strand.
TCTCTTTATATAAGTAGATACTATCTTACACTGAGAAAGAAGTGCTTTTCAGAATCACAGCTTTTGAACTTTAAATTTAAAAGCTTGAATTTCTTTCAGGATTTGGTTCTATTTCAATTTTTTTTAATTATTATATCTTATCTACACCCATCTCTCACTTCAGCTCAATTTATCATATTTCTTTTTAAAGAAAATGCTCTTACATATTTGGTAAAAGTACTAACAATAACTTTCTATCTATATAGATGGAAATTTAAATATTTTTTTTTAAATATACACTTATCTGAGTAGGATTCGAACCCAAGCCACAGCGTACTTTATTTACTTCTTTTATCTACCATGATAGCCTTTTATAAAATAAAATTGAAATTTCCCCCTTCCTTCCCCTCGTAACAAGGTATCCCCAATGATAGATCACCCGACGTAACCACCCGGTGTATTCTGCATCCCTTGTCTTATACTTTACTTTATAAATCGTCTGCTGTCATTAATTATAGAACACATGGGTTGGTAGAGCAAGGTCCTAGAGTTTGCTTGATCGATGACTTCAAACTATTTTATTTATAAGCTTTTCAATTTATATTAATAAGTTATTAAAAGTTGCAAAATTTACAGACATCTAATACTATAATATATATAAAAAATAAAACTCTTTTCTAACTGAGTGACTGAAAGTAAGTTAGGGAGTTTAGGGAGTTGTAAGAAAATTTCTTCCAATATTCCTGCGATTGGAAAAAAGACAGTAATATTAGTTATATATTAAAACACAGATAAGTAAGACCAAGAAATGAATATTATCTGTCGTTATTCTACATAAAACTAAAGAAATTGTAAATAAAATAAGTAATATATAATATATTTTAAAATTGACGGCTTTGACTTCAAATCCTACTTGAGGGTACGTTTATCTTATAATACAGAAATATTTCTATATATTTAAAATTACCTTGATCTTGTTAGGAGGACGAGAACAGATAGATTTATCAATAACTTAACTTAAAATGTACGTAATTAATATAATAATAAAAAAGTGCATTATACAGCTATAAAAAAGGAAGCCAAAGTAAACACAAAATGTAAGCGAAATAGATTCCCCATCATCAATCATTAGCCCGCCGCGTGGCAGACCGCCAGCTTTGGTGAATTAAACGCCGCATTCACCATACAAATGTGCATTCAGGGACCTAATCAACTTTAAGCTCTACACAATTGTAATAAACTGCATCAAAATCGTTGTAGCCATAGAGCTAGTTTGATACATTAATCATTTCCAATGTGTGAACTGCCCCTTGTTTCATGGAGTGCTCCGTTCTTTTATCTGCTATAGAATTTATAGCTTACTTTTAATTTATTTTCTTGTTACTATTTGCGAATGAAATTATTCAGTTTAGAATAATGAAAGACAGATAATTCGTCTTTTTAAGAAACACTGAGTTGTTGTTTACTTATTTTTAACAAATAATCTTTAATAAATAATCAATGTTTTGCCTTTTGTGGTAGTTTATATTTTGAAAGAACTTTAAGCGTAAAAAAATTCGTATCTATCAAATTAATCCATTTAATACTAGTGTTCAATTTGTTTAAATACGTACGTATATTTATTATAATAATTAGTTACGCACATAGGCACTCAATTGTGACTTATTAATCTCACATATTGTATGTTCTCTTAAATATAGTACAAGAGAGGTCTTTCTCCTAAATATATCAGTTTCACGCCTATTTCTGCATGTAACAGAGTAGGCAGAAAGAACCTAGGGCTAAGACACTCCGTTCCCCAACTTTTCATGAAAATTTTGAGACATTGCATATTGAGTATCGAAAATCAGCATTTTGTCTATCAGAGCAAAGAAACGAAAAAATGTAGAGATCGTGCCCGCAACCATCACGTTAATAGTTAGACAGCTGCGCTACCACGGTCTCAATACTTACATATTAATTGCTATTACAATTAGGTTCCTCTATATGAATAATATAAAAATGAGTGGTTGAAGTAAATAATAAATTAGAAGAAAATAGACACACAAAATAATTAATAAGATGAAACTGCGTCTTACAGGCCCCGAGAAATGAGACGCTAGAAAGAGTGGCAGGACGGGGTAGGGCGGGGTAGGGCGGGGTAAAACGAGGTGCATCGTTGCTAACTGAAGCAAACTATGTGGTGGATACGTTTCAGTTGCAATAGATTAATGCTATACTAATTAAGGTAACATGTTATAGAGGCCGTCGTAGCTCAGTGAACACGACAGTTTTTAACACGCTCCTTTTGTTCAATTGTAACTCCGAGAATTCATTATTTTTATTTCGTCGCTGGTAAGAAAATAAAGCGCGACGTTGAGTTCCACCACTCAAGATGCATGCGAAATACTGTGTAAGCTTTACACAGTATTTCGCATATTAAATTGCAGTTTTTGATTTCTCATTTCTTAATTTATTCTTTATTTCCAATGCAGTAAAAGAAATTAAACCAAATAAGATCCACAAAACAGTTCCTATGCCTAAACACATTTATTATCATATAAATTATAATCTACCATTTGTCATTTCCACGAACATTTCTAGATTTAAACAGCAAATGTCCTATATTATAAGGTAAATACAGCTGCTGCAGAACTCTAAGTACAGTATCAGTAGCAAATTGGTTCTAGTGAGTGATGTTACGTACATATTAGTATATTACATTATATGTATGCTATTCAAAGCTCCTGGAACTTGCATTTGTAAAGCTTGCTTATAACCTGTGCAAAGATACTTACGTTAAACATATGATATGTTTTGTAAATACTATTTATTATATACGAGTATAGAGGACAGTCGTGGCGCAGGGGTACAAAATGTAACTGTAAAACCGACTGGTTGTGGATTCGATCCTCACTCGAGGAGATGAAATCTTTATTTAAAATTTATATTTCCATTTCTTCGCTCTGGTGTCGAGGCTAAGCGCGGCGTTGAGTTCTGCCACTCAACACGCAATGCCTCCAGAATTCGGCACAAAGTAGGGAACGGAGTATCTTAAAACTAAGTTCCCTCTGCCTACCCTGCTGTATGCGGGATACAGAGTGAAGCTGATAAAAAAAGAGTATATATGGTATATGGTACAAAATTACACCATCATCCATCAGCTAGTTTTGGTTTTGGGTGTGATGTCTAAAATTTTGATTTCTTCGTTCTGTAAGACAAATTGAGGCGTTGGGTTTCTCCTCTGAATATGCGACATCTCTTGAATGGGCGAAAAATTGAGATCAAACTATCTATGCTTGGTTCTCACTCAGGTGAATGATTTCTTTTCATTTTCTCTGTCCAGCAACAAGACAACCACTGCGTTGAGTTCCGCTACTCAACATGCAATATCCGAGTGTTTTAATACTGAGTTCTTTCTACCTATCTTGATATATGTAAGATACAGCTTCCAACAAACATATAATAAAAAAGACAGAAAATAAAGTGACGTATTGATGTTCTTCGCCTTATACAAAACACAAAATTTATAAACACAAAAGTAAATTTTTAACACAAAATAATTGAACATTTCGCACAAACTAACTCCACATTTGCCGGAGCTCGTTCCCCGTCATCGGTACTCCTTCATCGGGCTTATCCGTACAAATGACTGGCACCCGACTTGCATATGCTCAGCTCCAACTGCATAGACACTTTAAAAGACAAAACGTCGCTAACAATTGTCTACTAAGTTATAAATGGTCTTAGTTTTCAATTTGCTCTAACTTAATACTTGGATGTTTGTGGAAGTTGAAATATTGGACGTGCGAAAGGAATTACTTTTAAAAAATCATTTTTCATTTAGTATTAGTTTATTTTCATAAATTATCGTTAAGATGCTGAGATGCTGTTTGGATTTGGTCATTCTCTATTCAGAGGCTAGGGGAGTCGTTTACTTATATTTTTATTTCTCTCAAGAGTATAGATAGCGTTTTTTTTATGAGATTAAAATTATAAATAGAGTCACTAATTGAGATACAAATATTACAATATGTGTGTGATGATTAAATAAAAGTTAGTTTTCTTAATTACAAATAAATTTAGTATTGATGAAAACGAAGCGAACATATAATAATTTTTAATATATTTTCTTAAAAGTCAAATATAATTTCTATACTTAACACTATAGAAATATTATTTATTGTGCCTCTTCAGTGCAAAGCTACTCAAGCTATTAAGAAAAATATGGAGTCCAGTTAAATTCTTTAATTGTGATTTTCAATTTGAACACAGGACTGGCACGGAAACTCTAGGGCTTGCCAGAATGGGCACGACCTTCAGCAATGAAGACCACGGCAAAATAAAAGTAATTGTTAAGTAAATATCATTTCTACAATGTAACGATGAATGGAAAACATATAATGGTAAAAATGTGTTTATAATGTAAGATAAAATTACAATAAATATCCGATTCTAAAACTCTATACTCTATTCACGAAGGCATGAGATAAAATTTAAACATGTCAAAAAAAGGTTGTTTACATGTCACGGTTGATGGAGTTACTATATTTATTTTAAAAAAATATTTAACCATGGATTTATGGAAGTAATATACTAAATGTATGAAAGATAGCACTATAAATAATATTATCTTATTAGTTATTATAGAAATAGAATACCGGTTAAACGAAAAAAAAATTATAAGAATTACAATTTTTTTTACACTATAATATCTAATCATTTTCGTTAATAAATTCTTAAATACAGTTAGGGAAAGGTAAAATAAATGCAAAACGTATGTCACGTTTGTATGTCTTCGGTTCCATTACATTAATTTGTACTATAGAAAAGTTATACATTTTTTATATTATAGACGCTGTGTTCAGTGATTAGACTAGTTTTATTATTCTGTCATTAATAAGGATCAAGTAGTAAGTATTAATTAACAAAGTTACAATTTAAATTTGTTTATATCGATGAAGTTATTTTTATATTTTCAAATGTTATAAAATTGAATATATATTTCTTAAAAGAAGTAATTATCTTAAAAGAAATGAATACGAAAAGAAGGACATAAAAAGAAACAAATACAATAAATAAAAAATCAAGGATTTTTTTTTTATTTAAGGATAGGAACATTTTAATTAAAAATTTAATTAGGTGAATAGCACCCCGTTTTATGGTACCAAATACACTTTTAATTATTTTCTTCACTTTCAATAATAATTTTTAAATATAATACTTGATATGCAAAAACACCCAAAAGCCAACTTCTTCTTGAACTTGAGAGATGTTTAACAGTATAAAAATAAATTGCGTACTGTAATTACAACCAAAGTAATTATGATGAGCGAACATTTTATATCAAAATATTTTGTTATCTATTAGATTATATTCTCCATTTTCAGTTATTTTTATTGAATTTTCTTGATCCCGTTGTTACTTTTGTTGTTTTTATAAACTACAACAGTAGAAGCTTGGCAAAGGTGCATTGACCATGCGATAAAAGAAGAGCAAAAGATGCAAAAAATTGACCATATAATAGATAATATGGTGGACCGTTTCATCATTAATGTAGGTGATAGTTCCTCAGAATCCTCTAAATTCTAATAAATTTTTGAATAATAGATACATTTAGTTTTATAATCCTCGTAGTTAGTAAAACTTGTGCATACGTAAAAGTTTAAGAAACAAAATTTTTTTGTTTACATTTTGTGTCATACTATAGTGAATAGAGTATGCATATACTTACGAGTACATACATAATATAATATACTTACTTAAATAGAAGCAGCGTGTTCTCTGACACGTCACATGTAACATCCCGCCTTAAGACGGAGATGAAATAGCGCGGCGGTACCGTGCAGTTAATAAAACTGAGTGGCCGTGAGCGCCGCGTCGCACTCCGCTCGCCGTGACAGCGACTAATGTCATTATTTAGCGCCCATACGAATGTATTGGAGTTAATTTTGCACGGTCGCGATGAGTTTTTTCTATTGTATGGGTTTTTCGTTATCTTTTCGAATAATTCGATTTTTTGAAAGATATTTATGTTAAGACGTTCCGTTCTCCACATGTGACACAGTGTATATGTTTGACAAAGTGTCTCATTTAATTTCATGACTCAACATATTACTTTGTGCAAAAAGTGGAGAACGCAGTGTCATAATAATTAATTTGTGAAGCATCAAGGATTTGTATCAAAAATTTGTATATATATATATATATATATATATATATATATATATATATATATATATATATATATATATATATATNTAAATAACGCTACCGCTAGCTACGTTATTTCAGTCCGTATGTCGTCACTCGTACAGAGATACGTGCAGCAATCAACCGCCGCTCCCGCTGTAACGAGCTGTTCCCGCACACACATTTTTCTCTGTATTTTCAGGTTATTACTTCGTTTATTAACATAAAGCCTGCGTTTGTTTTGTAAAAGGCTTCTATTTCATATGTTAATATTTATACGTTTATACGCGCTCTTTTATTCCACCTTCAGATGGATGACAGTCGTCTTTAATATAAGATGAAAATGCTTTAGAACATTTCTTTTTTTTTTTGATAAATTATTCTTGTAAATATTTAAAACGAAAGTAATCTACGAAACAAACGAATATTAAAAAGAATTTGGAAACTCAATGGAACAATCTGACAAATGTTAATTTCCATAGAAGTTTCTATTGAAAATAAATAATTAGATAAGGAATACTGGAAAATAATATATTTTATAATTATATTATAGATAATGTATTTCATTGTACTATCAAACAAATGCTGCTGAAAACGTTAATATTCTATATATATATATATATATATATACTAATATTATTTAAACTGAAGAGTTTTCTACTGAACAGAACAACTGGGCCGAATAAAAAAACATTTTTGAATTGGACAATCCAACTGTTAAGTTAGGCTATGAGGTATATGACATAAAGTCAATAACTATGATGTAACCCGCTCTGACTGCGCGCCGACGTACTTTGGACACTTATAGTACGTCGTACATAATTGCAACTTTTATTTCACCGGGAGAGAGGAAAAGACGTAAACCTACAAAAATAAAGAAAAAAGGAACAACATTAGTTAAACTTATATAGATAAAAAAGTATATTTCACGTGAAACCCAATATAATAAGTTTAAACAGTTTAATAAATGCGGCGGATTAAGAGCGACGGGCTGGATAATTGATGGACGAACGCGTCGCTCACCCTCGAAAATATTTTTGTATTAGCATTCGTAATGTATAGCGAGTTATTCAATGGTTTAATTCAAATAGAAATATTATATGCATATTTTGTTATAAAACTTATGGAAATTGCTAAAACGTTTCAAAATGTATTATATCTTTCATGTTGTTTTTGTATCGCTTTTTTAACTTCAACCTTTATCCCTAGTGGAGTAGCCATAGAGAATTACGTTTGGAAATGAGGAATTTACTTTCGTTGCCACCAGAAAACTATACCAGAACGAGGAAATGAAAAAAAAAGTCATATGTATTTTTAGCTTCACGCTGTTATCTCGCACATAGCAGGGAAGGCAGAAGGTACCTGAGAACCTAGTGTTAAGATACTCCGTTCTCATCAAGACATTTCCGTTCCCGTTCCTCGTATTGAGTAATGGATGTCAACGCCGCGCTTTCTCCCGTTACCAGAGCGAGGAAAAGAAACGATTAAATATTTAATTTCCTCAAATGGGAATCATCTGATTTTTATTGTAACTTATATTTAAAATTATTCGAAAATTAAAAGTTTAGTCTAGTATTAAATTAATTATTATAATATCTACAGCTTTTAACGCCCCAAAGTAAGAATCATAGACGTTAAACTAATTAAAGAACAGGAACAAAAACAACGGTACGCTAATTTCCTGGCGCGCACTGAGCTTATTTTAATTAGCTTATTTTAATTAGTAATTAAGAGATAAAAGAATGTCGACAAGCTCGAATAGGAATCGTATATAAGGTTACACTATAATATTGCATTTGTAACATTTTCAAACTACCAGTTATCGAGGTCAGTCGTGGCGCAGGAGCACAAGAATGTGAATAAGTAAATCACATAATTATGCGTATTTATTTAATAAACATTTTCTGTGTCAATTTCTTGTTAAAGATTGCATATTAAAAATATTTAATCGTTTCAAGCATATTTTTATATGCTCCAACTAAAAAATAATGCGATGGATCGGATTCACTCATCGCTAGATGGAATAATATTTAAATCTCTCTACTGTAGTAGGAATAATCAAACACTGTTTCTAAAAACTGAAAATTTGGAAAGATCCTTGAACTTGATAAAATTAATTTATTTACTTTTTCAGCGTTGAGGTGCAACATGCCATTCAACACATAATGTCTCAACAATTGCGCAAACATGTAGAACAAAAGGCAGCTACTAAAAATTAAATATTTACTAAGCTATTACAATTTTAAAACATTTGTTTCATACAACTTCATAGAGCAAGCTCCAGCTGGTGACGGCAGGTAGCGGCGGGCACGTCCGGCGCCCGAATACTATTAAATATTGAAAAGTAATATCTTTGCCAGGTGGACTGCACCGGTCCGACTCTACTACGAAATATGTCCCGTAGCATTGACTTTTACTGTTGCGACGTTTACTTGCTCCAGTTCCAAGATTGATGGTCCCATGTTGCTGTGTTGGGTAAAGAACACGTGAAATTGTTGAAATTTATATCAACCTTGATAATCGATTAAAAGTAAAAAAGTGGTATCGTACGCGTGTATTAGCGGCAGAACTTAACGACGCACGCCTAGAAATATAAATATTTAATTGTGTAAAAAAAATGTAAAAAAATCTATTAAAATAACAAGTGCAAGTGGGAACATACAATTTGATTACTACAAATAGCAAAGTATGTATTATAGCACACAAATAGTGCACAAATTGTTGATAGCATTCACAATATCAGTAAGATTATTTTTAAAGAATCTAATTAAAAAAGTAAGACTCACAAGCAAAAAAGAAGAATAGCTGATAATTTAGTTCTCGCGTGCCTCGAGAGAACATCTACCATCTTGTTGACAGTTATTTTTTTTTATGTATAGAATGGATTCCATCGTGGCTCAGCGGAACATTGTCCAACCTGTAAATGAGATTATTGTAGTTTCGATTCCTGCTCCGTGGAGAGAACTTTTAATTATTTTCATTTCATAATTTTCAAAGAACGAAGTGTCTTAGAATTCTATACTATACATTAATGTAGTGTCATTTGAGACACTATGATTTTTACAACCAGTCCATTATTTTGTTGTATAATTCATTATTATATCGGAGATCGCCTTTGCATATATTTTATATGCTTGTATGGTTTTTATGTTTTCTGTGTTATTCATATTATTATATATGCAGTAAAAAATATTTTGTTTCTATTCTATTCTAATTTCTATTCAAGTGCCTATCTGGAAATATAGCGGTTTTTGTGAACTACGCTATTTAATAATATTTTATATTTTCAATTATGGAGTGAAATTAAATTTCCAAAATTTTGTGGAATAATTGTCCAAATTTATTTACACTTTAAGAAGATACACAAGAGAATAATTTTACACACTCACAGAAGGAAATAAAGAAATTTAAAGAAATAGTAAAAGAAACAGATAAGCGAAACAGATACGTATTAGCAAGAAGATAAGGCTTAAAATTGAAAACAAGCAATGAGTACAATATTAAAACAAGTGAACGTCGCAAGCGATAGTAGCCGACTCTTTACTCGTAGCTAGCAAGCAGGCTACGTCACGCACAGCAAAAAAACTCGAAACAAGTTTATCTTGCGAATGCGCTGCGTGCGGATGAATTATAATAAATATAAATATTAACTTTAGTTTTAAGTAAATTTGAAAATAGAATATAGTGTAGTATTTGTATATATTATTATTAATTAATTTTATTAAAAGTTAATATTCACTACAGAAATATGAGAAAGATGTGTAAAAAAATCTATTAAATAATAAATGTTTTTTTTTTAATATTTCATTATAGGTGTCTGTTTGAGTACGTTGTTTACTTTTCATATATCCGGTAAATTAATTTCATCTCTTGAGTATTGAAGGTTAGACGTATAATGTTGTACTCGTATTGTATACAGCTTACATTTCCCCGTTGTTATTAATGTTTCACTGTAAACAATGGATTTGAGTGTTCCTTTTTTAATAAGTCCGCACATAGCAGGGTAGGCAGAGGGAACCTAGAAACGTAGTTTTAAGACACTTCCATTCGCTACTTAACGCTGAGTTCTAGAGGCTTTGCGTGCTGGGAACTAAACTCCGCGCTTTGCCTCGTTACCAGAACGAGGAAATGAAATATAAGTATTGCAAATATTAATGTTCGCATATAATAGTATGCGGATATAGTGTGAAGCTACCATAGAGGAAAAATTTATAGTAAAAAGTCTTCTACATCGACCAATACACCAAAATTCCTAAGGCTGTACCCAATAGTACTGTGATCCCGATGCACCCCGGGAATTTCCAGATGCTAGAAATTCCGGAGAAGTTTTAGTACAACAGCTAACGAATTGACGGTTAGCTCTAGGTGCATTTACTTCATGCCGCGAATTTGTGAGATACTAGACCCTCCATACTACGTAATGAACACCCATCCGTCTACGTTAATAAGGCTTTCTCTGGACCAAATCGTTTGTTATGAAGTAGAATGCTTATCTGCCATAGTGACACCGCGGGATATTGTTAGACTATAAACTATACTGTAATTGTGGGTTCGATTTCCACTCAGTAAAAAGACTACGAGTATTTTTGAAAAACGTGAAGAGCAGTTTCATTACGCTACATTCTCTTTACCTTTTGTGCTGTATTATGAGAGAGATATGTAAATCTTTAGCTCTATAAGTTAAAACTAAAATTAAGAGTATTCTTTATTCATACAAATAATTCAGACTGTAAAATGGCTTTTTAGACACTTATTCAACAAAAGAAAATACTTCTACCCTTTTTACCAAAACAAAACTTATAAATTGTGAGCAGCATCGATCTAATTCAAACTCACAACTGATACTTCCAGTTAGATTATTCAACAATGGTAAAATACTAATATTATTAAAAAAAATCTCATACACTTATTAAATGTATGGACAAGTGAAGCGTGAATAAGGGAAAATAAACAAACAATGAATTAAAATGGACATGTTCCGATAAATCTAAAGCTTTATTACGTTTGATTTGATAAAAATAAGCTTTATCGCAAAATCTGGTTACTATAGTGATATATTGTATAATAATACAGTATAGTGATATATTGTATAATAATACAGTATAGTGATATATTGTATAATAATACAGTATAGTGATATATTGTATTATTATACAATATATCACTATACTTTTATAAATTTGTAGTGCTATGCCAAACTTAAGAGTATAACTATTTATAAAACGTATAAAACTTTAGACATAGCGGGAGTTTAACCCACGCCTCTTGGAACCCGTTCAAGCGTTCTCACTACTAAGCTATACACTACATACATTAAACGTTTGTTACAAATTATCTACGTGTCTGACATATGAATGGCTGAAGAGAAATCTATAAAAAAAATTCGTAACGAAACTCGAACCCGTACCTCTTGGAATCTTTGAAAATTCTCTGACTATTACTGATATCGGAGGTGGCATTTTACCATATTACCCTAGTAGTATAAGCTCAGTATAAACTGGAGGTACACTTGCGAAAATATTGCAATATAGTCAGTACGTAAAACGCGGATGAAATCTTGAAATTAAATTACACCCGATATGATATTTTTGCCGGTGAATGAGAGAACGACGCATTATTCAATATCATTGAACTTAGCTTTCATTTCTCATTTATATTTTTGACGAGATTTACGCTTTTATTATTTTTTTTAACTTCATGCTGTATCCCACACATGACAGAGTAGGCAGATGAAACCTGGAAACCTAGTGTTAAGACACTGTTCCCATTAAGACATTTCCGTTCCTCATTTTCCTCCGAATTCTGGAGGCATTGCGTGGTGGAACTCAATGTCGAAAAAATGTTGCCTAAAATTATGTTATATTTGAATAATTATGATCGAATTCCACCACTCAACACACAATGTCTTGAAAATTAGCCAAAATTGGGTCACAGAGTGTCTTACCATTAGACAGCGTGAAGCTAAAAATATCCCATCATTAAATTAAATTAAATCAGCTTCACGCTGTATCCCGCACACAGCAGGGTAGGCAGAGGGAACCTAGTGTTAAAACACTCCGTTCCCCACATTCTACCAAATTCTGGAGGCATTGCGTGTTGAGTGGCAGAACTCTACGCCGCGCTTAACCTCGACACCAGAGCGAAGAAATAGAAATATAAATTTAAGTAAATATTTTATCTCCTCGAGTGGGGATCGAACCCACCACCAGTCGGTTTTACAGTCTCACTTCGTGCCGCTGCGCCACGACTGGCCTCAATCCCATCATAGCATAGCATATTACACGAAACACTCAACCGATGTCTGTCCCACATTTCACTCCCGAGGGTGCAACGATATTTATTGTACACTTAACGAGCACAATACAGAACAATTCATAAAGCACTACCGCTGGCGCTTTGTACCTTCCTTCTAGGTTCCTTTCACAGACCGTGTAAAGCGTGACTTGCGGTATGGAGAAAAAACACCACTTATTCTGTTCATTGTTAGCACCGTTTACTATTCTTAATTTTGTTATGTTGAAATAAGTTTTGCTTTCTTTTTGAATATTTAAATAATTATATTTAAAATGGTTTTTAATTATATTTTAGTTCTCTTTGTCTTTGTTTGTCTTAATTTGTTTTCTATGAATTATTATAACGTATTCGTATTTCGTATTTTACATTAAAATCAGCGTTAAATGAACGTTAAGGGAACATCTGTAGAAAAAAGAGTGTCTTAATTCTATATTATATCTGCCTACACCGTAAAAACGAAATCTAACTAAATATGAAAAAATAAATTCTTGACGGCTAGATCAGGACATAGGCCTTGCCCCTTCACAATGTACAACGCAATCTAGTGTTAAGGCACTTCGTTCCTCACTATGCACCAAATTTTTAAGACAATGAGATCAGAGCAGGGAAATAAAATTAAAATATATATAATAAATCCCCCGAATGGCGATCGAACCAGCAACCTTCATGTTTACAGCCCTACCTCAATAACGAACCTCAGGTACTAATTATGGTGGTCGATACGCCTAAGAGTAAAAAACAAGTAATACAATTCCGGATATCAGTATAGCAAAGGGAAATAGTAAACAACTCTTAAACTCACAACTAATGCACAGTCTAATAGAACTTACACAGGGTACAGGTTAAGATATGTGGGGCCTAACAGGCGTGTTATATGATGATTAGGCACTATAGATGTATTATAACAAAAAAAAACCAGATACATTTGACAAAAATTGTTTAATCAACTTCACGCTGTATCTCGCACACAGCACGGAGTCAGCTCTCTACCTCTACCTAGTGTTAAGACACTCCGTTCCCCACTTTCTGCTGAATTTTTCGAGGCATTGTGTTGAGTGGCGGAACTCAACGCCGGGCTTTTGCTTTAGTGCTTGAGTGTAGAAACCAAAATATTAATAAAAAATAATTAATTCCCCCGAGTTGGAGTTGAACCCACAACTATCGCCTTTGTAAAACCTATAAATATTATATAATCAAAGTGTAAAAATTACCAACTTTTTACAAAGCAATGACTATAACATAAAATTATAAGAGAGGCCTATGATACTTATTTAGAAATATTCTTATTCTAATTAATAGAGAATATTCCTAAGTGTGGAATAACACTTTAAAAATGTTTAAAAAGAGGCCTATGATCTTTATATTATATTATATAAAAAAATATTTTATATTATTTTGTTGTTCGTAAACCATGTAAGTATAAAATTAAAACATTAATTGACAAAAAAGTCTCCACCTTCCAACCAGTGGGAGGACGACTGCCAATTTTACAATAATGAATCTGTTATCTGCTTTTTAAGGTTGGATTTCGCGGCTGCTCATAAATAGACCGTTACCTACGTGTTAAAAATACTAACTATAAATGTATACAGGGGATTATTTAAAAGAAGTTACTGCATACATCATTGTTTAAGGTGTAAACGTAAATAACAGCAAGAGTCATAGAGTCCACTGTCCACGCAACGCGGGCGGCGACTGATAGCATACTATGTATACAAAAGATACAAATGAAGTAACTATAAAATTTAGGTAAACAGTGAACTTCAGCGTAGAGGCCGAGTCGTAACATCAAAGATAAATTGTTGCTATAACGTATAACGTCGACTCGGTGTACTTAGTAAATTGTTGAGTTGACTGGGGCCGCTACGGTGGTCACTTTAAACGCCGTGGCTAGTCTGCTTATATACTTTTTAATATTTTGTACAACAATAACATTATAATTAGTATTTTTACTTTATAATTATTAAAATAACTAAATAGGCAAGCGCGATTTGAATAAAAACGGAATCGTGACTCATACTAGTTAACAGATTTAAAATTGAAATGCACTCATTTTGGTTGAAATGATGTGCAAAGCTAAGTTTGAAAGACGAACAGACAGGCAGACAAACGGACAACAAAGCAATCCTGTAAGAATTTCTTTTGAGGTAACACTAAAATAACATCTTTCCCTACAAGTAACAAAAGAAACGAAAAACAATAAAAATTAATATAAAGATAAAAGTGTAGCATATGAATATAATTTGGCAACATACTAGACGGACGTGGCAGGGGTCGAAGTGGGGACGCGGGGGACAGTAGGGGGACTAAACTGCAAGTAATTTATGGGCCGCGCGGGAAATTACCGTGTGGACTAACAAGTAATGAACGTATTGTGAGAGGACTTACGAGGTGAGAATGAAGTGGTGTATTTTTTATATGGCGATACGACTTGACTAGAAATTATATAATGATGATTAAATTTTTGTTTCTATGCTGTTTGTTGTTGTTGTTGGTATCGTTTTGTAAGGATCAATTGCACAATACATTTTTTATCAGCGTCATGCTGTATTGTGGAGGCCACCAGTCGATTTAACAGTCACACTGTGTGCCACAACTGGCCTCAACATTTTTATAATTATTAATTACATTAAAAATACATATGTGTTAATTATTTTTATTAATGCCAGTCGTGGCGCAGGGGCATCAGCGTTAAATTATAAACGCGACAGGTTTCGGTTTCGATTCCCACTGAAAAAAATGAAATAAATATATATTTTTTTATTTGAATTGAAGCCCTAAAACTAGAAAAACATTAAAAATAGTTGTGTAGCGACTAAAATTGATTATATATTATATTATAAATTAATGTTTTAAAATATGTATTAATTTTTTATAAAAAGATTTAATTTTACTTATGTATTATACTAAATTAAACTAAAAACGTAATAAATTATACGTCGCGTTTTCATTAAAAGTCTTCATTAAAGGCATTTCACAATGTTTAAACAATCTGTACAAACTTGCTATTTGCTTATTCAAACGTAAAAGTTAATTTAATTTACTTTAAATGTATATGCATAGTCAAAACGTATGATTTAATTTAAAATTACATTTTAATAATTTCAATAAAATTTCAATGATATTCTGTTTAATATAAGGTATAAGTATAACAGTCATTTTAATTGTATCATTTTCAAAGTTTAATTAAAATTAAGTTCCATATAAGTAATAAACTAATTTCTTTATTATATTCTATATTGTTTTATTTTATAACAAGAGGCAAATCTCAATGCATTTTTTTAACGAAAAACAAAAATATCTTTGTTTTTTCTAGTTTCATGCCCTATCCCTGGCTGGGGTAGCTAGAAAATAGAGCGCCATACGCTTCGACTTAGACGATGGAGCTTCAATAGTATCTTACAAAATCATTTTGCATTATATACAAAAACATATTAAAAAGAAATTACATATATTTCAAAATTAAAATATATTTCTTGCCTAAAATAAAGCAAAGATAAATCGTATCGCAAACAGTAAACGTATGAGCACGTTGAAGTAAAAATGAGAAGTTAGTTGTCACCTAATAGGGTCGGTGTCGCAAGCATAATAAATATTGTTCACAAGCGTCTGATTTATGGTCACCGCGGCCTTCTGTTATCAACACTTGTATAGTGGAAATAGATTATTAGGCTTTACTATTTGTTTATGAAGCGTTATATTTTTCTTTCATTAATTTTGTATGTCTTTTTCTTTAAAATATTGTGAGTGAGTAAAGAAAGAACTTTGCCATGAATCATTGTCAGGGTTCCGTAGCTCAAAAAGAAAAACGAAACTTTTTTAGGATCACTTTTATGTCCGTATGTCAAGTGTAACAATAAAATTTATAAATATTTCACAGAAAAACATCACTACAAATCTATTGCATCACTACATTTTCTGTAAAACGAAATACAAACATTTCGTTTTACAGAAAATGGGTACATACGCCTACTGACTTAAATTTGTAAAATTTTTATAAGTTGCGCTTCCCACCTTTTTTGCTTTTCCCATCTTTCGTTAATTTGGCTAATTTCTTGCCTTACTAGACTAGATGAGTTACTTGTTCTTAACAATATACATAATATATGGAATTTATACAAAAAATGTTATAATTTTTTTTGTGTGTTAGCGGGGAATGGAAGTGTCTTAGTGGGAACGGAGTGTTTTTAACCTAGGTTCTAAGGTTTCCTCTACGTATCTTGTGTGTGTATACAGAGTGTGAAGCTGAGAGAATATTTAATTCGTAGATTTGTATGGTTACGTTATTTCAGTAACAAATAATCACAAATGTAAAATCTTATAAATTATTTTTTATTTACACTTCACAATTTACAATTAAAACATTACACTTTACAATTTACAATTAAAACATAATTTACAATTAAAACATTCTCTTTCCGATATGTGTAGAGTCGCCACCCACCAGCGCAACTTGCTGCGATTTTTTTTATTTGCTGCACGCTGTATCCAGTACATAGTAGGGTTCACAGAGGGAACCTGGGAACCTAATATTAAGACAACGCGTTTTCATTAAGACAGCGGAAGGTAAGGTAAGCGACCTTACCTTCACCTCTATTAAACATTCATTCCTCACTTTCCGCTTTAATAGAAGCTTCATATCGTTTCGATTAATCTTTAATTCATAACATATAGCAAATAATTATATGTTATATAAAAAATACTGTAAAACAAGTAAGTATTTACAAAAATCATTTTTCCCATAAATAGTGAAGTAAACACAAAGAAAAATACAGGCGGGTACAATCGCGGAAATGTAAGAGCGACCCGCCGTCGTGTACCGCGCTAAGTATCGGGAGCGGGGCCCTTCGTCGTACGTGCTAAATGTTTGATGTGGCATATTTTATTTATTTTACTAGAAGTCATCCGCAACTTTGTTTACGCGGATTTTAAAATAAAATGGGAAATCTCGTTGTTTCCGTTCCCGTGGAATCTTGAGATAGTTTTTCTTAGTGCTTCCCTGCACTGCTTATCTCACTTACATGAAAAATTTAAAATTTCTAAGTCCCATAGTTTCGTCTGTGCGTTGCCTCTTAGCCCGTCAGTAATGGAAGAGTTTTGTATATAATTATTTATAGATTCATTTTCTTTATTATACATATATCACGAATAGAAATCTAGGAAGAAAAAAATGACTGCTTAAACACTCTGTTCTCTACTTTTCGTCCATTTGATAAAAAATTCAAATTCTCATGTTCCATGCTAAGTGGGAAAAGACCTTTATCCAACTTTCCACCCAATTTTCGAAACATTGCGTATTGAGTGGCGGTAATCCCCAAGTGGGAATCGAAGACATAACTTTTATCGTCAGATACCCTACCATCACACCACAATAGATAATAAAATAATTAATATTCAAACATTTTTTTATGGAAAAGGACAAGGCAAACAAGCAAGCGGGTCACCTGATGGTAAGTGATTACCGCTGCCCACAACCCCGTGCAACACCAGAGGAGCTACAGGTGCGTTGCCGGCCTTTAAGGTGGGTTGGGCACCGGAGCCCGGCATTACCTGATGCGAAACGCAGTGGCATAAAGCCACTACTTCACGCCGGTTTTAAATGCCGGGGGTGGTAATAATCCGGTCGAGTCTGCCCATGCGTGTTGTCATTGCTGGCGACGTGACTCTACCACACGTACTTTAGTCGCCTCTTATGACAGTACCAGGGTGATCCTATTCTAGGCCGGGATCACACGGCCAGCAAACATTGCAATCGACTGCTAAAAAATATATTTTCTGTTTCTTTCTTTTTTATTTTACATTCTCTCATTTTTACAACTTTAATAACGTATTTCACTAAATATAAAAGATTGAACTAACGAACTATAGGCATATGCGCACCTTAAGCGAAATGATAACTGAAATATTTACTGAACCATGTATTTTATCTACCCGTATATATTTAATGATTTCCCTTATTGATTGCACCTCTTACCTCTCATATTAGGTTCAATCTACTCTAGGCAAATTATTATATTTAAACTACTTTTATTTCTGATAGAGATACTGGAGGAAAGTCACGTAAAAAGCATGAGGACCCCCCGGAGAGCATGCATGGAGAGGTTGATGACAATGGACGAGGCGAAATGGGTATGTATAGACTGTAGCGTTTGGCTCCGTTCTCTTTGACTAGTTTAGTTTAGTTTTTTTTTTTACTTTTATTTCCTCGCTCTGGTGGACAGAGGTGTATAGTTCCATTACTATATACGAAGTAGAGAACGAAGTGTTATAACACTTGGTGCTTCATGGCTACAGTGCTGTAGGCAAAATAAAATAAAGTACTCGTACACCACGTCCATAGTTTCGAAGCTCCCATTGCATAACACGGGGTACATTCAAGCGGCTCATCTCGTGAGATGCGCATTTGCACCTCGCCCTCGCGACCTCTTTGTGACACCTTTTAGGTTATCACGACTATTCTTATATTCGTACACCGTACACCACAAGTTACACCACTATATCTAGAATATACATACGACTTTGACCCTTCTCTTTATACTTTTAAACGCTAATTTAATATTGACGCTTACAGACAATGGGAGGTTAGGATATTTATGTTGGCACGAAACGTATAGAGTTGAATTTCCGTGAAAATATTAAACTGCTTTCTGATGCAGACGCTTTACTTTGTAAGTAAATGATCACACCGAGACACAATAATACTGTGAAATGCACTATTAGGCTGGAGGACTGAGTGTCGTAGAAGTATACATTTCTAACATATTTTTTAAGGTATTTTGATTTTGTTACATTTCATTTTGTAGCTTCACGCTATATCCCGTTCACAGAAGGGTAGGCTGGACGGGTAGAGAACCTAGTGTTAAGACACTCCGTTCCCCACTTTCCGCCAAATTCTGGAGGCATTGTGTGTTGAGTGGCTTGTTGGACTTACCCAAGCCAGCTGAGCACATTCTTCTTCATCTCACCGTAACATCCTCGCTAGTACCTGCCATTCTGTGTATCTCTTCATTGCGGATTCGATCAGCTAAACTGACTCCGCATATCCTACGAAGAGATCGCATCTCTACAGCATTCATCTTTCTTTTATTCTTTTCCTGTAATAACCACGTTTCGGTGATCATAGTATAACAGTGTACGTATGTATAAATAATACATTCTAATATATTATAATGCATACCATATAGCTCGCTAAGAACTTTATCAGGGATGCGCAGACGCTTACGCAGAATGCGTACATAGGGAACGTCCCCACTCACACAACACTAAGGTACAGCAGACCGCGACGCTAAATGTCATTTACTGCGCCATACTGTACCTATATATGACACTTAGTAATGCCGAACTGCCATATCGAACAACACGTACGCGACTGTACATGCGCGCGTTGACTTACACCTGTGTTCAAACTTCATAAAGTATTTGTCGGGGTATAACAGACAAAAACAATCGCGTGCGCATCATGTCATTATTACGAGGTCCGAGGTCACTGAGTAGAGAGCAGACGTGTTGGAGGTCCGTCCATTGAGTGCAACCTGGGGCTTGTGACATGCATACATACAGTAAAAGACTAACGTGAAAGTAGAGGACCGTATTGATTTAGTTTTTACTATTATATTTTCATACAAAATTATCTAACAAATTTGCAGTATATTTATTGTGAGTAGTTAATCATTGCGGTATCTGTAAAGCTCATAAACACGTCGTTTAAATGTCAATAGAGCATCAGTATTGGCTAAATGAGAGTAATCTATTAAATCCTATGTAACGACTACTATATTTTAATGTAGGTATATTTTCCACTTTGTACTGGTTTTCTTTATTTAAGTATTAGTTGACGGCTTTTCGATGGTCGTGAAGAGATTGATTTGAGGAATGACACCAGGTTCTTTTTACCTACCCTCCTATACATGACATACACTCATACAGCGTAAAGATAAGAAATGTATATATATTTTTTCATAATATATCATTCATATAATAAAACATCTATAAGAAACTAGGACAAATATTCAATAAATAAATAACAATATCCTTCAATACTCTTTTCTGTAAATATGACCAAATAAATTATTCATATATATATATATAAATATANTAGTTTTATATACAATCATCTTAGAAAGGTTTTATTCTCTATGAAAATACTGTTAACATATAAATCGAATATTTTGTGGTTAGATTTTATTATAAAAGGGTGTAAGGTATGTAACAGATAATGATCCAAATTCAATAAATAATAATTAAACCAAATCAGCTTCACGTTGTATCCCGGACACAGCAGGGTAGGCAGAGGGAAGCTAGTGTTAAAACACTTTGTTCCCCACTTTCCGTCGAATTCTGGAGGCATTACGTGTTGAGTGAACTCAACGCCGCCCTTTGCTTCGACAGCAAAGCGAAGAAATAAAATATAAATTTAAATAAATATTTCATTTCCTCGAGTGAGGATCGAACCCACAGCCAGTCGGTTTAGAGTCACACTTTGTGCCCCTGCGCCGCGACTGGCCTCTATCTAACTTGTTTCATATAAATCTTAAAAAAAAGTTCACAAATTTAGCTATTCGCCATCATCGTTATATCGAATCTACAATAGGCGCTACAACAATAAAGTTCTACTCCTTTGATGAACAGACACACATGTACAGTAAACTCTTAGAATAAATATCTGTTCATTTCTAGATGAATGTTGCTTTCTTGAAATAGAATTGTTATGGCAATTATATAAATAGATGTAATATGAGATAAGTAAGCTTTTATTGTAATAAAGTTCCAAGAAGAGGTCGTAGTGGCCAGTGGGGGAGCGCTGGTTGTAATTTCGACGGTATTGGGTTGGATTCCACTCGGAGGAGTTATTATATTTAATTAATTTCAATTTCTGCGCTCTGGCAGACGAAGCAAAATCCACTCAACGTAAATACAATAAAGCGATAAATGGGAAAAAATGTGTTTCAATTACGTATTAAATTAATAAAAACATATATAAAATTATTTGAGCCCGTCGTGGCGCAATGACAGAATCTGATTGTAAATTCAATAGTTGTGGGTTGCATCCCTCATAGGCTTTGGGGAATAAATAATTTACTTATTAATACAAAACGAATTATTAAATATGAACGTATAATTTCTTAACAACTAACTAAAACCTCTGGAATAAAAGAGAACATTATGATGACTGTTGAACTTATCCCGACTTCCCCATTCGGCTAATAGATGGTGCACAATTAAATAGTAAATTGTTCCTCTCTTAGATATTTATGTCGTCGTTAAGTCGCCGCGGTGGATTTAGGGGAAAGTGGAGCTCTTTGCTCTACTATTACAAGGTATAACTTTACTGTTGAGTTGTTTAGGAACGGTAAAATTTAAATTAAATATATTTTGTTAGCTTTCTGCTATTTCCCCCACATTATAATGTAGGCAAAAGGAACCTTGTATTTAGATATTCTATTTCCATTGTCGCACTTTCGTACTTTCTTTCTATCCTATATCTAATTGAACTAGTCGACATCCGCATCATTGTATGCGTGGACTTTTAAAAATCCTTTTTTTGGAAATCCTCTCTTGGTGCTTTCTTTCAACCTAGTTCCAGAAGTTCCGTCTATGCGTTGTGTGACAATCAACAGTAGTGATATCCTCATAAAAAAAGAAGGAAAAACCATTTCGTTATTATAAAAAAGATTGTTTTAGTGCAAAAAGGACGATTACGATGAACTTGTAAATATTATATTCGTACAATTTCATTTTATATCTCAAAATAAAGTTTCATTCGTGAATAAATCTAATTATATAGCGTCATAACTGCATTGCGACACTGTAAGAGATAGTGGAAATGACATAACGTTCGAGCTGTTAAAACAATGAACATTTTTAACGAAATCAAGTTATTTTTACGCTGTATCCCGCATAGCAGAGCCGGTAGAGGGAACCGCTTAATATTTAGAGGCATAAACGGTGGCTGCGTTCTGATTAATTTATTTTAAGTACCACGTTTTATTTCGTATATAACATAGGGAACCTAAAGGTAAGACAATCCACTTTTCCAGTTCCTCACTTTTCGCCACATTTTTGAGACATTGTTTGTTGAGTGGCAGACTCGCTGTGCTTATTCTTGTTGCCAAAGAGAGGAAATGAAATATTAAATAATTCGTTTCCCCGAGTGGAGATTGAAGCCTGTCGCTGTCGCGCTTACAGTCACACGTAAATGAAAATAATAAAGAAGAAATTTAAATCCCTCAAGCTGAAAATGAAATCATTACTACCACCTTTAAAGTAAAACTCTTTCCGTATATAAAAATGTATTAAAATGGCTAATACAATCATAGAAAGCAGCTTCACGCTTGCAAAGCGGGGGTAAAGCACTACGTTTCCTAAATTCCGCCCAACTGTCGAGATAATGTCTCGAATGTTCAGAGGCGGAATTCAACGCCATCCTTTATCTATCAATGTATGTAATTAAAATAAAAAGAAATCAGCTTCACGCTGTATCCTGCACACTGCAGGGTAGGCACAGGGAACCTCTTTTCTGCGATTTCTGGAGGCGTGTTGAGAAGCGTTCGGCAAAAGAGTGAGGAAAATTAAAATATTTCATCGATTTCCTCAAGTAAAAATAGAACTCACAACCTGTCGCGTTGACAGTCACGCTTTGCGCCCCTGCGCCACGACATATAGGTATGCTTCCATCACAGACTTTTAAACTAATTTTACGTAATTCAGATTTGAAACCAATAATATTAGTACAAAACTTGGAGTCATTTAGTACAAATTTAGGGTAATTTTGAAAAAAAAAAACAAGTATAATAAAATTAACATATTCCCGTCATCCAAGTTCTCTTTAACGTGTTTAATTGTAGTGGCTGCAACTAGCTTGGCGGCCGTTCAAGACGTGTCCTGTCATATTGCGGATGTAAGAGTATCATTTGAGAGTGCAGTGCAATTATGAAACAATGTCGTTTACCTCTTTAGCCAAAAAAAAGAAGATGGTATTTGATTTGCTTAAAAAGATAATCTAATGATTCCTAATAATTGAAAATATATAAAATAAAATAACATGAGGTACACACGTCACCATCGTGGTACAGTGGTGACGGATGTGTATTCAATTCCATCTCGGGGGATGAATTATTTTCATTTCTTCGCTCTGGATAAAAGAATAAACGCGGCGTTGTATTCTGTCATGCAATTTGTATTTGTGTGTAAGGGGTGGAAAGTCCCCACTTGAACGTCGTGTCTTGACACTAGGTGTGTGTGACACTAGGTTCTCTATACCCTGCTATATGCTATAAACTAACAAAGCATAGAAAGCCAAATTAACACTATACACACGGTGTTTACGTCGTAATAGAAATCATTTACTTCGAGAAACCACGAACTGTGATTATTAGAAACAGAACTCGTTTAAACTGTAATTATATTAGAGACGTTATCAATATATTTCTATAAGATATCGATATTTTTTTAAGATATCTGATATATATTATATAAAAAAAGTCTATTATTTTGTCGTTTAGCTGTGTTTCTTACAAATTGAAGATTTCGAAAAAGCTTTTGCCTACAGTGGTATGTTTTTTTTTATAGAAAAGACAAGGCAAACGAGCGTTCGGGTCACCTGATGGTAAGCGATTACCGCCGCCCACGACCCCGTGCAACACCAGAGGAGCTACAGATGCGTTGCCGGACTTTAAGGTGGGTTGAGCGCCGGAGCCCGGCTCGCGTTTCGCACTGCGTTTCGCATCAGGTAACATACTAAACGCAGTGGCATAAAGCCACTACTTAACGCCGGTTTTAAATGCCGGGGGTGGTAATGATCCGGTTGAGTCTGCCCATGCGTGTTGCCATTGCTGTCGACGTGACTCTACCACACGTACTTTAGTCGCCTCTTACGACACCACCAGTACCAGGATGATCCTATTCTAGGCCGGGATCACACGGCAAAAATACATTCAAATTTTATTATAAACGTGACGATTTCTATTGTCATTCGAAAATTTTATTATTTTCATTTATACGCTATGGTAATAAGATAAAGCGCGACAAATAGCTTCTCAACTGTCTCGGAAATTAGACAAAAAGTTTCGAAAGGTGTAAGTCAAACCGTTTACCACTTTGTGCCCAAAAAACACTGCCTACTCTGCTTTAAGCGGAATCCAACCTGAAATGAGCTAAAAATTATCACAACATACCGATCAGCATTTAATTGTATAGATCCAGCTCCATATAACAGGAGAACTCTAGGAGTTGACAATGAAAAGTAATTTCATCATTATCATATTATAATAAGTCTATGAAAGCGTCGCGGTTGTTGTGCCTTTAAACTCGACCAGAGAGGGCTTAATTCTTCCTCGGAGTAACAATTATATTCAAATTATTATCATTTCCCCGTTTCAAGATTCAAAACAAAGCGCGGCGTTTAGTTTCACCAATAATTAAATTTCGAAAATTAGGCAGAAAAGGAGAAAAATGAGCTGCACGTTTTTCTCTGTTGTGCCAAGAAAAAAAAATCATCATATAAGGCTAATTTCTCTTTGCATTGCAGCACCCATAATATAAATAAGTGTATCTGTGTCTGTATATGGTGCATATAATAGGCCAGGCGTATAGAACACAATGTTAAGACACTCCGTACTCCACTCTTCGCCTAATTTTCGAGACTTGCTTATTAAGTGATTGTTTATTAAGTGGTACAACTCAACGAAGCGCCTTGTCTTGATACCAGAGCAAGAAAATGCAAATAATTCATTTCCCTCAGTGTAAATCAAACCCACAACCGTTATAGATTGATCAGACACTGCGACTCTGCGCCAACAGCGTATGCGTGACAACCTAAAATTGATTGGCAATCTTAATTCAACAACAATTATATAAACAATTATATTGTGATTATATACGTTAATTAACATTAAAGTACCCCGATACCAGTGTCACAACACTATTCAACGTAACCGCACCGCGCTATCAGTTGACGCGGAGTGTACTTTTGTTTGCTTTAGGTAATTAATACTTGTATGGGAAGCGTATCGGCGTCGTATCACTCGCTCATACACACGAGTACGTCTATATGGCCACGTACCAATAGCTAACATTACTGTATAATTGGCAATAATATTATACGAAACTAGCTTTTCTTATTTTGGACAAATAATAATAACTAAGAGTTATGTACGACACATTCCAAAAGATAACTGTTATCGCAAGTACAGTACCGATATATCGAAACTTTTCATGATATAACTTGTATGTATAGCGTAGCCTTTACTTTTTTTCTTATATAATTTAAACCAGTAGTTACTAAAATCAGCACGTTTGATCAAATTAGCTCTACATTAACAATTTAATAAGTCATATCTCCAACATCCGTAATTACAAGTAATATTTCACAGACAACAATCCTTGCACAAAACTATTTGTTACATTAATAATAATAATAATAATAATAAACTCTTTATTGTACACCCAAAAAAGAAATAAGAGAATACAAGTATAAAAGCACGTACAATAGGCGGCCTTATCGCTGAAATAGCGATTTCTTCCAGGCAACCTTAAGGCGTTGGAAATCGCAAAATAAATGAATAAATAGTGGGTAGGGTATGAACAATACTAAATATATAAATAATACATAAACAAACACAGATAAATTCATATATATATATATATACATACAAATATATAAATAAATACATACATGTTTACATACATACATACATACATATATACACTTTATAAATTAGGTAAATATATCCATACATACTAAAAGTACAGGAATATAGAAAAATATACACTACTTAAAAATTATATTACATAGGCAAGACTAAAAAGATTTAAAGTGAGAGAAAGTGTGTTTTTAAGCGTTTTTTAAAAGTAAGGAACGTTTTTGAATTCCTGACATTCAGGGGTAAGGCGTTCCATAACCGACACGCAGTAACTGTAACTGAGTCACTATAAAATGACGAGGAATGTTGTGGAATTTTTAGTATCAGACTGTTATCGGATCGCAGACGTCGAGGATGTGAGCCGCCCAAAAATTCAAAACGTTCCTTTAGGTACGGGGGAGAGGTTGGATTGAACAGAATACAGTAAAGAAGATGAAGTATGTGAGTATTCCTACGAAGCCGGATAGGGAGCCACTTGAGCTTTTTTCGGAAATCGGAAATGTGATCATATTTACGTAGACCAAATATGAATCGTATACATACATTTTGAAGACGCTCAAGCTTATTTAATTGCTCCTCTCTTAGATCAAGATAGCAAAGATCAGCATAATCAAGAATCGGTAAAAGGAGAGTACTTGCTAACGCAATCTTAGTAGGTATAGGGAGAAAATTGCGTAACCGTTTAAGCGATCCCAGAGAAGCAAACATCTTCCTGCTCACATCACATAGCTGTGAGTCCCAAGACATGTTTTGATCCACGATGATGCCCAGATCTTTTACCGTTTTGCTGTAAGGTATAATAACACCGTCAAGAAATACAGGTGGTAAAGAGAAGAAGTCTATTTTGGATATAAGTTTTGCACTGCCAACTATAATAAGCTGCGTTTTAATAGGATTCAGTCGCAAACCAAATGACTTACTCCATGTGTGTATGTTCTCCAAGCTTTCATTTATTGCTCTTATAGCAAAAGGTAACTCAGATAGTTTGGCTTGATGGTAGATTTGAAGATCATCTGCATACAAATGGTAGAGAGAAGAAACTTGTTGACAGATAGTATTAATAAATACAGAAAATAGCAATGGAGATAACACGCCACCCTGCGGAACGCCAGCAACTACAGGGCACCAGTCAGAATATGAATCATTAATTTGTATGCGTTGCCGGCGCCCAAACAGGTAACTACGAAACCAGTCAATTGCATTAGGAGATATGTTAAGTGACCTAAGAGTAGCAAGCATGATATCGAAATCCACAGAACCAAAGGCATTACTGAAGTCAAGCAACGCGAGAAGTGTAACCTGCTGTGTGTCCATGCCTTTTCGTATATCATCGGTAATTTTTGCTAATGCAGTTGTCGTACTATGACCGGAACGGAAACCAGATTGCAAAGGATTCAAAAGATTATGGCAATATAGGAACTGTGTAAGTTGAGATTGAACGAGACGCTCAAAGGCCTTGGACAGAAAAGGAAGAATTGAGATTGGACGGAAATCAGAGTTATCAATAGGATTTTTTGTTTTGGGTATTGGAACGATTTGAGCGTCTTTCCAGGCTGTAGGAAATTCATTGGACGTAATGGAATAATTAAATATGGAAGTGATTTTAGGACAAATGATGTCGAGGATAGGAATGATCATTTTACGACTAATGCAGTCAGCACCCACTGAATCAGAATTAATAGCTAGAATAGTCTTCTTAACATCACTTTCTGCAAATTGACTAAAGAAAAAACTAGGATGCCTAGGAGAGGATAAAGCATTGAGATTGTTGATTGTATTTAATTTCGATGTGTCATCAATGACACTAGAAGATGAGAAGTGCTTATTAAGTTCATTGAAATTGATGTTATGAGTATTAATGTGTTGTTGTGCTTTACCTACTCCTATAGATTTAAGAAAGTTCCATACTTTGTAAGAATCTTTTTCTTCAATCACGGATTTGTGTATATGGCGTCGTTGATTATCTCTACACATCGTATTGCAGCGATTACGAGCTTTCTTGTAATTATTTTCGTTTTTAACACTAGGATTAGTTCTATATTTCAATTTTGCTGTGATTTTTTTATGTTGCAGTCTTTTAATGTCGTCCGTTAACCAAGGAGCAGGAAGATGCTTTATTCGCACAGGACGGATAGGAGCATGATGATCAAACAATTTGATGACGAGGGAGTTGAACACAGCCAACTGATCATCAACTGTAGCATGATTTAGAGCGTTGGACCAGTCAATAGCAAGTGCATCCTCACGCAAGCAATTTATATCTATACCCCCAAAATTACGCCGCAGAAGGATTCTTGATTTAGCTTTTGGGGGCTTAATTTTATACGCTAAGTAAATGAGATCGTGATAAGAAAAAGCCAAAGCTGGATATTGACCATGTTTTTCAACGTGGTCAACAGAGGAAACCATAACTAAATCGAGCCATGAGGGAACGCAATTAGGGAAATTGTGAGTAGCAGATAGGGGCAGGATATGTAAATTGGCGCCTTTAACTAAGGATTTTAATCGAGAAGAACGTAGATTGTTTTTTAAAATACATGTATTAAAGTCGCCCATAATAATAGTATGGTCGTATAACGGCTTGTACTCTTCCAATAGGGTTTCAAATGATAAAAAATAATCAATCGTAAGGCAAGGGTTATAGTAGACCCCAAGGAGTAATTTAGTATGTGTAAAAAACACCTCAATGAAGAGATGTTCTGGGCCAGTGTCAGGCTGATGTTCGGACGAGTCTACTAAGTTAAAGGGTATATGCGAGCGTAAATAGATGGCAACGCCACCCCCAACTCGGCCTTTACGATCGTTACGGATCAAATGAAACCCAGGAAGAGAATAAGAAGCCGAAGATAAACACGATTTTAACCATGTCTCTGATATTAAAATTGCATGTATATTTTTGTTATTAAACGTAGCTAAGAAATCAGGGAAGTGTGCAGGAATACTCTGTGCGTTCAAATGAATGATATTGAAAGTTTTCGACTCATTCGAGAAGTTTGAATCTAAAGTTTCACTAAGTGAAGGGATACTAAGGAAGCTGTCATTACTGCTCAATCCTTCAGAAGTAGTAGAGAAAGAGTTAAAAGACTCATCAACCATTACGTTGCTATGAATCTTAGTGTCTGTAATAATTTAAAATAATTATAATATTGAATAATATCGATAAATAAATTACAATATAATCGAAGCAAAAAAAAAAAAAGTATATAAAAAAAAAATATATAATATATAAAATATATATATATATATAAATATATAAAAACAATTAATAAATATAAAGCAAAAAAAAAAAAAAAAACATAGATAATATACCTTTTTCGGTACTAAATCACCAACCACCCGCCAGTTACAAGGAGAAATAATTAATTAATGTAAATAAATACACGGTTGTATACACTATCAATCTTAAAAGTAAAAGACTATGAAATATAAATATAAAAAAAAAAAAAAAACAAGAAAAATAAAAAAAAAAATAATAATAATAAATGAAACTTACAACTGATCTATCACGAATCAAAAAAAAAAAAAACAAAACAATAGAATAGTCTGTGTAAAATGTACCTTTGTATATGTATATAAAAACAAAAAAATATATAATAATAAACATTAGGAAAATATAATAACAATAAAACCACATCAAATTACGGATAGTAACAAATTAAAAATAAATAAATAATAAAAATAGTAATTAAATAACATGTAAATAATATCAGACAAAAACCATCTTTCTAATGCAAACAAGTAATAACCTATAATATACTATATTGACCATCATAATATAATGTCAGTTGAGCGTTGCTTCGTGACGGATCACATTGTAACATGTAAATAACCAATTAGATAACCTAACAGTGATAATAATAATAAGTATTTTAAGTGGTTAATTAATACTTTTTAACTACTCGCTTACACCGTTGCACTACAACTTTATTGTCAGTGTTTTTTGAAGCCGCCACACTCTCCTGCACCACCGGCGGAGACTTTCCTGGAGCAGCGGGTATAATCTGGAGATCGGCCATGCACTCCACACGATAGCGTAAACCATTCGGGGCTATGACGTTGATGGTCCCATCACGAGTCCAGCACTTCCCCACACCATAACGTCGTCGAGCGAGCATAAAAACTTCATGGCGAGATTTTGTGAGAAATTCTGATATAGTGATACCAGACCCCTTAAGCTTAGTTTTCGCAAGCCAAATGCTATGCCGCACCTGAGCATCTGAAAACTTAACTACAACGGGTCGAGACTTATCACCTTGCAAGCGGCCCAGCCTATATGCTGTTCGAATATTTGAAGCGGAGAAATTAGCCACATCTAGATTATTTGCCATGATATTTACGACCAGAGTGCCAACATCTTCTGATTTATTCTCGGCTAGACCATGGATTAACAATGTTTTTCGCCTTCTGGACATCTCCATGCGATCAACTTCTCGATTAAGAAGTTCCACCTGTTTTTGTAAAGAACTCAGTGCAGTGTGGATGAAATTCTTGAAGGAAGCGAAATCTGCAGCTAAAGTTGATACTGTCGCCGGTGACGCAGTTTTACTTAGATCGTGTTGAAACTCGTTCATTCTGACATTAAACATCTCTGCCATAGCCGTAATGGACTCTTTTAAAGCATCCATGGTTTACACGTAGTTGAAGTGAATTTAAGGTTGTCGTTCCGTGTATATTAATAAGGATATTACTAGCGGTAGGTTAATTTATATTACAAGCACATATAAGACTTTAAAATACTTGTAAATATATAAAAACTAAAAATAAATAAAGAGCACTAAAAATCAGCTGTTCACTTATTTACGCCTACCCACATTATTTATTACTTACAATACAAGATTATGTTATATTGTTTTTTTTAAGCGGCGAAGTGTAGAGTTTAACACACCTATGAATGGCTCCGCAGTAGAAAACACAGATAATAATCTATGCCTGTACTTTCGAGTGGCAGAATTCTACGCCGCGCTTAGCCTCGACACCAGAACGCGAAAAAATGAATTTATATAAATTTAAGTAAATATTTCATCTCGTCGAGTGGGGATCGAATCCACAACCAGTCAGTTTTACAGTCACACTTCGTGCCGTTGCGCCACGCCTGGCCTGAAACAATAAATAACAAAGTTATCATATAAATCCGAAAATGGTTATTTACCGATCATTTTAGCGATTTGTTGAAAAAATTGTCTGTACAATTAGTAAGCCCTCAATTTAATTTTAATATTTTATTTTCATACAAAAATAATAAAAATATACAGAGTGCAAGCGTCTGCGCTCCTTTTACGGGAGCAGCATATAGGGTAAAATATTTCAAACCCAAAGAAATTAATATAGGGATCTCAAGATTTCTCAGTTTAGACGTAGGATTTACTGTATTTCTGCCACTTTTCATTCTATAAAAACATATAATACTAGAACGAGAAAAGGATATCTCTCGTTCTATTTTACGCAATTCAACATCACCGCCATTATCTACGACTCGATTTCGTGAATGAGACGTGTGCGGCGTTATCGCTTTGATAGGTTTGTGTCTGTGTGCGTCATTCTTGACAAATGACGTTTTATTTTACAACAATAATTTAATTAATTATTTTGTTAGAAAAAATCACTTTTTAATTTTTGGAGAAATCTCTTTTGTTTAAATTGTATATTTTTATAGAGTAGTTAAAATTGTAGTTTAATTTAAAGCGGTGATAACAAAACACTCTGTATACGGATACATTTAGACAGACAAACACAACAAATCTACGTTGTTCCGTTTCTACCATTCAACTCTGGAACTCTAAAAGTTAAAACCCAAATCAGTACACAGAATCAACGCGGAATCAATGGAACAAGGGAACTTATGCAATTCAAAACACAGCGCGTCGCGTCGTCAATAACGCATCCATTAATTGAAACGCCTCGATGCGACGCTCATTCATTACGGGCCATAAAGCGATGGCACGTCAGGTACGGACGTGGTAGTGGGTTCGATCGATAGAGACTCTTAGTTTAGTAGAAATAAGAGTGTATAGAGGTGTATTTTGTATATTTGTATTGTTACAATCGTTTAATTAAACATGTAGGTTTTAAAATTTATTACAACTCATCGCAAATAGTTTACGCCGTTATAGTGTTGCCTAATGATATAATTTATGGGGAGTACCTACCTACCTATACCTTTAAAAAAATGATAGTCTAACCAATTTTTTTCCAAAACTGTTCCCTAGATCTGAATTTTTAATAAGCTTAAACTCTAAATCTGTTTTTTTACTTCTTTGTTGTATCCCGCATGTGGCAGGGTAGGCAGAGAGAGGAAACTTGGGAATGTGATGATAAAACCACTCCATTTCAATTAACATATTTCCGTTGCCCACTTTCCACCGAATTCTTGCATTGTATAATATGTTAAGTGGTGAAACTCAACACCATATTTTACGTCGTTACCAGAACGAGGAAATGAAAATATATATAAAAAAATACAAGTGGGATCAAACCCACAACCGTCGCGTTCACATTCGCACGCTGGTGCCCCTACGCCACGACGTCATACTTAAAATAAAACATAATAATAATATAACAAATTTCCTACTTTATATCAAATGAAACTTTTGTAGTTGCGTATTTTATAAGAAAGTATCTAAAATAGCCGCATTCCGCAGTGGGTCAAGTAAATAAAGCACTGTTAAGTGTGGATAAATTGCACCCGATTTATCCTCTACAGACGTACCTGCTGGGCGCTGGAACATTTAGCAGGTGCACATTACTATCTAATAGTGGGTTATACGTTTTAGTTTAGTATCGTGTATCAAATAAAGTGGTTTTCGGGTTGGTAGGTGTGGATTTGATACTTGTGTAGAGCCACTATTTATATTGGAGTAGCATTTGACTGCAAATTTGCCCCGTTGCCGTCATTTCTCCTACGATCTAAAATGATGTTATATAGTTTATAGACTTCAAACGACTTTCGTTTCAACTGGTGGAACTCAACGCCGCACTTTATCTCATAATGGAAATTAAAATTACTGAAATAGATTCGCAATTATTGAGTTTAAAGTCACATTAGATAACATTAAATGAAAATATTAAATAAAATATTTTATAAGAAATTCTATGCAAAAGATTTTATGTGATGGAAGCTATATTAGATACTTTACACAATCTGAATCTTCATACAAAGTTTCTTTATTATCTGAATCGATATCTATATCATGAATAGTCGAATAGATCGTGGAGGAACTCCAACTCCATAGTAAAACGAGCGACCGCTTCCTGAATGTTGTCCTTAATTTACTTAACTAAGCGTACGAGTGTATCAATATGATGTTAATGAAGTGTGCAATGTTTAATGTACACAATAAATAATATGATATAAGTGTTGTTATAGTGGAAAAGAAGTTACAACACAGTGTCGATGATGAGTGGAAAAAGGATAGTAACAAAAAAGGCATGCATGAAGAGGTTGAAAGGAGAATGTATGCAAAGACCGCAGCGTTTGGATCTCTCGGTTCTGTCTGGCTGCCTCACTCACGGGAATAGTGCGTGAAGCTAAAAACATGTGCAGTGGGTCGTGTGCCTGATTGCGTCGGTCGTGGTTTCAAGTTCCAGTTGACGTCAATCGATCTCTGGTCGAGAAAAGAATTAAGTATATTTAAATTATTTTTATTTTCCTTCTCTGATAGACAAAGTATGGCGTTAAGTTTCACAACAACATACAATCATAAATAGATTAGGCAGAAAGCTGGCAATCGAAAGTTTTAATACTTTGTTTCCTCTGCCTAAGTGCCTACCCTGCTATATGCTATATGCGGGTACACCATGAAGCTAAAACAATATTTTTAAAATG
The DNA here is from genome assembly GCA_013403705.1 of Heliconius hermathena. Lineage (NCBI taxonomy): Eukaryota > Metazoa > Arthropoda > Insecta > Lepidoptera > Nymphalidae > Heliconius > Heliconius hermathena. The sequence continues at coordinate 189,633 of JAAIXJ010000319.1, forward strand.
TAAATTTTCTTTCATATTTAGTATCCACTATCTACAATACGAGTACATTATATAATCTACAGACAAAACTTTTGACAAAAGGAAAAAATATCTAAAAGGAAGTCACAAAATGGCTTTAATAAGTCAAATTAAAAGAGTATTACCGGATGTACTATATACCGGATGTACTATATACATTACATTGTACTGCACTGTACGCTGTACGCTGTACACTGTACAGGTATCTTACGACTCAGGTTCTAATTCCAGTCACTTTGTCCGCAGTAATCAGATTAGCTCCTTTGATCTCGTTTTTGCGCCGCTTTAATATTGAAATGTTTGCTGGAGGAATGTCCGCTGGCCAGTGTAATACTGGATGATTAAACATTTTGTATATAACTTTATGAATGTTGGTTTTTATTTTATAAAATAGAACGTGTCCTGTGATAAACGATGTTTACGTATAAAGTATAAAGTAAAACAATATATTTTGAAATTTTTGATTGAAGTTAGTTATTTGTCAGATATTTTACATAAATAGACTAAGAATTAAAGTGTTTATATAATGCATACGGACATTAAACTTTTATAATTCTGTTACAAGGTGACATTAACAGTCAAATTTTTGACTATTTTTTTGTATTTTGTTGTTTTATATAGAAAGTCGATTTTAAGACTTTACTTAGTCTTAAATTGTTTAGTTTTTTTTAATAATTCCTACAGACTGATATCTCAAGGCCCACACACCCATTTAATTTTAGCAAAGCTGAAATTTTGAGGATTAATAGTCTAATATGTAGTTAAGAATGTATGCGTACTTACTTACTCGAAAGTAGAACCAGTTCAGAGGTCAGTAGGAGCGCCAATTTAAGATTTACGCTCACCTATGGTCGTACAGTAGAAATGCTCGTATTTGAATATGTTTTTAAAAATAATGTAAAAAAATATTTATTATTACCAGACCCTTTACCTTGACCTTTACTTCTACAGTACAAGTTGTTTACAAGTGGGGCAAACTACGTTATAAAGCTTTAATTTTAAATATATTACACGGACGGATTTATACGGACTAATTTTAAGACCCAGACCAATTCGAGGGCTCAATCATCCTCCCAGACAGAGGTGTACCTTCTTTTCTTTTCTGTCTAGTAATATCTTTTAGAATTGAAAGAGTCCTTAAAAAAATATTTGAAGACGACAATAATCGAGTATTACTAATCACGTAATGACTGTTAATGGTCACACAATTGACTACTCCGAACTCTAGATTGCCTACATTGAAAAAATATATATTTTAAAAGGGTTTTTTAATTTTTTAGCTTCACGCTGCATCCCGCAGAGAGCGAACCTGGGAACCTTGGTCAGTTTCCCTTCCTCCCTCTGCCAATCCTGTTATGAGCGGAATACAATACAAAACTGAAAAAATTAAAACAATTTAATTAATAAGCCATCATGGCTTACTAATATTTATAGGCTATAAACAACTGCCACCGCTACCCGTAGGCTGTAACGAATGGGGTAGCACTTCACTTGCGGATACATTTATTTGTTTAATCTAAATGCTAATTATCCGTAACAGGCCAGACAGACAGACAGCGCCTAGTTTTATTATGTGCAAAGATATATTTATTTTAACTTCGTAGCATTTAGAAACTTTATTGAATTAAGCAATTGTAAAGATATTGCCTGTTGAGTGGCAAATATCAACACCGCGTTAAATCTTGTTATTAGAGCGACGAAAGTAACATAATTCATTTCACCGGAACGGGAACTCAACTACTAGCCACCGCAATGAACGACCTTAACACAATACAACTCAATATAAATAAACTACTTGTGTCTTCGTCGACAGCACGTTTTACTTGCAAAGACTCAAAGAAGATTGATATTTATTTTTACATAAAAAACAGCATAATACTAAATCAAAGGAGCGCCATACATCTCTGTCTATTTGTAAAGTAGTCTGTATTCCCACAGTGTACGAGCATTCAGCGCGGAGGTGCTAATCTTAAGCGAGTCAACTCAATCCGGGATTAGTGAGTTAACCCCGCTCCGGCGCGAGGTTAAAAATACGATGCCACGTCGAATGTCACAAATTGCCTTCAATTGTTACAAATAAAACGAGGATCTTTGTTTAATTGTTATCCTTTGATTCTATTATTTTTATTTTCCTCGTTCTGGTTGAGCATTGAGTTCCGCTCCTCTACACGCTATGATTGGAAAATTGAGCAGAAAGTGGAGAACGGTGTGTGTTTATACTAGGTCTGCTCAACCTATGCTTTGAGGATAAATTTAATTCTGTGTAAAATATATTATGACGATTATATGATACACTGACAGCGTCACGAGGTCTCGAGGTACTTTTAGGTATATTAGTTGTACCATTCAAATTTAATGCTTACATTAATTAATATTTACATTAATTATAAAAAATAACTAATCAATATATTATTCGCCAACCAAAATTATTTAAGTGTAAGTAGCTTTCTTACAGTTTGTAATAGTAAAATATAACCCACAAACACTAAGCATGGTTTACTACGCCCTCGTACAATCGTTACTTACGTATTGCATACCAGCGTGGGGTGGTGCCAACAAGTCAATTCTTCTGCCACTGGAAAGAGTACAAAGATGCATTCTCAAGGTCATGCTATCTAAACCAATTCGTTTTCCAACAACAGAGTTATATCAGATATGCAAGGTGTTAACGGTTCGGCAACTATTTGTTCTCTCAGCTGTACTACGTAAGCATAAAACTGTCTCCTTTGACGATCAATACATGTGCAATAAGCGTAGATTTGACAAAATATATCAAATAGAAGTGCGTCGCATAGCATCTTCAAATCGACAATATTAGTATTTAAGTTCCGCGTTGTACAATGCTATTAATTACAAAACATCTATATATCCGTTAACCTCCCGCCAATGTAAAATTAAACTGTCTAACTGGTTATTATCATTAACCTACGATCAGACGGAAGACCTCTTGGACACCTAAATGAAGTTTTTTCTGGTGATACTAAGCATACGCTCACACACACACACACACACACACACACACACACACACACACACACACACACAACCTACGCTCAGACGGAACACACACACACACACACACACACACACACACACACACACACACACACACACACACACACACAAAATTTAATTTTTTAAACATTAAACATAACCTGCACTTCTGTAGTAAGAAAATCAAAAGTAACGAAAAAAGAATGCAAAAAAAACGAATCTATTATAGGGCATCTATTATTCGATACAATCGGTACTACAAAGTCGATTATAATCTTTTGAATAGCTTTACAAAATCCAGGTAATTAAATGTTCTCGGTGAACTTTTAAGCGGCATCAATCACAGCGAGGGCGGCGGGCGTAGGGCGGGCGGCGGCGGGGGCGGGGGCGCGGGCGCGGGTCGGGGCGGGGTGCGGAGTGCGGGGGCGGGCGGCGTAATCGCGTTAATTGAACAGCTATTGAGTCGTTTTCGTTTCTAACGCCTCTTAGTGTCAATCAAATCCGCTAAATGTTCCGGGATGATGGTATTATATTTCGCTTTAGGAATTTAGAACCGCAAATAGCACTTGTCAATCACAATTTTTATTATGTGACTAGTTGTATTGTATTGAAAATAAACCAACTAAGAATATGTTTCAGCGGTTTAGTTGAAGTAAAATATAATGTCCATAATTAAGACAATGCAAATAGAAATACATAATTACAGATAAATATAAATATTCTAGGTATTTTGAAGTAAAATTCTGTATACTATTGATCCTGATCCCGATCTACTATATTATATTTGTATAATTATGATCATGTTTAAGGAGAAGTAGTGGCGCGGGGCACGAGCGTGTGACTGTAAGCACGACAGGTTATGAGTTCGGTTCCCGCTCGAGAAAATTAAACATTTAATATTTTAATTACGAGTACCTCGATCTGGTTACTAGGCAAAGCGCGGAATGCATAAACTAAAATAAATCATAAATATTCAATATCTCCGGAATTCGGCAGAGAGTAGGGTAAGATAGTATCTTAATTGGGACGGAATATCGTTTCACTAGGTTTTTAGGTTCGCTCTGGTAATAGTTCTATGTGCGTGATACAACATGAAGCTGATAAAAAAAACATTTTTGTAAATAATATTGACGTTATCAAAGTGCAAAGTGTGACTGTAAAACCGACTGGTTGTGGGTTCGATCCCCACTCGAGGAGATGAAATATTTTAATTTATATTTCCATTTCTTCGCTCTGGTGTGGAGGTTAAGCGCGGCATTGAGTTCCGCCACTCAACACGCAATGTCTCCAGAATTCGGCAGAAAGTGGGGAACGGAGTATCTTAACACTAGGTTCCCTCTGCCTACCCTTCTATGTGCGGGATACAGCGTGAAGCTGATTTATTTATTTTATTTGTTATCGAAGCGCAGTTAACACACATCAACTAAAAGTAGATAACTACATATATTAGGAGCTTAAATTTTCCGTGAGAATTTATATTAAGTAAAGACTAGCTACAGCCCACAACCCAATTTTCGTAAACTATGAAATGTAAAATATCGTATGTTCCCTTTCCCGTATAGATTTCAGGAAATCTTTCTTTAGCCAGTCGGGAAATCTTTCTTAATACACACTTTCTATAGGAACCTACAATATATCATTTCAGCATTCTGCGCTATCTAATATCAGATGTGAGTTCGTGTCACTCAACTATGGCTAGACATCCCCAACAAACTTAAAATAAATAATTTTATTAGAAGGCGTTTAAGAAATTTGCCTCTTGCATTAAAATACATAAATGTTAAAATCTACTCGTACATGTAAAGCCGTAAGCTTGCAGTGGAACTTTCCAGTTTTCACTTAAGTTATATTTCTTAAGTCATTAACAGTGCAAAGTTCATTAATTAATATTCATATTTTCAGCACTCACAACCTCTCTAGAGGGAAGTAAAATATGCAATAATTATTATTTATATAGAAAATTATTAATTTAATATTTAATTAATACCAGTAACGTTATATAACACCATCCTCTCACTCACACATATTAGTGTCTATAAATTCAAAGGTATTTTTTATTATATTGGCGCTGAGTGCCACCTCTCAACAGGCAGTGCCTCCAGAATTCCGCGGAAAGTGGGAAGCAGAGTGTCTTAATTTAAAATAAAATTCCTTTCCATTGGTCCAATTTTCACTTATACCAGAATTTGATGGATGTGCAAATGATCTATTTCTTGTTTCACACACTAAGTTAAGCTGTAGATTGTCGATCTCATTCAACGACGGTCATTACGGGCGGCTGTATAGCTCCAGTAACTGGTCTAACCACAAGTCAGATAGCACGAGCTCACCTTTGGGCTGTTCTGAATTGAACGTAATTTAAGCATAAGACAATTGTCATACGCGGTACCGACATGAAAACATCTAGATTGCCAAAAACATATGCTCAAATACTTTTTTTATAATAAATACTTTTAACATCTACAAAATACCTTTCTTATTGTTACTCTGAATATGACAAAGAAGAATTTATTACTTTTCAAGTCCACTAATATGCAAAAATGATTATTATCTTGTGTCACAATTCGATGCGTTTTAAACATCAATTTTTTTATTAGCTACGAAATATTATTTTAAGTTCTGTAATTTTTTAAAATCTTACTTAAAGTGATCTTTAAAGAATATATAGTAATTATAAATACGAATACCCAAATTTGTTGTATCATTTAAAAATATACATTTTTTCAGTACCATGCGCGAGTGCTTGCTAAAATCGCTCCGAAGCAACTTCACTAAGTGTGTTACTTGTTCAAAATATTAGTATAGTTAATATACTGTCAGTTAGCGTTTGGGAACTGCGGAGACGGCAATTAAAAAGTCAGAACACTTTGAAGGTAATTTCCATTGCGGCTTGTAAGTGACGAGTTCATTAAGGGATAGTAATTTGTTACATTATAAGCGAACTACAGACGCTTGTTAGTTAGCTCACATCTACAGGAATTTGCTGAAACTTCAAACTTGAAACTTTTAAATTTATGTTTTGTTGCGCTACGCTGGATGTGTGTGTGTAAGCGCTTTTTTACTTGAGCTCGATTTCCACTGCGAGTCGGGGGAGAGGATCGAACGAGCTGAAAGAGTTAAAAAGAAGTCACTTAGTTCTAGGGAGCTGAGCGAAGTGATTACAAAACACAGAATTCTTTGGTGGTGGTTGGTTGCATATAAGCCTATTTTATTTAAAATGATCCGTTAAGTATTACCTGCTCATTTCTCAGTAAAAACTGAATTTTACCCTCTAGGGTTACGTTTTATTTTATATATATTTGTTAGATATAGGCATCGTCATGGGCGTCGATTGATACGTTAGCTTCAATTGGAAGTGTATTTATTTATTTGAAAAAATAGTTACAAAATCTATTAATTACAAAATAAAGTAATATGTTCGCGATATAACTTATCTCTCCCACCACATCTGCCAACATTGACTCTCAATTTTTTTTATATTATATAATTTCGTGTAAAGCGATTTAAAAACGTTAAGTCTCAAATGATGTTTCTTTCTTATAGCTTGCTTCACTGTAGAGTTCTAGACACTGAAAACTGAAGATTATATGTTTATCGGGAAACCCAAGTATGCGACCGTAAATGCGATATGTTGTGCTCGATTCCCGCTCGAGGAAATGAAATATTTAATATTTTAATTTCTAAGGGCCACGCTTTGGTTCGGCGTTGAGTTCCGCCACTCAACTCGCAATGTTTCCAGAATTTAACAGAAAGTGAGGTACGGAAATATCTTAATGAGAACGGAGTGCCTTTACACTAGATTTCCAGGTTGTTCCTCTGCCTACCCTGCTAATGCGGAGTACAGCGTTAGATAATGCATGAAGTTTAAAAAACATATATTTATTCGTCTTCAGCAGTTAAATATAGGCATTCCCCTGAGTTTTGAGTCCTACAACTTAACTTTGCACTGCCAAACGCTACCCCACTCCACCACTTACTAGTTAATTTACTTCACTTTAGGTTTATTTTATAATATAAACTTAACATTATATTATACATTGTACCATATAACCTCATCTTGTGATGAATTACCTAAAAATGAGTGAAGCAAAGTTTCATACTTTGTTAAAAAGTTCCAGCCACGTACACCACCAAGAATAAGGTCATGAGAAATAACACGGGGAGGTACACAAATTATAAGTAAATGTAAATTATAACGTTGAAGCGCCGCCGGCGTACAACTTTGTGGTGGAGCCAAGTTAAGAACTGCCATGTATTTGGTTGATATTATCGCGTTTAATTATAAAATATCGAAACATCGTTCAGTTTGCTGTATTAAGGTTTTGTAATACGTGTCTTGTTTGTTAGTCATGCTGAGCTTTATTAAAGGCTAGCTCCACTAAGGAATACAAAAATAAAACGCGTGTTAAATTATGCCATTCATTGAGCAATATAAGTGCCCTCTGCCTACCCTGCTATATGCGGGATACAGCGTGAAAATAAAATTTGAAAATAAAATTTGAAAAGAAAGTTACAAGTAGCATTCTAAAAATGTATTATTTTAAATTCAAGTATAATTTAAGCGATTTTTCATATTTTTCTCTTTATTTATTTGTTCTAATTCTTAGACTTTAAAGAAATTGTTTGTTAGAATATGAACCATAAAATAGAGTTTTTTTTAATCAGAGCGGCGACATGATAACTTAAATATAATCATGCCCCTCGAGTACAGATTAAACCTACAACCGTCGCATTCCAACTGAAATATCACCCCACTGCGCCACGACGACCCCGTTACAGTCACTCCTCTATATATTTACACACAGCTAATTACACACACATCTACAACGACTATCGACTATACCTATAATATATATATATATATATATATATATATATATATATATATATATAGATTGCGGCATAGCATTTGACTGTAGATTACCACTCGGAAGTATTAATTATTTACATTTTCTCGCTCTAGTAATAAGACAAAGTGCTGCGTTGTGCTTCACCATTCGAAAAATGGACATATTCCATTTTCTTTGCGTATTGGAATGGAATGTCTTAACACTACACATATTTCTACGCAGCATAAGGCTAAAAAAAAGTTTTTTCGTTCTTAAGATATTAGGACGTCAAGCATGAAAAAATAACGTCAGTATTTTATAAACCTTTGCATTTTTTTTAAGTCACATAAAATGTTTCATAAGCTGCGATCCAAATAAAAGTTAATATATAATTACATTATCCATAAAATATAACAATAATCTAGACATCTTATCAGTAAATTGTACTAAAAATATAAATAATCATTCAAGAAGTCTTATATTAAAAATAAGATAATTCTTATCAATACGTATTCTGTGAATAAAACTCAATGTATTGTGGCAAATGGGATTGTCGTTGAATTTCGATATTTTTCTATAGTCGTCATGTCATCGAGCGGTTTGACAATAGAGACCCACAATAAATGAGCGTCTTCGCGGCTCCATTAGGCGAATTAAACGGCTGACATGTGCTTTTAGTATTATGTAATGGAGAGGAAATATTATGATAAATATTTTATTATATTTTTCATATAAAAATATTTGTTTCTCCTTAAAATTTACTAAAAAATATATTCATGGAGGACGTCATGTCTTTGTGCGAGGGCATCGGACTATAAACGCAACGGATGTCGGTTCGATTTCCACTGGAGAATTAAACGTTTTCATTGTAATTCCTCGCTTTAGTAAAGTAAAGCACAGCTATAGACGCAATGTCTCGAAAATTATTTGGAAACGCGATGTACTAGGTAACCTCTATCTATTTTATTCATTTCCTATTTATTCAAGTTTTTTTGGGTCCCTTTACTATTTATTTTTAACGTCCTGTTTCTTTTTTTATACATAACAATTTATTATAAAACTTCAATTGTTAAATTGAAAATCATAAAAAAGGCAATGTTTCCGAAATAACTAAAAAAAACTGCCGGATCCCCTTTCCGAATCACCAGTAATTAAAACGTAACATCTAAACGAATTCACAAGTTATAAGATGATAAATTAAGTAGTAGCCCGTCGTGCGCAGTATTTATGTCGTCGTTAAGTCACCGCGGCGGATTTAGTGCGACGGAAGCGCCGGTAGATACGAGCTGTCCTATTTCGGGAATAGATTATGCAGGCGTTGTGGGCTTTGGGCATAAAGCTTGTGAAATTGATAGGGGAATTTCAATTAAAGAAATATATATATATATAATATGTATATTTGTCTATATAAAATGAAAGTCAAATAATATTATTCACTTTTAGTTAAGTAGACAAAAAATAAGATAAAAATTAGGTAGGAGCTACGACAGACATACAGATATACATACAAGTATTGTATCGTATATATTATAGACACATCAAACACCCTGTTTGCGTCGGGGGTTAAGAAAAATTTACAACTGACTCACTAAAGAAAACGCCGGATAGACCGAAAAGCGAATTTGTGTATTGAGTGGCTATGAGGGTTCCGATTTTTCCTTTAAAGACACGGAACCCCAAAAAAATATCCATAACATATAACATTTTTGACTCTTCATCGGTTTTATTCCGTAAAGTCTCTTATCATTAAATCTAAATCATGACGTGATTAAGTCAAAAGATTACTCTTATGAAAAAATATAACACGAACAATACTAGAATAAAAAACTATAAGTAAGATAATCATGGTTCTCAACGCCTAACTTTGTTTCATTTCCAGAGGTAGAAAATAATTAATTCCCTCCAAAAATCACCGAACTCACAATCGTCGCTTTTACAGTCAAACACAGTGCCGCTACAACGCAACAGCTCTATACCTATATTAATATTATAATTAAACCATTGTTTATTCAGAAAACAATGAAAGATCCAGCGATAGCCAATACGGTTAGTGTAGCGTGGAATTAAATTTAACCATACAAGTTTATAGCGCCCCGCGGCTTTGCGTGTTAACACGTCGAGTACCCCCTTGGGGTAGAGCTAATTATAAACACCAACTAAATCAAAGTCAATAGCCGTAACACACATGTAGTATATTAATTGGCCATTATATTATACATAGGTCATGTTATAGTCTTTTTCGTCGTAAATAAATAATAATCATCGTTAAACAGTCTTTTTTTTTATGAAGAAGACAAGGCAAACGAGCGTTCGGGTCACCTGATGGTAAGTGATTACCGCCGCCCACGACCCCGTGCAACACCAGAGGAGCTGCAGGCGCGTTGCCTGCCTTTAAGGTGGGTTGGGCGCCGGAGCCCGGCATTACCTGATGCGAAATGCAGTAGCATAAAGCCACTACTTCACGCCGGTTTTAAATGCCGGGGGTGGTAACGATCCGGTCGAGTCTGCCCATGCGTGTTGCCATTGCTGGCGACGTGACTCTACCACACGTACTTTAGTCGCCTCTTACGACACCACCACAGTACCAGGATGATTCCTATTCTAGGCCGGGATCATACGGCACAGTCATCATAAAAGCTGCCGTAGCACAGTGTGGCTTCTAATTAGAGATGTGACAGCTGTGGATTTGATACTTATTTGACAGAATTAATATATTTAAAAATATATTTCATTTTCCCGGCTCTGGTGGACAAAGTTCAGCCACTCAACATCTCATGCTTCGAAAATTGAGCGGAAACTATGCACCCTAGTTGTTGAACAAAACATTTTATCAAAAAATTACATAATTTTTTTTTAGTTTTAATGATCAGAATAGTGATAAAGTACTTATCCTCTTACGTGTTGAGTGTACTTAACATGCAATATTTTGAATCTGGATGGAGTGCGAAGAACAGAAGTATTTAGTTACTAGGCTCCCTCTGCTTACCCTGCTGTATGAAGCTTGCAGAGTGAAACTGAAAAAACCATAGGCATTTACACGTTTTTAAATTTACGGCAGTATAGTGATACTCAACTTAAGTTAAACAAAGAAAAATAAAAGACACCGATGGAAAGACATCAACGCGCTAGAAACTGTCATTAATATATATTATGTATGAGTAATTATTTTTATTAATTGTTTTAACACTGACAAAATCAAAGATCAAAATATTCGCTATGCGAACAGACTTTTTCAAGCAATTTTGAATTAGCAAATTATTATAAAGCTTACTACACACTCGGAAGGCTGTCCTGCTGAGCAGAGCGAGCAGCAAATTAAACAATGGCTTTTCAATACAAATATTACAATTTTATTATTAAAACTAGCAGACTCGAGCGGCTTCGCCCGCTTGTAGTATATGAATCATATTTTTTATTAACATAAAAATAAATAAAAATTAAACGTAACCAATGGAAATTATTATTAACACAAACTAATCAAAACCAGCCATATTATCAATATTATCAACGTAAAATAAATATTTTAAAGTATTAAAAGTAACACGAAATATAATGCCTGAATACAACAAAACCAAGAAATAAAAAAATGTAACTAATCTGCTACTCGACCTCCAGAACCAAAGAAAAATATGAATTAATAATAAACAGCGAATAACCACATAGAAATTATCAGTAAATCAGAAATGTATGACAATTTACAAAACCGTTAACGTCGCCTGCTTGTTCGAGTCGATCATTCCGTAACTAAGCCCCGCACCGTGCGGCTCATAGGCTAGCTCGTTTTGAATCAGTGATATCTCCTGAAGTATTCATTGTAATGATATACAGTAAAAGATAACTTCTTTCTAAATGAAATATTAAAAGTGACTATTGTATTTATTTTGATAAGGATAAATACCAAATTATAGAAAATAAAAAAATAAAATAAATCAGCTTCACGCTGTATCCCGCACACAGCAAGGTAGGCAGAGGGAACCTAGTGTTAAGACACTCCGTTCCCCACTTTCTGCCGAGTTCTGGAGGCATTGCGTGTTGAGTGGTAGAACTCAACGCCGCGCTTTAACCTCGACACCAGAGCGAAGAAATGGAAATATAAATTTAAGTAAATATTACATCTCCTCGAGTGGGATTGAACCCACAACCAGTCGGTTTTACAGTCACACCTCGTGCCGCTGTGCCACGACCGGCCTCAACATATAGAAAATACATTAACAATTATCTGTTAAATTTAAAATTAAACTATATATAATATATTGAAATGGTTACTGTGGCTCAACTGTCAGTGATAAATATTATGGGCAATTTTTTCTTAAAACAACGAAATTCCTTGTTGCTTAGCGACGGTTGTAATTATTAGCATGTCAGACAGTAAATTGCATATGACCTAGAAATATATTTTAATACATTAGTATATATCGAGAATATTAAAAATACGAGAAAAAAATAGCCTATGTTCATTTCATGACCTTCAAGTATCTGTATATGAAATTTTATCACAATCAGATCAGCGGCTTGGCCGTGATTGTTTCATAGACAGACAGAATCTTACTTTCAAATTTATAATATAATTATGGATTATAATATTCAGTTCATTCGTTTGATTTTATTAATTACCTCGCTCTGGTAAAAGTAAACTGCGGAATTGAGATCCGCCACTCAACATTTATTGTCTCGAAAATTCCACAAGAAGTGGGGAGCTGAGTATTTTAACACAAGGTTCCTCTTACCCGACAGAAAAAACCTAGTGTTAAGACATTGCTCTATGCGGGATACGCTGCTTCACGCTTTATAAGGGATAAATCGGATTAAAAAAAAAACAACTTTTTGAACGACTTTCATAGAAGAAGATACAAAGTAAACACCACGTCGCATTGCACCTGTATCGCACGCGCGAACTATGCAAATGAAAACTGTTTTGGAGATTAGCGCTCGTCTCCTATTATAGCTGTGGTTAAGCTTTTTATTTCGCTTATTTTGTCTAAAGCTTAACATCAACTTATTTGAGCTTATTCTTTAATGGTTCTATAATTCCGAGCATTTGTACGAAACTTTTATGTGTTGGAGATAAAAAGAATACGAGTATGTACACACATATAGGAGTATTTACGTAAATATAAGCTAGTTTTCTTCGGTGTTGAAATGAAGAATATATTAAAAACATTTTATCTTTACTTTTTATTTTATTTTTTAGCAAATTATTGTCATTTTGACAAAGATCATTCAATGTCATATCATAATGCAGTGATATCATGGGTATATTGTAGGATAAATCACGATTAATACTAAACTGATAAACTGTTAAACAGAGTCCCAATCAAAGGAATAAACTAATTTCATTGCCAGGCCAGTCAGCCAGGCCACAGGGGCACAAAATGTGACTGTAAATTCGACTAGTTGTGGGTTCGATCCCCACTCGAGGAAATGAAATATTTACTTAAATTTATATTTCCATTTCTTCGCTCTGGTGTCAAAATAAAGCACGGCGTTAAATTCCGCCACTCAACACACAATGCCTCCAGAATTCGGCGGAAAGCTAAGAACGGAGTGTCTTAACACTAGGTTCCTTCTGCTTATCCAACTGTGTGCAGGATACAGCGTGAAACTGATTTTAACTAATTTCGTTTTCTAACTTTGGGTTCCGCAACCCAACACGCAATGTTTCAAAAATTATGTGGTGCATGAGAAACGGAGTACGTTAACACTAGCTTCTTTCTGCCTATCCTGATATAAGCGGGATACAGCGTGAACCTAAACAAAAAAAAATATTATACATCACTCAATTGATGTTGTATTACGTAGTTTCTTAGTAAAAAAAATTAAGTTGAATCAGCTTCACGCTATATCCCGCACACAGCAGGGTAAGCAGAGGGAACCTAGTGTTAAGACACTCTGTTCCACACTTTTTGCCGAATTCTGGAGGCATTGCGTGTTGAGTGGCAGAACTCAACGCCGCGCTTAACCTCGACACCAGAGCGAAGAAATGGAAATATAAATTTAAGTAAATATTTCATCTCCTCGAGTGGGGATCGAACCCACAACCAGTCGGTTTTACAATCACATTTCGTGCCGCTACGCCACGACTGGCGTCGGTAGTTTCTTAGTAATAATTATAAAATACAACGGGCTAGTAATTTCATCGTTGGACTGTCTGTCAGTCATTATTATTATTACATTATTATAGGTATTATATATAGATAAAAATGTTATATTTTTCCTAATGTATGTCAGTAGATGAAATCAGATTTCGCTTACTAAATTTGGCTCATCCCGGCGTACCGCGGCTGGAACTGCACACACGTTGAATTCTCACGATAATGCATTAACAGAATATTCCTATCATAAATCTGATACGACGTCCGCCGCTGAATTGCCATTTGCAATTTTTGTTGTATTTTTTTTTTAGTTAAGTAAGATGAGATAAATTACGATCGCTGTGAAGATATTTTATAACATTCCTGAGACATCATCTTTTCCGTTACTAAGTGACTGGCTGAAACTTTATTTTTTATTTTTAGCGGTGTAAACGCCACCCGCAACGTGCACATAGCAGGATGGCCTGTCGTGTAGCGGTACTCACTCCCGCACGTTCCCTCGTTACCAGAGCGAAGAATTAAAAATATTAAATATGTCATTCCCCGAAAGGGTATCGAACTCACAACTGTCGCCTTACTAACGTCTTTACAGTCGCACGCTTGTGCTCCTCCGCCGATTTTAACTCCTACAGAAATCTGAAATTTTGACATGTGTTATAGATTCACGAAGAAGTCAAAAGAAACACTACATTAATATTTTTGCGAGCTAAAAACATTATGCAACATGATAAGTTTCTCTCTTGAACATGTCCTACATTTATTTGATTTTTATGTGACATATGTACATTCTTTATATAATCTGGACACATATATATATATATATATATATATATNACAGACAAACAGACTACATTAATAAAGGTGCCCAATAACATTTTTTCTTGTATATCTTCCATGTATAGACATCGATCCGTTACAATTTTATTATAAGTATTAGTTTAAACACATCAGTATAAATAGCAGTATATGACTGTGTAGTATTGAATTCAACAAAATTACTCTCCGAATCTCGTCTCTTCTCTCTATCGAGAACCGTCTACGATTTGAAATTAAAACTACAAAAGTAGTATTTCTCATGCTATAATTGAGTATTCGCGTTACATATCCAGAATAAGTCCGCTGAGATCTCCCGCGAAGCCTTTAATCCGACTGATATCGTTACCGCGGGCTCCTCTCACCACGATGTTATTGCGGTTTGCAATAAATACTTATATAGATTGCATCATTCTCTACTAACAATGTAGTTTATACCTACTAATGTAATAAATTTGAAAGAAGCTTCCGGTCTTACTTTATATTTATATGGACAATGTTGGTTAAGTTAAGATATCTTATTTTAGATAAATTGTTATTCTGCTTTATATACAGATTTGGGGCAGACAGAATTGTGGCGCGGGACACGCTGTACGGCTGGTCGACGATACAAGTTATGGGTTCGATTCCCACTCGAAAACATAAAATATTAAATACTAGCGGCTCGCCCACGGCTTCGCCCGCTTAAAATACATGATTACTGATTTAATAAGCACAATCGATTGACAACTATAATGACTTCTAATATGACTTTTTTTTTTGACATTATCGTCAAAGAATTTTTGATTGTTTTAAATAAAAAAATACGACCATTGTTGATATTTGATATTTATAAAATATACATAAAGCTAATTATGTATTACACGTATATATTTTTGTAACTTTATGTTCTTTTTACCTATATAATATACGTCTCATCATAATTCTAAAACTCTGTTAAATGTGCTGATGTCAGTGAATAATTTAATTTAGGTTGTAGGATTCATAATATTCTTTGTAAAATAACTGTATTAATTGCATATTAACTCCTGTACAGTTTTTAAATTAGTTACATATATTATATGAACGAACCAACCAAAATATCTTTGTATTTACTTGATATTTCTTTCAAGATCGTTCTTTATCTCTGTGTTGAATTAAAATAAATTAAAATTAGCTTCACGCTGTATCCCGCACACAGCAGGGTAGGCAGAGGGAACCTAGTGTTAAGACACTCCGTTCCCCACTTTCTGCCGAATTCTGGAGGCATTGCGTGTTGAGTGGCAGAACTCAACGCCGCGCTTAACCTCGACACCAGAGCGAAGAAATGGAAATATAAATTTAAGTAAATATTTCATCTCCTCGAGTAGGGATCGAACCCACAACCAGTCGGTTTTGCAGTCACACCTCGTGCCGCTGCGCCACGACCGGCCGGTTGAATTAATTACGACTTAAACTTAACTGTTATGATTTATGAAGGTAATCTCCACTAACAATTCAACTTTGCTTACTTTATTGTATAAAATATTATATAATAGTGCTTCAAAAATATATATTTTTATCAATAATCATATAAACCAGACGTTTCGAATGTCATTCTTTAGCCAGGGTCATACCAGCGCGATTGCTATATAATATTCGCAGGCAAAGTAATGCCTTGAGTTCATTCAAATGACGATAACTTTTTTTGACAAATGAACCGATTTTGATGAACCAAACTTTAGAACCTAAGTTGAATTAAAACAAAGCAATTGGTGAAATTTTCAAGTAAATCGGTTCAGTAGTTTCAGAGAAATGCGGACAACAATATGTCGACAGACAGACAGACAGACAGACAGACAGACAAGAAATTCAAAAAAAATCTTTTTGCTTTCTATTATTCTTTTTAAGTGTCCCTCTATCCATTTCAGTCAAAATTACTAAATGTACAGACAAAATATTTTTACTGTCTTATTATATATAGAGATTTTCTTTTCCTTGATCTGATAACAAGGTAAAACGCGGAGTTGATTTCCGCCACTTAACATTCAAAGCGTCTAGATTTCGAAAAGTGGGAAACTAAATTATTTTAATGAAAACGGTATATCTTAACTCTAGGTCTAGGGTAAGGCTAGGGTTCCCTCTGCCTACACTGCTATATGTGGAATCCTCTTTCACTAAGTTCCCTCGTTTTAGCAAAAAAAACTTCGTTTTCACGTTTAGATTCTTCTCATTATATCCAATAACAGTTTCAGCTAAATAAACCACAAGAGAGCTGATTCCATCAACACTATCACAAGCTAATGTATTATTAAAACGCTTTTACAGCAATAAATTAAATATTTAACACAAACGGATATTCTTCGTACTAAAAGCTCAGCGGTGTAGACGTGTTTAGTGATCCTCTGTCAGTTTGTAGTAGTGCTTGCGTAGATGGTTTTACTAATTACGGTCAAATATGCCACATTGTTTTGTTTAAATCCTTATTAACTCTCGTGAATTATATAGAATTTTCCTCGTTTTCAACGACAAATGTAAGTGTGGTTTTGAAATTAGTTTCACCAATCTATATACTCAATCTAGCCATAAATACTGTTACAGTTAAAAATAAATAAAATATTACTTTAGAGTTAGAAAACTGATATTTTTATATGATTGTTCATTGTGTTTTCTTGTGTTCGCGCTAATATATTGTGAAATATATTGTGATATTAAAATGGAGTGGGGTGATAAAGAGAACCGAATCGCTGTGATTTCATTACATAAAATAGATATGGAGTCAAATATAATTTTTAATATTCTTCACAGGCTTGGTATTAATCCAACGTTTGTGTACCGGGCTATATACATAGGTACAATGAAACCTCCTCTGCTTGTGACAAAAAAAAATCTGGCCGTCCAGTGTAGTCCGAAAGCAAAAAGATTTTATCTCGGTAGATGAAAGTAGCACCTCGAACCATGTCGCGTATTACAAAAGATGACTTATGAGTTGCAGCATATAAGAGACGCACTGGTCATTTTTAAACCGTTAATCTTAAATATAATACGGTGGTAAAATCAAAACAACTAGTAAACGGGAGGACACAGAAAAATTAAGCTATATTATTTATATATTATTTATACTAAAAGCTCTAAAGAAGCTTCCCAATTAGTCAACAGACCACCATGTGAGCATTATCTGATTTCAGTGATGGTTTGGTGAGATATTAGTTATGAAAGAGTGACTGATCCCTATTTTTGTGAAAACGAGTATAAAAACATCTTCACAGGTGTATCAAGATACCATTCTTGAGAAGTTATTAAACCCCCTTAACAACACCATGTTCAATAACCAAGAATGGTCTTTTCAGCAAAACTCGGCGCTGGGTCATAAAGCTCGATACCGATATATAATATGTATACACAATTCTTTCGTAACTCACCGCTGAAACTACGCAGCATAGAGCGCTGATATTTGGCGTGCAGGCTCCTTGGGGAGTGAAGCAGAGAATTAAGAGAGGATTTCCCAAAATTATTACGGGCATAAGTATTTTACGTTTTATAGCCCTCACAAACGCAGCTGCGGGCTACGTCTAGTTAAATAATCTGTTAATTATCAAACTAATCTAAAATGAAAAGACGTGAGTTTTTGTTAAAATAGGCTAATTACTAGCATATTTGAATATATATTATTTAAAAAAATGTGTACAGTTTAATCTAAATCTGTACACATTTTTTTTAATAAGACATAATCTATAGAAATATTTGAGAGTTCTTTAAAACATATTTAAACAAACTTACGACCATTTCTAGAGATCTACTTAATTAATAACATTAGCATATATATAGCTAACACAAAGCTCAACTTAGATTTTTCTTAATATTTCGAGAAACAAGAACAAGCAGGAACTTTATAAATTTTATCTACCTATTATACATATGATAAAACGCACTATTTGTTTATCCAGTAAAGTGTTCTATATGAACATTCGTCGTGGCGCACTGGCACAGTGCCTGATTGTAAACGTGACAGTTGTGTATTTAATTCCCACTTAGGGTAATAAATGTTAATATTTTCACTATCCCTGCTATAGTAGACAAACCGAGATACTGTGCTCCAACACTTGAGGCGCAGTCTTTCGAAAATTGGGCGGAAAGTATAATAGAAAACACTAGCCTAGTGTCTACTCTGTTACGCAGGAAGAAATATAAAGCTGTTTTTTTTGTCTGTCTCTATTAAATATCTTATTTTACAATTGCAGAAATTAAAGTACTTGTATAGAATTTATCTGCAACGAGTCTTAATTCGTTCGAATAGCGAGCAGGCGGGACTTGTAGCAAGTTTAAAAGTTGCCAAAGTAAGTAGTATTTAAGGCAAACTCAGCTTAAAAAATTTATAGTTTTATTACGTTTAAATGTTTTTGTGGCAAAATTAAGCGGCAATAAGGCATTTTATGTAACACTATAAATATATATTTATACATACTTATATATTATATAGTATAAACGAAGTAAGTAATATGTACATAAGCTGTATAACACAGCGGGCGGTAGACGTTTGTTGATCAAATATTGACGGAGTGGCCGATACAGTGCTGCACTTCAGAGAGCGGTGTGCGCTACAAGTTGCCCTACACTTGGTATTCAGTAAAGTAGGTTGTCACTAAATGAGTTTACTTTAAGAAATACAAAATTTATGTTTCATAAAGTAAACTCATAGAAAAGTAAAGAAATTATTAATTCATAGATGTATTATTTATACACTCGTGCCGCTGCACCAGTCGTGGCGCAGCGGCAAGAGGTGTGACTGTAAAACCGACTGGTTGTGGGTTCGATTCCCACTCGAGGAGATGAAATATTTTAATTTATATTTCCATTTCTTCGCTCTGGTGTCGAGTTAAGAGAGGCGTTGAGTTCCGCCACTCAACACGCAATGTCTCCAGAATTCGGCAGAAAGTGGGGAACGGAGTATCTTAACACTAGGTTCCCTGTACCTACCCTTCTGTGTGCGGGATACAGCGTGAAGCTGATAAAAAAAATATTTATTGTCATAAAGAATGATTTTTTTTTACAATTTGTTATAAGAAACTTATTGATGAGACGTTCCATTTTCACTTCGTCCAATTTTCGAGTCATTTCGTGTTAAATGCTTGAACTCAACGTCACGGTTTGTTTCATTAGCCCTAATAAGAATCGAACCCACAACCGACGCGTGTACCGTTCTTTATTTACCTGTGGCTTCGTTCGCTTGGTCAAATGGAAATAACTAAGAGTCTTGTCTTGACACAACTGAGTTTGGAGTGTCTGAGCTTTCTGCTCGCAGGTAAGGTAGGTGAGATCTTGATGCTAATATAATTTAGAGCCTTCCTCAAAAACGGATTATCCAATAAATAATATTTTCCAATGAGAACCAGTACTTCCTGTGATTAGCGCATCCACCCAAACACATTCTTCAGCTTTATAATATTAGTTTAGATAGTTCTCGATCTAGCCACTGTTTACACTTACAGACTCCAGTATATTCTAACTGGGGGAGAAACTAAGCAGTTATCGTCTATAGCCGCCGGGTTAAAACTGTGCTGTACTGTATTGCGCTAAATTATGGCTATTTAAGATACATATCGCGATATAATCGTTGCTGGTCTACTGAAACGATGCTGTGTACAAATATTACTTTTAACTTTAGTTAATTTATAGCATAAATACTTTTTTAAAGTGGCTTTTGACTTTCACTTTCAGTTCTATTAATTTTCAGAAGTGAAAATAAAGAAAAACTTTGCTTTGATGGTCTGTATACGTCGAAAGAATGACAGAAGAGATTTATGACGTAATAATAAGCAGTAAGACAGAAAGAGCGAGATAATGGAGGCAGGTCTTCTAGAAATCATGAGTATCACTCAAAGGTAATTTAATATATGAAATATAAAAAAAAAAGTAAAGAGGTTGAAGACAGCAGGCGGGGCAAGATAGAGAGAAAGGTAGCGTTTGGTGCTGCGTATACTGTAGCGGTATCATTTTGCTACCCCGCTAGCGTAAAGTTAACAAAAACATATATTGAATATTTATTACTTACTTAAAGGGGCCAGTCGGGGCGCAGGGGCACAAAGTGTTAGTGAAAAATGTGAGTGTGTGAGTGGGGGTCGAACCCGCAACCCACTCGAGGAAATGAAATATTTATTTACATTTATATTTTCATTTTTTCGCACTGGTGTCGAGGTAAAGTTAAGATATCACAGACAATTTATTTGTCTGTGTATTTATGACATAAAGTATTTATTGTTTTCCTATACCTATAGATGTATATCTTAAAAATACCAAATTTCAACGGGAGGGCTTTGTAATATAGAAAAAACATTTTGCAAATACATATTGCGATACAAAATGTGATATCGTTATCTCCGAAACATTAAAAAATGATATAAAATTACCGGAAAAAGGGGGAAATATAAATCCTTAATGTTTTGGGTAAATTTATTTACCCAAAACATTAGGAGATACGTCAATGTAGGGGTAAAAATAAACTAGATGTCTATAAAGTAGGTTAACGGATGAAAATTTGTGCGGGAGCACACAGCAGACTAGGCAGAGGGAACTTAGTGTTAAGATACTCCGATCCCATCTCCGCCAAATTCTGGAGGCCTTGCGTGTAGAATGGCGGAACTCAACGTCGCGCTTTGCCTCGACACCAGAGCGATAACTTTACGTGCTAACGTCATAAGAAAACATTGATAAATTGAAATGAATTATCACTTAACTATCATTATTTAGACATATGATAAAACAAAGGAGGAGTTTTTTTATATAAATGAACAGATGAATGACAAGTCACAATGTGTTATTTCATTTGTAAATTAAGTAAATAAATGAAGATATAATATCTTCATTTATTTACTTAACGTGAAAGAAAAATCCTAAGTAACCTAATTCCTCGCGCTAGCACATGGACGGTGCTATTAGGATAGTTTAATAAGAATTCATTACATTTCCACAAACTCGTAGTTTTACTCAAGTTTCGTTTAATTTTAACGTATGCACAAAGTTGAGTATTTACTGCTAATGCGGAGTGGAAAGTTTCCTTTGTACCAACAGTAAAAATGCTTTTTAGAACTACTTCCTATGCCGTATTCGGTAAATATAAGTATTATGTCCGACAAAGTTAAACTTAAGTTCGGTCTTACTAATATTTTGCTAAGTTTACAAAAATAGGAAATAAAATGAAACAGCAATTACCTTTTTGGGAATTGTAAAGTGTAAAAATTACCAAAAGAAATCACGGAGTGTTAAACGGAACTCAACGCCGCGTTTACATCCACATGCTTGTGTGACAACGTCCTTAAATTCTTACAATTTCATAATATGATTTAATGCATGCTTCTTATCTTTATTTTTAAAAAATAATCAAAATGCCATCAAATAGTCAAACAATACAATAAATAAATATTTTTTCAATGAAACAATAAAAGCTTTAATTATTGATAATAATCCATAGTCCTATGGATACAATAATATGGAGCAGTAACCACATAAGGCACGAGCTATGATTTGACTGAACACGTATGTAATACCTGTGAGCTGTCAGTCACGTGTAATCTCTATGAGAGTAGACGCTGAGGTTAATCAGTTTAGATTATTCCTTATTAACAGAATTTCTTAAAGTATTGATATTCGTTTACATAAACAAAATCTGTACTTTAACACTATTCCAGCTTTAAAATTTATAATTTATTATATTGAATTTTAATGCTATTTATATATGTTTTAACTCTATTATTAGCTCCTATCAGCGTAGCCAGAGAGAACAGACCAAACTCTTTCTTCTCGTTCACTGTGTCATCGACTCTGTACGTGCAGATATGCTGACATTTATTGTTATTTAGTGCATTGGGTCAGCGCTTTTACTTGTAGTGATTGTAGGTTCATCTTGCTGGAATGATTCATTAGGATTATATTTCCGTATTGCTAGAAGAGAAAGTGCGTCAGTGAGTTCGATCATTTAGCATATAAAAAGAAACTATTTAGCATTGTATGGTTTCACCGTGCCCACAGCATTGCAGGATGAAGAGCACAGATTAAGCTGACTAAGCTCGGGTCTTATAGCCCATGTCTAATTTAAAATAAACAAAATAAATCAATCAATATTCGAATAGAAAAAAGAGTGATAAAGTTATATTTACTGCACTCTAAGTTCTTCCAACTTAGCAGAAGATTCTTGAAGGTACAATAAACAAATAATATTTATTTAAACTCCAACAACTTACTCGAGGCCAGTCGTGGCGCAGCGGCACGAGGTGTGACTGTAAAACCGACTGGTTGTGGGTTCGATCCCCACTCGAGGAGATGAAATATTTACTTAAATTTATATTTCCATATCTTCGCTCTGGTGTCGAGGTTAAGCGCGGCGTTGGCCTCCAGAATTCGGCAGAAGGTGAGGAACGAAGTGTCTTAACACTAGGTTCCCTCTGCCTATCCTGCTGTGTGCGGGATACAGCGTGAAGCTGATTTTTTTTAACTTAAATATCCTTTCTAATAAGTAAGAATCACACAATAACACGCACTTAGCACGCACGAGCAGTGCTGTGGTTGTATCGTTAAACTGTAGAAATTAAGTGCGAGTGTCGCGGACGTCCTCGAGCGGGGAAATAAAGTCTCGAGGCGGATGTATGCCAGCGTGGTAGTTACTTCTTTTTTTAAATACTTAATGTGTTTACTCTGACAATATTAACATTTTAAAGTAAAGTATGTAAATGGATGTCGTGGTGCCGTTACGTTACTAATGTAATTGTACTTCACTAATGTAATGTGTTTAACTAATAAAAACATGTTTTAAGTTTTACAGAAAAAAACATGGAATTGGTCAAGTGCGAGTCAGATTAGCGCATCGTGGCTTCCGTACCATTACCTATAAAAACGGCAAAAAATCACGTTTGTGTATGGGAGACCCCTTACATTTTTATTTAATACTGTTTTAGTTTTAGTATTTATTGTTATAACAGGAGTCTTAGTAATAGGAGTCTGTTATAATCTTCGCATATAGAACCCTAAAGTCTCACCTACATATCTTTATTTACTCTAAATATATATTATATTTACTGATTTAAATAACTTTTTTAAGCTTAAAAATCATTAAAAAACAAAATTGAAACTTCAAAGGAGGAATTGTTTCCAAACATTTAACAGATTTAAGCAACAGTTTAAGCGACGTTAGAATCGGAAACGAGTCAATAGCGATGTTCAATTAACGCGATTACTCGCGCCGGCCGCCCTGACTTCCCGCCCTAAGTCGCCCTAGGCCGCCCTACGCCGCCCTACGCCGCCCTAGCAGCCCTTCACCTTATAATTGATGTGCCTCAAAAGTTCTCTAAGAACGTTTAATTACCTCGACTTTGTAAAGTTAATCGAGAGATTATAATCCATTTGTAAACAAGTTGTATTTACTTTCTCAAATGTAATATTTTAATATTTACTAAAGAACATGTGACGCGTACAATACACTATATATCTATATTGACAAACATATGATAGTGTATGATTTTTGTTTAATCGAATTTATTGATGTTATGTACTTTTTATGCATTATTTAAAAAAAGAGAGAAAGAGAGGCCAGTCGTGGCGCAGGGGCACAAAGTGTGACTGTAAAATCGACTGGTTGTGGGTTCGATCGCCACTCGAGGAAATAAAATATTTATTTACATTTTCATTTCTTCGCCCTGGTGTCGAAGCAAAGTGCGGCGTTGAGTTCCGCCACTCAACACGCAATGCCTCCAGAACTCGGCGGAAAGTGGGGAACGGAGTATCTTAACACTAGGTTCCCTCTGCCTACCGTGCTGTGTGTAGGATACAGCGTGAAGATGAAAAAAACATTTAAAAAATATTATCATTCTGTACTTGTTTACATAAACAATAACTGTGCCAAATGTCAACACAATTTATCCACACAATTTCAAGAGAGTTATTATTTGTTTATAAAAAAGATACCGCAAAATATATAAACGTAAAGTATCGCTTAAAATTGCCCTTAAATAAAAATAAATTTTAAGCTTTTTTTATATTTCTTTACACTAATTTATTTTAATATGAATAAAGTAATCTATCTTTTTTTTGCTATTAAATAAAAATGGTGTACTTGAAATGGTGTACTAAGTACTACTATTTTCCACTTACTATATTTTACTTTAATTATCAAAAATATTATGTTTACGCCATATCCGGCACACAGCAGGATGGGCAGAGGGATTTCCGGAACCGGTTTCGGATTTTCCGCCGAATTCTTTAAGACTTTGCATGTTCAGTGGCGAAATTTAACGCTGGGCGCTTACCTTGGTGTCAGAGCGACAGAATAAAAATATTAATTAATAATAATTTACTCCCTCAAGTGGGGATTGAACCCACAATCGGTGCGTTACAGTTATACCCTTGTGCTGATGCACCATGATGGCCTCAAACTACAAATATAATTAAAATGTAAAATAAACTAAACTATCATTATGACTTAGTTACAAATTAGGTTAGTTCTTTTTACATTTTTACAGAAGCTCGTTCAATTTTTAACTTTCAATTTATAAACGTCAGCCAATCGCTACCGTCGGTTTAGAATGTAGACTCAGCTGTGGCTGGCAAACGAAAAGTAACTTATGTAGCAGATATCGCTTTCATTTTAAAATGCAAAACCAAATTTTAAAATCTTGCTGCTAATAACAATGCGAAACTAAGTACCTTAATTTTTAATTTACTTTTTCACATAGCAAGTTTAAGCCATCATGGGCCAGTGCGCGGCACAGGGGTACACACGCTGTACCCCTGTGCCGCGACTAGTTGCAACTAGCTGTGTTGAAGTTTTGGTTTTCATTTTGTAATTGAATTAATTTTGTGCTCCTCACTTTGCCACTGACTGGTAAAATCTCGTAAAAAACAATTGGTGACTAACACCTGCTGGTTAGCGACTCTGCCTTGTATGAACTAGAATACATTATGTTCAATTTTAAATCAGGACAAGTATTTATTTTAATTGCATATTTGCTCTATATCTAGCTGCTTATTTATCCTAGGGAATCAATATAACCTAAGTTTGAATCGTGTAAGCGTATGTAAGATGTCTGCATACAACAGCTATCATTTTATAACTGAACCTATGTTATATTACCTGGTACGTTTTTATAAGTGATTATTACATTTCTTTACAGGCTTTTGTAGCGCAGTGGGACAGCTGGTTTGTTGTTTGTTCAGTGTCAGTTTGTTGGTTCAATCCCCACTCTCTCTGCACCTGAATCGATTTTGTTTCTTCTTCTGAGACAAATCAAAAGAAAAATCTACCTTGCTCGCATATCAGGCAGCCGACAAGCGCCAAGAAACGAGAGATGTTCTCTATTTTTATCAGACAGCGGTGAATCTTACCACAAAAATATTGGTATACTAAAGTTTGTACTGGAAGTAGGGAAAAAGAGAGCACTTTATATTAAGTAGTTTTTACTGCCTATTAGAAGCTTTGCCTGCGTGAAGTGTGGACTTCCTTTAGATTCACTTATTGCTATACTTAATCACTTATTGATTAAAAGCCTATCAAAATCCGTGCTGTAGTTGGTTGCAGTTGGAGTGAAGTAATTTCCGTGTTCTTTTATTTAGAATTTATAATTTTACCTTTATACTATTGCATAAAATTATAAATCCTATACTTTCAGTACTACTCTCAGTACTATTGACAACGAACACACAGTGTGCACCACCTCGTAAGTTGAACGTTTCTCATTTTCATAAACACACTTACACTACCTTCATACATATGCATTATATTATCTACGATTCATCTACCCTACCTTCAATATAACGCTAGATTCTACTGCGCTTTTACTTCCAGTTTAAAAAGTACTTTATATTCATTAGATTTATTCAGCGAGTACTTTTTTTCTACGAATTTTATATTGTTTAAATCTTCAGTCTTCTCTTATTATATGAAGCAGGTACAGGAAGAACGAAAAAAATCCTAACGGATCACTCGACGGTAAGTGGTAATAGGAGCTACAGGTGCGTTCTCGGCCTTTAAGGTGGAGATAGATGCTCTTTCTTTTTTCTTGTTTTTTTATAAATTCTCTTCTTTCCGCCCATTTACCGATGACATGTTATTTAAAAACACACAGCGCCTCATTTTATCTGATCAGAAGTATTTTTTAAAATAAATCTGAAAATTCCTTCGTATGTGGATCGAAACCACAATTAAAGCAATTAACGAACCAATAACATCATTACAATATCAATATAGTATATAGGTATGTACTCTTGCGTTACTCGGTGACTGATAGACATCACACAGACGTAACTGTGCACCGCAAAAAGATGACATTTGACATATTATAGGAAACCTCCTTGAAGAGAGGATTTCTCAAAATCCCCACTGGCCCGGTAAAAACGGAATCTTACATTTAATAGTCCACGCAAACGAAGTTCCAGGCTAAAGTTAATACTAATTACATTTTTTCGAGGCCAATCGTGGCGCAGGGGCATAAAGTGTGACTGTAAAAGCGACTACTTGTGGGTTCGATTCCCACTCAAGGAAATTAAATATTTACTTAAATTTATATTTTCATTACTTCGCTCTGGTGTCGAGGCAAAGCGCGGTTGAGTTCCGCCACTTAACATGCAATGCCTCCAGATTTCGGCGGAAAGTCTACCTACCATGCTGTGTGCGGGATACACCGTGAAGCTGATTTGATTCATTTGATTTTGACATACAAGTACATACATTTTTTCAATTAGTTACAATAAAAACTAAACTAAAATGCCAAACCAGCTTATAGCACAATTTTATTTAACTGATTATTGAAAAATGTTGTATCTCGTACAAGAAGGCACACAACGTTAGAGGCTCGGGTCGGGCCCTTATTGAATTCCGCTTTGCATAAACGGTTTACTCGATGCCGATAGTGCGACGGCGTGTCTCGCGAATTTCAAATTTGATATCGTCGATGTATCGCGATGTGTACACAAGTGTATACACTTGTAAGAAAGGGCACTTTAACACTAAATACACTTATTTTTAATATTTTTAAAGTGTTATTCCACAATTAGGAATGTTAGGAATGTTTTCTAAATAAGTACTAAATACACTTTCCTTACGTTTTATAAATTTTGGGGAAGAAGCAATTTTTTTTTAAATTATTATTTTGTTTTTTAATGAATAAGTATAAAATTTTACAATTTTATATAATTTTACAATGGATGTGAGCAGAGCATGTCGGATTTATCATTGTGCATCAACATTGCTCAAAATCATTACATATCAAAATTAAATAATAATACAAATTATAATAATATTCTACAATACTTAACAACTATATAGAGAACGGAGTGTGACACTAAGTCCTCTCTAGTCACTAGGTACCATCTAAATAACGTAACTTGATAAGAACGTATGGCTTAGTAGTCAGAGAAGTTTAAAGGTTTCCAACAATGAATCCCGCTTCAAAAAAGTAAGTAAAAAATATATCCTATCTAAAAAATTTGTTTTGAAAACTTAGTTTCTTTTGTGTTTTGTTGTGTTTGTTAGATGGAGGTGGAGGTGGAGGTGGAGGTTGCATTTTTAGTTGCATTAGCGCATATCATGTTAAGATAACGCTATGAATGCAAAGAGTTGAAGATGTATGTGTAAAATTACTTACTAAGTCTGGTCTAGTCTAGCTTTTTCATAAATATAATGAAAAAAACTAAAAAGGGAAGATTACATAGATTCTGAGCATCGCGGTGAAATTGGGAAGTTCGTTGTCTATATTTCTACTATGGTTGAGTAGTTCAATTTTCTTGTTGTTAAATAGTTTGACGTTGTCTGCGCGTCACAGTCCGCGAGCTCTAAGCTGAGTTTCGCATGTATGTGATTCTTCAGTTACTTGGCCTAAACCCGTTTATACTGCTTTTTGACAACCGTCCTACATCTCTAGTACTGATAGCAGCGCCACATATTTAATTTTTACGAGAGTAAACATTATGAGGATGTAATATCCAGCGTAAAAAAACTATAATATATAATATTATATTTCTTTACTAATTTCTAATAACAACTGAAACATATACATATGTATATATTTCTAAGCAACAGCAATGAGATCGACAGAATTACATTTGTTTCTTTTTCTTTCTACTTTCATTTAAACAAGATGATAATACCATAAAAATGTTAATGCCCAAATTATTTATATATTAAGGCCATTTTGGCGAAATGAATTTTACTCGGAGGAGGATAGATTTATTTTCAGTTCATAATAATTCGAATTCGGGCCGAAAAATGAGAACGGAGTGTCTTGACACTAGGTACTCTCTGTCTTCCGTGATGGATGCAGAACAAAATGTAAAGTAATATATGTATTATATATTTACATATTTATATACGTATATGTAATTAGGGATACAATTTATACATCGCAAACCCCTAATGCGGTTACACCTAGATGTGGCCAATGGAGTTGGTTAGAGCTAACCCAATAATATAATAATATACTAAGTAAAAATATATAATGCAGTTAATTCTAAAATTATGTCTTCAAGTGTCTTCGTTCCACACTCTTCGACGAAAATCGAAACTCAATGGCATACATTGTTTCCTTATGACATAAATGTATATTTGTTACAATTTTCGCTCGATGGCGTAGAATAACGTGTATAGAACTTTCATATTAAGAAATGATAAATAGAATTTTTAATTTTTAAGATGCCATCTTAGATTTAGGATTTTTAGATTATAAATATTTCACATTGACATCTGAATTTAGCTTCCTGTAGTGTTGATGGTGAATAATAAAAAGTCTACTCACGGTTTACACTGAGTATATTCAACAACACTTTAAAGTACATAAGGTTTAAACACAAATAGTAAATCACGACACAGTTTATACAAAAGTCAGCGACAAACATATATATTAAAGAGAATACAAAAATTACAATAATATTAACAAATAACCGAGAAAACAATGGTACGTATATAAAGCGCATCGAGTGGCAAGCATCGACTGTTATGTATAAAATATGCCGTCAACAAGGAGGTAGGCGTAAATGTTGGAACACCTTACCGGGTCGGCCGACGGTAGCGAGCGCTTTCATTTCAAAATACATAAATTTAATTAAATGTATATTTGTGTATATAAATGATAAATAAATAAATTACAATATTGAAATATATAAATGACATATATTAAATAAACTATAAATGTAAATAATAGTTCCCTACACTTCCCTTTATCATTTAACGAAGTAAAAATATTTTCATTGTTCATGCCTTAAAGAATATAGATAATACTTACATTCCAGCGAGATCAAGATGCTTTTAAAAAATAAATAAAATAATAATAATATTTATTAAATTAAGATTTCCGTACATAACAATAACTTAAATCGGTAATAACTGCATTAGTATTAAACTGTGTTGCAGCTATTAACTCCCACCTCGCAGTCGTCCTTTCATATAATAATATAACTAATTTTCACAAACAAATAAAATAAATATAAAAAAACTAAAATAAGTTACTAACTCAACGTATAATATTTCCATAAACGACCGCATAAACTTTGCACATATCTCTTCTCCTATCGGTGACACGTTTGAAACAAACAATCACACTGTACTTGGGGACAGTAAAAGTAATCCTGCGGCTTCATTGTAAATGGGGAAAGTTTTTCTATTTCCTGCCCCAAAGGAGACCCGAACCCCGACCCCTTCCCCTCTGTACGAACAAACCTTGCATTTAAACGAGTTTCACCTGTAATATCTAATAAGATGGCGGAGAGTATCAATTAGAGATCTTGAGTCATGCTCGGATTTTTAACGGCTTACTTTCTGTTAAGACGCCATTGTGGCAAGATTAGGAAGTTTCTGACTGTAAGTGCTGGTCAGTAAAAACAAATGCTGTGAGGCTGTAAGTTTATATTTTTATTATTTATTTATTTTGTTTTATTTTTATGTATCTTTGTACGAATATGTATTAATTATACATTTGTATAGTTATATAAGTAAAATATTATGTAATATATAGCATATAACATTAAAATAAGTTTCTTATACATACTCGTACTTAGTAAACATTTATACACCAATCTAAAAGCCTGTGTTTTCTGTTCTTTTAATATTATAATAGTAGTTGTGTGGACACTTCCATACAACTACCTGTTGTAATAAGGCCTCCCTTACATTTATGCTTTTCTTTCTGTTTTTTTTATCTTTTTATGTTTAATCACGTTGGTGCAAAAAAGTATAAAATAAATAATAAGCATACTCCATTCCCCTGTATATAAAAATCGAACCCACAACCAACAACTTTATGCAAGTGTTTAGTACACGTCATCGTCGTCACTGAGCAAAACAGATTACCTCACCCCGTATTATCCACACAACAAACACCCGCTGCCACGTTGTTGCGGATTATACCTTATTTACTGCCATTTACACTTGCCTTCTCGCTAACAATACTCTTCAAACGATTAAGAAATTACATTTGAATTACAATAGGATACGTTAACGGTGTTTGGAGAAGTTCAAAATATCAATAAACAACCATCTTAAATTGATTTTGGTTGTGATTATTAAATAACTGTAAGTTAGTACGACTGTAATTGAAGCCGTCGCGGTGCAGCGGCTGACGTTGACGATTGTGGTTTCAATTCGGTGTCAGGGGAATGAATTTCTTTCATTATTTTTACTCTGGTAACAAGGCGTTGAGTTCCACCAGTCAACAAGGAAAGTCTCAAATTGGGCGATGCATAGGGAACAGAGTGTCTAAACAACATATTCCTTATAAGTACCCTACTATATTCAATATAGAGCGTGAAGGTATACAACATATGGCTGTAGTAAGTAATTGACCACAGTGATTGAATTTCATAGTTGTTAGTACCAGGTACAGTAACACGTCTCGATCTCAGCGTTGCCGGATTTTGTCTCGTCTGAAATTGTTAATAACTTATAAAAAAATAATTAATTTTAAAAAAATCTCAAAGTGCATGGAATAATTCACGATAAGCAGAACCATGTCTGTCGCCAAGGACATTTAAATTTTGGGCTAAAATTCGGAACGTCCCGCCAAAATCGGGACGCTGCTCCTTCTGTTGCGTCACATTGTTGCACAAACTCGAAATTTGGCGTAAATTTAGAAAATAAAAATTCTTTCCACTCACCCCACTATACTTACTATACGAGCGTGTGTCTAAATAAAACAACTGACAATAATCTTTTATTTATTTTTTGTTAGCTTCACTCATTTCAAAGGTATAGCACCTTTCTCCAGCATCATCGATAGTGTGTTCTCGAAAAGCAACCGAGGTTCCCTCCCCTGCTCTTTAACCACTAGCTCATGCTTCATAAATATCTCTTTAACCCTTTATTTATCGACAGTTTAATAAAATTTCAAGTAAAATATACACAACTGTACACAGCTGTATATTAAAAGGTTACAGCAACAATTGTTAAGCTATTCTTTCGCTCGAGATGGGTTCATAAATCGTGGTCGGTATACGGTCGCGGCTCACCGACCGACACGGGAGATGTATGGCGATGCTGTCGCTATGTTTATACATGACTATGAAACTGCTATAATCATTTATAATATATCGTCGTATATGGTTGAGTATATAAAGCGAACAACGAACATACAGACACATAGACGTATATGGTGTTATATTGTTATTATATTATTTTACGTTAACTTAACAAGTATTTTAGATTCAAAGGAAAGTAGGGAACTGAGTATCTCTTTATAACGTTGTCACTTCGGCCTGGCCATATGTGGTAAAAGCGTGATGCTAATGTTTCTTATTTTTGTATTACACAGAATAAAATTCCTTTTATTCCAAAGAAGTTCTCTCTCGTCTAGTTCTCTTTCTCTCTCTTCTCGTCTAGCCAGGTCGATAGACAAACTATTTTTCGGTGAAAAAAGAAAATATAAAGAATGTTGCTCATTATGTATATAACACATATAACTATGTCGCCGCGATCAAAGTTGCAATGCGATTATTTAAAGGGATCCCTGAAACCTACACCTGTGGTCGCAAGTCCCGGGCACTGCTCCGAACTTCACATCATTTAAAGAGTAAGATCACATTAATTATCCTATTATCAAGAACTGATGTTTGTCCGACACGACTGTTCAACTGACTACCTTCTTATTATTTATTATGCTTACAATTATAACCCTCCGTAATAGATTTACTTTTGAAATCGTTTAGTTATTAATGTTTTCAGTTATTATTTGAAACTTCCGTACTAAAAGTGTTTATGTTATTATAAAACTACCTTGCTAATAGTGTTTGTACATGTGTCATGTGTTCACATATGAGTAGACCCAAAGGCCAGGACAGGAGGTTCTACTCGTTTATTTTTAACGCCCACCACGCGTCGTTCTCCGACATCTATACATAAAAAAATATGTTATGGGCACAAGTAGAAGACAGTAGTAATTTTGGCAAGCTTCAGCTGACGGACCGTTATGCCTTTACTAGAAACTAGTCCCTTAGTATCTATAGAATACTACTACTTTGATCTACTTTGATACTTACATGGCAAAAAAAAATATTACGAATTATTTTGTTTAGACTAGATTAGAATTTATATACGAGTGAAACACTGGACAAGCGCGAGTCGGGCTCGTCCACCGAGGTTTCCGTACAAAAAGTGGTTGCTTCGAGCCTTTTCTGGATTAGTAAATATGTATTGAAATATGCATACCAAGCTCTTTACCTTACTTGAACTAGCGGTTTTGATATCAAATTTTGCCTCCCTTTTAAGGCTATAATTTTTTGGAATTTAACCACAAATGTATCTTATTAATTTTAATTTCCATTATAGTGTTGATAAACGTGTTTTTTGCTATATAAGCCATATCCTTTTTTTTCTTAAAGTAAATGTAGATATACGATTTTGTCAGGAATTTAAGAGACCGTAGACCGATCTGCAAGCGTTCCTGAGATAGAGACTCTTGACAAACGGACGCACGGACGGACAACAAAGTGATCATATAAGGGTTAATTTTTTTCTCAAAAATTAATATAATAAAATACATTCAAGCTTCAATTATACAAAACACAAGTTCATTTATACAAAATGAATAAAGTTTTTTAACTTCGCTTCGCTTCGTCGCCGCGTAATCACCTATAGAAAATAAAAGCTATACAATATTTCCCGTAGACGTACAATTAAGAAATTTGGCGAGAAATGAGAACAAATAAAGGAAAAACCTATAAAAATGTATATTTTCACTTGTTAGACATAAAAACTATTACAAATTTACAGTTGTAGTTAATTTCATACAAAAAGAGTGATTTAGATAAATAAATATACATATATGAAGTAAGTTTATTAGTATCCCAAATACAAGCAACCTCTACACACTACAGTACACTACAGTCTATGAGTACATACACACACGCACGTGGTGTCAACATTACGTGTGCACCGCAAAGATCGAAGTAGCAAGCGGATATCTTCGGAGTAAACTACACTTGTATCTGATATTATAAATAATATATTATATACACAGTGGCCGCCCGCATCTTTGCTTGCGCGTACACACTGTATAGGCAGAGTGATCCTGAGAACCTAGTATCAATACATTACGTGACTAGACGCTGCGCTTTGCCTCATTATCAGGGCGAGGATATGAAAGTAGTAAATATTTAATTTTCTCAAGTAAGGATTGAACTCACAACCTGTCGCTTTTACAGTCGCATACCTGTACCCCTGCGCCACGACTGCCCTCATGAGGTAAACTATGAAATGTTAAATTCGTCTTTCTACACACGGACGGCTTAAGATAAGTAGAACTGCAAATAAAATATAATATTAGAAATTCATTACAGTAAACTTTCAATATAATTGTTTTTTTTTTAATTTTAAGTTTTATTAAGATAAGATATTAATTGTTTTTTTAGTATGGAAGTTAGATTTTTAACGTCGTTTGTTTATGATTATAAAGATTACAGCTTCATTGTTTAATACAATTATCCTATCCCAATAAATTCAAATAATCTATCATGTTCTTGATAAGTAATAAATATTCTTAATTGACGTTGTTGTAAAATTACTTTATATATAATATAATACATAATATCATATAAAAGTCATCCTCGACACGTTAAAACAAATTAATAGAATTCACAAGCAGTATTCAATATAAAATTGCACCGAACGGTGTTTGAAGCATTTTCACTTACAAAAGTAATAAATCTCCACGTACGGCAGCCTCGCGCCTGGACGGAGCGCAATGCGGCTGACCGCCGGCCGGTGCCCGGTGCCCGGTGCCCGGTGCCAGTACCGGGTACGCTGCGATACCTACCAATATAGTCTATCTTATAAATAATAATAGTGTAGTTAAATATGATTATTTTTTACTTTTAACATTTGCTAGAGTAACTCTTTGCCTTGTGATAAGACACTGTTCTAATATTTCCTTTATTTCGAAGAAATTGGCTCAAAGTCAAGAGTGAGTGCTGGA
The DNA here is from genome assembly GCA_013403705.1 of Heliconius hermathena. Classification (NCBI taxonomy): domain Eukaryota; kingdom Metazoa; phylum Arthropoda; class Insecta; order Lepidoptera; family Nymphalidae; genus Heliconius; species Heliconius hermathena. The sequence continues at coordinate 224,775 of JAAIXJ010000319.1, forward strand.
ACTCAACGCCCCTTTGTTTTGCTAAAGAAAGATATTAGTATTTCCAATTCACTTCTCCGAGTGAGATAGCCCACGATAGCCTTAAGTGAGATAGTTATGACAACAATATTTTATTTTATATCAAAAACTGTCTTCTCTGATAAAATGAAACTACCTTAAAGTAAAATAGTCCGTTTAAGCGGTACAGTCCGCTACATAAATATATACGTTGTTCCGTCCCCGGCGATGGCTCACGCTCCGCTACGGCGCGCGGCGGTCACCGACGTGGACCGACGTGGACCGACGTCGACCGAATTAAATGTACCTTGTGCATAGTAAATAAACGTATTTAGTATTAACACTTTAATTAATTCGAAAATTCGAAACAGCTAAACGTTTACTTACCTTCGATGTAACCTTGGTACATTATGATGTGAACAAACCTTTAATACTCACCTGTGACAGTTCAGAGTATGGAGTTGGTGCAGTATTATCTCATGAAATGGAGGATATGGAAGAACGTCCGATAGCAATGGCATCTAGAACTCTTCATTCACACGAAAGACGTTATTCACAACTTGATAAAGAGGCAGCGTCTATTATGTTTGGTATAACAAAATTTCATAATTACCTGATGGCAAGACGTTTCCGTATAGTCACGGACCATAAACCTCTACTTGGCATTTTCGATCCTAAAAAACCTATGCCAACTATGCTCTCACCTCGACTCACTAGAATTGTTATTGCATTGAGTGCACATAATTATGATATAGTATACAAACCTGGATCTCAAATTGGATATGCCGATAGTCTCAGTAGATGGCCTCAACCAGTGGCCGAACAACCAGAGCAACATTTGAGTGATATTTTATTAATGGCTGAAGCACCAGACGATTTTCCTTATGACGCTGAACGCGTTGCTTTAGCAACAAAACAAGACAAAACTTTATGTCAAGTGGTGCACTATATAAAGCACGGGTGGCCAACAAAAATGAATGACAAATGTCTCCGTCCATTTTGGTTACATAAACTTGAACTATCACTGCAAGATGATTGCATACTTCTCGGCTGTCGTGTATTTATACCGAGTGCACTTAGGCCACATGTTTTACAAGTTCTACATAAAGCACATTCAGGAATAGTTCAAACAAAATCAGTCGCTCGGAGTTACGTCTGGTGGCCAGGTCTCAATGAAGACATTGAATTAATGATTGGCGGTTGTCCGAAATGCTTAGAAAATCGACATATGCCACCTAAGGTAGTGCATGAATGGATTACGCCCACAAGACCCTGGTCAAGGATCCACATTGATTGGGCCGGACCTTATAAGAATAAATATTTCTTGATCATGGTAGATGCATACTCCAGGTGGCCAGAAGTGTTTGTGGTAAATAATACTACGTCTGCAACAGCCATTGGCTTATTAAGATCAGTATTTGCCACACATGGTTTGTGTGAAGTGCTAGTATCGGACAATGGCACTTCTTTTATATCAAGCGATATGCAGAATTTTTTGAAGGCCAATAATATTAGGCATGTAAAGACAGCNTATATATATATATATATATATATATATATATATATATATATATATATATATATATATATATATATATATATATATATATATATATATATATATATATATATATATATATATATATATATATATATATATATATATATATATATATATATATATATATATATATATATATATATATATATATATATATATATATATATATATAGTTATATATATATATATATATATATATATATATATATATATATATATATATATATAATACTAATATTATAAAATATTTCCTTAATAGTTAAGTTTACTTTTATTTCTGCAAATAATGTACCTACAGCACAATGTGCTGTATAATTATGACAGAAAAAAACTTATAAAACATAAAATTGTAGTATATCTATTTACATATTGAGAACGGCCATTCGCCGTCTTCCCATAAATGCTAGGCATCGAAGCCGCGACAACGCCAATGGAGACCATTTTATAGCGCTATAAATATTTACGACATATTACATACTGACGCGAACGTGTGACTTTGTTCACCTGCAGAGTATTTAAAAAGGGCTGAATATAGATATTTGTACCTATATAGGGTCAATGGGACTCCATCTTTCTGTAAACACAATAGATGGAGGTTCGATTACTACTCTACGTTTTACGCTTTTCCCGTATAGTAGGGCAAATGGAACCTACTATTAAGAAACTCCATTTCCCGTTTTCCGAACAATTTTCAAAACTTCACGCTTTGTGTACCAAAGTAGAGAAATGAAATAAATATAATCGTTTTCCTTTTTTAACACAAGGTTTTAAAAACCAGCCAAGAGAACCGCCCGCAGGGGGTATGAATATATAGATTGAATTTCAACTCCATATCTCAATGTCTTCCTGAGATAAAGGCTTTTGATAGACGGACAGACAGACGAAAGCACGGACGGACGGACAACAAAGTGACTCCTTAAAGGTTCCTTTTTTCCTTAACAGGTACCGAACCCTAAAAATAACAGAAAAACAAATACATCAAGCCCAGTTTCCTTATTGCAATTGTGCCAAATAAATCATACATTAGACAATAACAATGTTTCTAATTCCGCTAACTAAATGATCCAATTTTACTGATAGAACCAAGTCTACAAAGAAATACAAGCTCCACTTTACTGTTATAACTGCGAACTAGACGCTAATCTGAAACGACTTGGAATAGTTCGAGCCTAAAGTGGACTTGACAGATTTCCTACAAGGCATGAAAATGTTAAACGAATGAATTTGAACTTAGGACTATGTATACGCAATTATATTTAATACTCGCCGCCCGCAATTATATTTAAGTCGACTTAGATGTACATGGTTATCCTGTCCATTCCCGTTCCCCTAAAAAATTCTAGATGTCTTTTCTTAATGCTTCCTTTTTTTACGAAAAAGACAGAGCAAATGAGCGCACGGGTGCGTTACCGGTTAGGTAAACTAAAAGAACACCGGTTGAGTGACCGATTGAGTCACTCTCCAAATATACCAGAAGCTGGCTATTTATTATACTCTCCATTATTCTACCACCATCGCTATCGCCATTCTTCAGCATCGAGTAGATAAGAGCGCTTTCCACAATACTGGAACTACGTCGACTGAAGAAGAATGCCAAAAAAAAAGGCGTTAACTAGCGCCGGAGGCAGCTTAGGAGCACAAGCAAGTAGCACTAAAGGAGAGATTCCATTCGACCGCTCAACTTGTGTCCAAAGAAAACACAGCACGCCAACAGCTTTTTACCTAAGCTTAACGTCAGACATTGAGTTCTGCTACCGCAAGGTGATCGCAGGTGAAGGTGAAAAAACAATTGTTTTTCTGGTTGGCTTAGACAAGCGACAAATATTATTCAGCTTACATCGTGAAAAAAAGGATTATGAAAAAATGCACCTTTGTCAACTACGCAATGTTTTTTTTAATGGAAAAGACAAGGCAAACGAGCGTTCGGGTCACCTGATGGTAAGCGATTACCGCCGCCCACGACCACGTGCAACACCAGAGGAGCTGCAGGTACGTTGCCGGCCTTTAAGGTAGATTGGGCGCCGGAGCCCGGCATTACCTGATTACCGTACTTTAGTCGCCTCTTACGACACCACAAGTACCAGGATGATCCTATTCTAGGCCAGGATCACACGGCACGGTATCGAAACGTTCGCGAAAAATAGGGGAACGTAGTGTGTAATGTCTTAGTACCTTAGGTACCTTCTGCCTACACTACTATATACAGCGTGAAACTACGTCGTAAGCCAAGATATCTGTATCAAAAGTAAAATATGTATGCAATACCCAATTTATATACAAAAATCGTTCAAACAAACTAAGAACACGGCGCATTGTAATATGCCATAAAACGTTAGTACGCGGGACGATCCCATCAGCGGAATGTATCCGAGGATGATATGTTTTTTATCATGTCTCAGAAATCAGATATGAGCAATCTTCTCGAGTGCTCGCGTCTTTATATGTAACTACCTACTACTTTGGTAACACGTATATATGTTTAGTTTTGTAGTCGCTACTACATTTTATGATGCTGTTCATGGTATTAAGAAACTCCGTTCCTGATGAACCGACCAATTCCCAATGACCAATCGAGACGTTGCGTGACGGTTAAGTGGTAGCAATAAAATAACAAATTTTATATATGTCGTGGCACAGCACCCGGCTGTAAATGTGTCGCATTTAGTTGCGAGTCCGATTACCTCTGGATGATGGATTATTTATTTCCTCGGTCTAGTAACAAGCCAAACCGCAGCAGTAAGTTTCACTACTCAGCACCTGGCAATGTCCCACAAAATGGCCGGAAAATGAGGAACTGAGTGTCTTACTTAGTTCCCTCTGCTTACCCTATTATATGCGAGACACCGTAAAACTGAAATAAACAAAAACTACTATATTTACACCGACTTTGACGTTTCTATTCAAGGTTTTATTGAAGTGATCTCAAATTATTACAGATAGGTACAAATAGTGATGTACTTGAGCATGTCGATATCGCCCAAACAATTAACACCTGCGTAAGTTCATTTAGATAATCTGAACTGCTTGTGTCAACAGATACGTTCACCTCAGGCTTAGTTAGGCTAATACAACATAGATCTACTGTCAGTTGACTTACAATGATCTATGGCGCAATTGATACATTAAGATACGTAGGTAAGCTTTGTAAGTAAACAATTCTGATATCTACCTACATATATTATAATATGTGTATGTTATGACACTCCGGTCCTATTAAGATAATTCCGTTCCCCACTTTCCGCCGAATCCTGCAGGCATTGCGTTGTTAAGTGGCAGAATTTAACGCCGCGCTCTATCTCGTGCCGGAGCGAAGAAATAACAATATGAAATCATTCATTACCTTGAGTGGGAATCCAACCCGCAACCTGTCGGGATTACAATCGCACGCTCATGCTCCTATGCCACTGGCCTTATTCTATTTAACATAACGTACATAATATACGAGTATACACTAAACATATGTTAGTCTCTACCAAATCACCAAAAGGTAGATCGTTAAGCATTCGGCTATTAACATTGCATCTCTACTTATTACGCTATTACCGGTAAGTGGTGGCTAAGTAGTTGCGTCTCTGGCGGAGATAGTTAATATCCTTGCTATATAATGCATGGGCATGTGACGCGCTGAGCGCATACTATATACGGCTCGAAGCTTAGCCTAGCTTAGCTAATTGAGTGGAGAGCGGCCGTACAGGTATATCTTAGCTTTAGCTTTTTAATTCGAGGCCTTAACATTTTCCGTAAGGCAAATTTAAAAGTTTTAATAAATCTATTTAAATATATGTATGTATATCTATTATAAATCGTACAACAATCAGACATAAAATAAGTACTTATTAAGAAAACGTATAAAAATTTGAACGCAGCGAGATTTGAACCCGCGCCTCTTTGGAAACCGTCTAAGCTCTCTGACCAACTAAAAAATAAAATCATATTGTTTCAAAAAATAAAATAAGTGTTAAGTGACGGAACTCAATTACGCACTATGTACTGTTACCAGAACTAGGAAAATTATTGATTCCTCCAAATTGAAATCGAATACAGAATCGTCGCGTTCACAGTCTGACGCTGTGCCGCCGCACCACCGCGTCTTAACCTCTGAATGCGAAGCTTATTATATAATAGTGAAGTAGTGAAGACAACAAGCTACAACGTAAACACTCGTATGTATGCACGGTATCGTCTTAACGAACTTGGATAGTTGTCGGTAGGCGGGACTCCCTACACCAGCGACTGAACTAAACCGTACCTAACTTAGTTTATCCAATACCAAGTTTATGTAACTTGATGTTCAATCGGTAGGACGATTATATGGAGAGCTTAAAGCGTGGTGGTCACGGGTTCAGATTTGTTATGGTTAAATAAGTAAATGTTACCTCTAATCTGGTTGGATGAATGATGACTTCGGATTTCGGTTTAAATTGCCCCACCTACGTTCGAGGTACGTTCTATTTACTACGTAAAACGTATATTTTACCTCGAACATATAATCCAAGAATTATACCTTTTTCTTTGGCAGTTCTGTACATCGCACAACGCTAGAAGAAATTGACGACTGAAGTCAGAAAACATAAAACGTTAAAGCGTACCTAAGATATACTTATTGTAGGTCAGATTTAGAAAGTTGAGAGATTTGTGGCATGAGATAAATAAAACTTTCAGGTAATTTTACGATTTGCAGATTGATAAGATGAGATTGTGTTCAAATATAGATCAATCAATCAACATCCACGTGATCCCCCGTCCACACATATGATACCACATCCACAAATACAGAGTGTTATTGTCAGCACCACTTTAAATGAAACCACAGTTTTAACTACTCTATAAAAGCCTAATACAATTTATTTATTTTTTTCTCCAAAATGAAAGTATTTTTTTTAACAAAATAAATAATAGAATTATCATTTAAAATAAAACGCCATTTGTGAAGAACGACGCACGCAGACATAAACCTATCAAAGGGAAATCGCCCAATACGCCTCATTCCGAAATCGAGTCATAGGTATTGGTGGTGAAGTTCAAAGTTGTTTAACCTTCGTCTATGCGTAACTGCGTCACACGAAACACAGGTATGGATAAACATCGTGAAATGAAAAAGAAAAACTACGTCTAGGCTGTTGTGGTTTCTTGATTAATTTCTTTAGGTCCCATACCTAAAATATTTTTATTTAAAAATATTATACCCTATATGCTGTTCTCGTATAAAGAGAGCTGATGCTTTCATTCTGTATATGTGATCCCACATCCTCACATGCTGTGGCATGTGATGTCAAAACATGCTTTTTATTAAATTAAATAAAAAATATCTTTGCAGCACTGGAGTAAGGTCACGTAAAAAGCATGAGGATCCCGTGGAGGGCATGTATGAAGAGGTTGATGACAGTGGATGAGGCAATAGAGAAATGAAAATTAAATATGAAGTTTTTAATACAAAACTTGTTGTCTAAAAAAAGTGAAAAATCAATTAAAATTACCTAACCCTTTTGAGTGCAGAGTGGAAATTAATATGATTCCTTCAGACATTTCCGTTCCTCACTTATGATTACATATACGAGTACTTCACAAGAGTGATCATATACATCCAAATTTTTTATTTCATTTTATTTTACTAATAAACAAAGTGCGGCGTTCCACTTCACATGCAATGTTTCGAATTTGGGTAGATAGCGGAAAATGGAGTGTCTTGACACTAGGTTCTCTCTATCACGGAAATATGCGGAACATCTTGTGAAGCTGCACCGATATTAATGATGTTCAAAAATTTGGTTCTTATAACATAACATACCTTTAAAAGCAAATGCCTTTAAAAATCTTTTAAATTTCATATGTTCTGCAAAACTAGGCAACTGCGGAAGTCTACAAAAAATGTATCTCTCATTTACAGCATATTATATAGAAAAACAAGAAAACATGAAAAAATGTTACATTTCAAAGTATAATATGCATATAAGAAAGAATAGCAAGATCGTATCAAAGGCGCTCGAGACATAATTATATCCCGCTCTTCCGCTTACTAATGAAACTAATTACGCTGAAATGCACCGCCCTCCCTGAACACACGCATTTTCTAAGAAAACTTAATTATACTTTGTATTTAATTAGCGTCTCTGTGCCTTTTAATGTCACCTCGGTAACTTTAATTAATTTTCTTCATTTTTGATTGCTGAATTCTACTCTTATTAGTAACATTGTTAAAAGTTAATAAAACTATTTTAAAGCTCGCTTAAACAGATTACTGCTACTTTCATGAAGAAAGGAAGTTTGTTAATAAGTAAAACCACTACGTTTTAAATTGTATTAATTGATATCTGCGAAGCAAGAAGAAATTACCAAAAAACATTTACGTTCAAGAAGATTTTAGCTTAGAAGTCTTACAAAAACGGAAAGAACTCGTACCACAGTTACAAGAAGAACGAAGAAAATACCGCATAGCATTTATAAAATAAATCAGCTTCACGCTGTATCCCGCACACAGCAGGGTAGGCAGAGGGAACCTAATGTTAAGACACTCCGTTCCCCACTTTCTGCCGAATTCTGGAGGCATTGCGTGTTGAGTGGCAGAACTCAACGCCGCGCTTAACCTCGACACCAGAGCGAAGAAATGGAAATATAAATTTAAGTAAATATTTCATCTCCTCGAGTGGGGATCGAACCCACAACCAGTCGATTTTGCAGTCACACCTTGTGCCGCTGCGCCACGACCGGCCTCAAAAGCATTTATAAAATACGATAAATTAGTTGTAAAAGGAGAAACAGGAAACATGGACGATAAAAGAAAAAGAGAACAATCCACCTCACCGTAGACGTCTAATAAGACAGCAGAAGATCGGCCAAAAACCAATAAAATAAACGTTTACGAACGCATGTGCAAAAGCTGAACTCATCCAGCATCAAGTATTCATAAAGCATAGCAATTAACAGACATCGAAAACCGGAAGATCAAAATAAATAAACAAAAAACATTTAACAGTACAACTAAAACTAACACATCTCCCCCAAGCCGGTTGGTCTCCGTGGAGGATAACGACCAATACCTTTCAGCTATAGTCAACGATCAGGACTCCAAAATATTGAACATAAAATCAAATAAGAAATTTTATATTTCCACACCGAACTGCTTGATCCTGAGAACGCAAGAGAGACTCACTGAATTAGAACTAGCACTTCTGAAAATAAAGTGGGATATATTAAGTCTAAGCGAAATTAGAAGATTAGGCGAAAGCATTGAGGAACGAAACGAATATATTTTTTATTACATAGGGAAAACAAAAGGAAGATACGGGGTTGGCTTTATGGTAAAGAAGCATTTGAAAAATAATATAATATACTTGAATTTAAGGGCATATCAGAGAGAATAGCGATGCTTAGCATACATTTACCGGGATACAAACATATTTGGACAATTATTCAAATATGGCATATATAGGAGATTTTAATGGAAGAATAGGCACTCAACGAATTGGAGAAAAAAATATAGTAAGGAAAATACGGTTTCGGTAGGAGAAGCAAAAATGGAGAAAGGATGATTAAAATAGCAGTAGAAAACAACCTTCCATTTATGAATAGCTTTTTTAAGAAAAGATTAGAAAAGAGGTGGACATGAATATCTCCAGACGGACTATTCAAGAATGAGATAGATTATATAGCAACTAACAATAGGATGGTTTTCCAAAATGTTAGCATATTAAACCAATTTGACTTTAATACCAACCATCACATGGTGAGAGCAGTTATTGAATATATAGAACCAAAAAAAAATAGACAAAAATTCCATTCGAAAGCTAACTCAATTCAAAACCAACATTTAGATAAAATCTTAAATACTGAAGTAGACGAAAAATATACCAAAGAAATAAGTAAAATTTACAGTCTACCGTTCAACAAATTCTCAAAACCTAAATCAAAGCCAACTAATACCGAAAGTCTTACTAAAACCTTAATAAAGGAAAGAAGAGAGCGTATAAAACTTGGAAAAGACAAACAAAATTTAAAAATAATATCAGACTTAAGCAAAGAAATAAGCAATAGTATCAAGAAAGACAACAACAAAAAAAGAATAACTACGTTAAACATTTATACAAAAAAGACAGGAGGAGGTCAAAAGGCTTTGAAAGATTTGGCAGACACAACAATTTGGATACCAAAAGTAATAAATAAAGTAGGAAAACAGGAAACTAATAGAAAAAGTATAATTGAGACAGCAACAAATTTCTATAGAAAGCTTTATAAATTATTTAAGAGATTTTAGATTTAAGTATCAGTCTTGATGATGTATATGATAGTATAGAGGACACACCAGTTTTTCTACAACAGGAGATAGAAAAGGTGGTCAAAAATCTAAAAAAAGATAAAGCGCCTGGGCCAAATGAAATTACAAATGAGATGATCAAAACCTCAGTGACTATATCGGGAAGCCTGCGTGCTGAAAAAGCTCACTGAAATATACAACTTCATTCTAAATATAGAATATATACCATCTCAATGGACCCGAACCATTATTATACTAATATATAAAAAAGGTGATAGGAGCAACATAGAAAATTATAGACCCATAAGCCTCATGTCAAATATATATAGTGTTCTCTAAATTAATTCTAAACAGAATATCAAGGATTTTGGACGAACAGCAACCTATAGAGCAAGCAGGATTCCGAGCAGGATTCTCAACAACGGACCACATGCGTGCCCTAAAACAGTTAGTAGAGAAACACCAAGAATACGGTAAACCCCTATACATCGCTTTCGTGGACTATAGCAAAGCATTTGACTCAGTTTACCATAATTCACTTTGGAGGGCTTTAATCCAGCAAGGAGTGCCAAAAAAGTATTATACATACGCATAATAAAAAATATATACACTAATAGCACAGCACAAATAAAACTCGAATCCCTCAGTGAAGTGTTTCCGATAGCTAGAGGTGTGAGACAAGGAGACCCACTTTCTCCGAAACTTTTCTTTGCAGTCTTGAAAAGCATATTCAGAGATCTTGAATGGGACAATGTTGGCATTAATGGTAAGCAACTCAGTCATCTACGATTTGCGGACGACTTGGTCCTATTAGCTGACAATACTAATACACTCCAGCGTATGCTACAGCAGTTAATGGAGGCAAGCAGGATTGTTGGACTTACAATGAATAAGGAGAAAACAAAAATAATGACAAACATGGAAGAAATAGCAATAAAAATAGACAATGAAAATGTAGAATATGTAACAAATTATATATTTGTTACATATTATACATTAGGACAGATAGAAATAGATAGAAGAGTTAAATGTGCTTGGAAAAGATATTGGTCCTTTAAAACAAATATTCAAAAGTTGTAGTTTTCCCATGCCATCTAAGAAAAAAGTATTCGAACTGTGCATCTTGCCATGTCTCACATACAGTTGCGAAACTTGGACTTTATCGCGGAAAAATTTAATAAAATTAAGAACATGACAAAGAGGAATGGAACGAAGTATGTTGGGAGTTACATTGAGAGACCATAATAGAGCAGAAAACATTAGATCAATTACGAAGGTCGAGGATATATAAGAAAAGTTAAACAGCTGAATGGAGATGGACAGGACACATGATAAGAGACAGCACCATAAAATGGACTAAATTAATTACCGAATGGCAACCACGAGATGGTAAAAGAAGAGGGGGCAGACAAGTCAAAAGGTGGATGGATGATATTAAAATTATTGGAGGGAATACCTGGTCAAGGAAAGCTAATAATAGGGAAGATTGGAAAAAGCTGAAAGAGGTCTATGTGTCAAATGACACGCTGTTCATTAAGCATGGAGTAGATTCTACATAATTACATAATACATAGTGAAATGTTTACTAACTTAGGTTAAATAAAGCTTAATAAAATCAGCAATAAAGGCTTATATAAAAAAAATTGAATCTATAGAATATAGACACTCAAGGCACAGTAGGACTGACAGTAAACACGATAGTTGTAGATTCGATACCCACTCGAGCTGATGATGTCACCCAACACTCAGTCACAAATGGCAAATGAAATCGACTCAAATCTATAAAAACTTCATTTTTTATAGATTTTATACCAAGTTAATTCTCCGCAGTATACTACTATATTGTATAGAGCTTTATTTAATAGAGAGGTCGTCGTGGCTCAGGGACACAAGGGTGTAATTTTAAGTTCCGTCTCTAAACACGCATTGCCTCGAAAACTTCGTCGGAAATTGGGAAATAATACTCCATTTCCCTCAACATTAGTTTCCCTCTGCTTACCCTGCTGTATGCGGGATACAGCGTGAAGCTAATTTAATATATTTATAGGTAAGTATATAGGTAACATTCAAAAAATGCTGGCAATGCTACTCTTAACACACAAATCCTCAATTTGGGGGGAAACTTTTCAACGCGTTGTAACGCGCTGTAAATGGTATGAGGGTTCCCTGGGGAGCATAGGAGAGCACAAAAAGAGAATTTCTCAAACTAATATTTTTTCTAAGTTCATGCAAACGAAATTGCGGGCAGCTACCTGGTGAAATATAAATAAAAAACACACATTTATACGAAATCCTTTTATTAAGTAAATAATTGAACAGTTTGATATATTCCAACGTTAAATATCAGTTTAGTACACGAATAAAGCTTTACATTTAGCCTTACGAGACTACTTCACCCTTTGTTTATAAAAATATCCATCTTGTCTACGAAGTAATAAGCTTCATAAATTATTATAATCATAAATGAGCATAACTTATTCAAAATGTATGCGGTAATCTATTTAAGTATAGAAGATATACAAAGATATGGTAAATACAATTTAAAAAATCTTTTTTTATTAAAATTATACTATAATATAGAATAGATATTTTCCAATATATTTAATTGTTTGTAAAAAATACATTATTAATTTAATAATAATAAATTTCTAGCTACATAAAGCTGTGTATCACCGACCAATCATTATCGTCCATATTTCAATACAATTTGTATAAAAATAAAATGATGTTCATTAATAATCAAAACAATTTTTTGAGGAAAGTAATTAAGACACTTCTGTTCCACACTTTTCGTCAAATTCTGGAGGCATTGCGTGTCGATTGGCGGAACTGAACGCCGCGCTATGTCTCGTCACCAGAACAAAGAAATGAAAATATTCAATATTTCATTTCCACGAGTCGGAATCCAACCCATAATCTGTTGCATTTGCAGTCACACGCTTATGTTCCTGTGCCACGACTGACCTTAAACCTTAAACTAATTGTATTATAAAATCTTTATTATAATAATAAAAAACTACTGTCAATAAAATTATAGTTTTGGGTTCGATATCCACTTAGGAAAATGTTTAATTATATTTAGATTATTTTGATATCAGCGATGTGTTAAAACAATAGCAGTGTTGGGTTCCACAATACATCTAAAATGGATAGTAAAGTAAAACAGATTCTCTTAACGCTTAACATACAAAATTATATTTTTGAACCCACTAAACTTTTAGAAGTAACGTAGTTATAATTTATATAAATTATTTATATTTTTAACAATAGATATAAATTATCCATTGTTAAATATCGTATCATTTAATTAATAATAGTAATTTTTTTTAGTGATATTTAATTAACAGATATTTTTTTATTTAATGGTTATTAAATCAAAAAATAAAGAATCTACTTTCTTCGCTTTCTTAGGAATACTCGACATTACGGGTCCCGAGAGCAGCGGAATCCAACTGAATTTGAACAATGATAATGAAAATAATTAAGACAATATTTTTTATACAAATTGTATTGAATTTTAACTTTATATAATTTTGACTCGATACACACTTGTTAAGTTAGTTAATAGGCATTATATGCATCGATGTCAGTTAGAAGACAACTGACACCAATTAGGAATTATATGTCACTTATCGTTGACTGACATGCATTAAATTAATAAAAAAGTATATTTGAGGCTTGGAAGGGATCGCAGGATGCTCTTGACATGTTCTGTGACCTGCCTGTGTACGTTCATCTAATCTTCTGATCTCTTATTTAGCTAACAGTGTTCAGAGGGTTGATGCGAATGGCAAGAAATATCCTGAGTCATTAGTCAATGTGGAGGTCCCACAAGGGTCTGGACTTGAGTACTTTAGCTACGTCCATAGTATTATGTCGAATGGGATTCTACTTTGAGGTAATGCAGTCGGTATTCAATCAATATTTGTCCTACAGAAGCGAGCTATTCGTGCAATCTATAACATAGGCTTTAAAGACACGTTAAGGCAAAAGTATACAGAAATTAATATATTCACAGTTGCATCTCAATACTTAATTTTTAAAATATTATGAATATATTATAAATTAAGAAAAGTATTAATGATTTTATCAAAATTGGTGATGTACATAATATTTACACCAGAAATAGGCTAAAACTTATCTCTGTGCAGATAAGTATGGCGCATCATCGCGCGCATCTTTAACTCGATTGCATTGGATCTGTAATTCTTTTTTGGGACAATGTGTACGCTTCTACAATAAGATCATTTTATAAAGATGCGGAGACGTTTGTGTGTTAAAGGTTGTACTAAACTAATGATTTTATTATACGCACGCATTGGGAATAAAATGCTCGCTCCAGTCTTTACCAAAGGTGTCATTATCACAATTAATTAAATGTGTATTTGTATATAATTGATTTAAAAACTAAACCCGCCTCGTTTTTTGCGCCGGTTTTTTTCAAGTCTGAGGCATTAATTATAGTGAACTGGTGGTAAATTGTTTGACGTTCAAAAAATTAACCATGGAACTTCTTATTTTCAATAAAATTTACGTGGGTATCATAAATAGCACCACAAATACAGTTAAATGGTTAAATTTGTGATTTAATTTATATGATTTTGACTTTAAAATATGCATGTAGGTTCTACTATACGAGGATACGGAGGATCTACCGCTGCCTTATATAATCACATTATAAATTTCCCCGAGACAAATTTCAACTCACATCCTCTGTTACAGAATATACAGAAGAAGATATGAGTACATGCACTTAACAATTTTCCCGATTTTGTTTTATATTTAATTACTATTACTTTAATATCAAAAAATTAAGATGTCTCAAGTGTGCATCGAGTCTTACAATATATGCCTCCAAAGCTTTCTAGCACCTATACGTACAAAAACAATTCAAATTACTTAACTAAATAGCATTTAAAATATTACTCACAATTGTAATACTATAGTATTATAGCACAAAATAATTGTTAAAATTGATGTTATATATAAATATATGTAAAATTATAATTAACATGAATTAATTATAATTTTACAAGTCATATAGCGTAATCACATAAATACGTCAATGTTTAGAAGAGAAGAAAAGGTAATTGAAATCAAAATTTCGAACAAAAAAGTCGATTTATATATAAAACAAAATTCATCAAAATTTATTCGCAAGCTGAAAAATTTGAGCAAGTTACTCATTTTAACTTCCTCCTCTTGTAATATAAATTTAAATATTTTTTTTATAGAGTAACTATTAATATTCCATTACTTTACAGCAGGGGTTCCCAACTTTTTCTTGATGAAGGACCACTTTTATATAATTCTTGGTAGCAGGGACCACTATGCATGTAGGTATAATAAAAATTAACTGTAATAATCAAACAGAAACTTCACCTCACCATCCCCAGTCATAAAATTAAAATCGTTCGCGGCCACCATATTACGTTCACCATATTTAGGCTTCTGCGGACCACTGATGATCCGCGGACCACTGGTTGGGAACCAGTACTTTACAGAATAGTTAAGTATTAGTTCACTTCTCCTTTTTTCTTTTTTAAATAAATTTCATTCATCAATATGATATTTGTATCATTATCAACACAGTATATATTGATGAACACACACAGACAAACATCTATATATCTCAGCTTTCTTTTTCCTTTAGAAATGTCCTAAAGTGTATATTTCGATACATCTACCTATATAATAATTGTAAGCACCCAAATAAGTCAACACTCTTTTAAATTTTTCGAAATACCCTCGTATACTTTAATTTAATAATTATTATTTATATAAAAAAGAAGCTCCACTTTTTATCGTATGTAGCAAGGTAGGCAGAGGGAACCTAGTATTAAGACACCTCGTGCCTCGCACACCGCCCAGTCTACGAGACAGCACGTTGAGTGGCAGAACTCAACGCCGCACTCCGTATTGATAGCGAGCGAGGAAATATAAACATATTAATTCTCTCTGAAAAGGGATCGATCGAGCCGATATATAAAAATACAAGTGTTCATAATTATTATTGTAATACATACATATAATAGATATATAGAATGTATACGTGATATATAATTCACAGTGTCGCTTTATTAACTTTTATAACTATAATTTCATTGTTACCATATTTAAATATATAATACATATTTATTTGATTTTTACATAGATATACAGAAGTACAGCTATCAACAACGTCTAGAAATATTATTTGACATTTATCATCTTGTACACAATAAAAAATCTTTTCTAATAATATTACTATCTTATTTAAATGTTAAAGCGGTAACACATTATATATTATAAATAAATATATTATATATTTTTTAATAATGTATTAAAATTGATTTACATGGAATTCAGTTTCATTATTTGTTCAATATTTTTTTTGTATTTATCTATTTATATTTATTATTGTTTACATTCCTACAATTTATGTATAGGTTATCTGTGCTGAACAAATATTTTCGAACTATACTATACTATACTGTATTCCAGTAATTATTATATACAAACATACATATACAACTGTAATTCTAAAAATAAAATAACATAATATTTTGCAAAATTAAGTAGAGGACATCCGAGTATTAATTACCATCTTGCATTAGCAATATATTTTGTGAAAAAATATATTAAAATATAGTAAGCTGAGGGAACCTACGTGTTAAAACATTTCGATCCGCACGTACGTACGTGTTTGATACTTATATAAACAACGAATGGGTTGTCGCCAAAGATGACTTAATACTTTTACTGCTTCTTTTTAAACATTTAATTAGATTAGAGTCCATCATGACGCAGTCGCACAAGCATCTTTTTAGCGTTGAGTTCCGCCAATCAACGCTCGATGCCTTAAGAATTCGGCGGAATTCGAAAGTGAAAAACGGAAGTGTCATAAATGGGACACGGAGTGTCTTAACACTAAATTCCCAGGTTCAGCTTTACTCAGCGTACCCTGCTACATGCAAGATACAGCGAGAAGCTGAAAAAACATTGATAGAATACATTTGGCTCTATTCTCTATAATATACAGGGTGGAAGAGGCAGCGCTCCTTTTACGGGAACAGCATGTAGGGTAAAATATTTCAAATCCATACCTAAAGAAATTAATCAAGATGGTCAACAGTTTGGATGTAGGTTTTTTTTTTCATTTCACGATTTTTATCCATACTTGTATTTCGTGTGACGCGATTACGTATTGATCCCAATAACGTAAACACTTACTACTACAAAAATACTACTAAAGGTTAAACAACTTTGAACTTTATCGCCAATACCTACGACTCGATTTCGGAATGGGGCGTGTGCGGCTGTGTTCCTTTGATAGGTGTATGTGTGCGTGCGTCGTCCTTACAAATGGCGTTTTATTTAAAAACGACAATTTTATAATAATAAAATTGTTATATTAATTTATATTATTATTAATATTATAATATTATTAATATTATATAATTATTTTATATTAAATTATTATTATTTTATTTATTGTTATTGTTTTTCAAATAAAATAAATATATTTTATTTGAAAAAATAACTTTTTCATTTTTGGGAATTTATTTTTTTCTGATTTATATTAGCCTTTTATAGAGTAGTTAAAACTGTGGTTTCATTTAAAGTGGTGCTTACACTTCCACCCTGTACACACGAGTATACTGCGTAATGTTTTACTACTATACTTTATATAAATATATGTCTTAAAGGAGAATCGAACCCGCTGTCTTTATTCACTATATTTAATTTTCATTACTGGACGGTTCCCATATATATAAAATTTATTTATTTTTATTACATATGCATATATAATATAAAAATGTTATTAATTTATATTTAATTATTAATTATTAAATATGTATTTTTTCGAACAACGATTTAAAGCGACAGTGAATTATTATTAATATATATATATATATATTTTTTATGTCAAAAATTGAGCATTGGCCATACGATTTAATACTAAATATAAATTATTAATTATTCAACATTCAACGGACAGACGGATTTTATTATAAAATATCATTACATCATACAAAAAAAATATGATATGCAAAATTAATTATTTATTTATTTTGTTTGTAATAAACTATGCCGTCATTACACACTATTATTTTATTTTTCCAACATACACTAATATATTTTTTATTATTATTTATATGACATTATAATTAAGAAGCAATATTATAATTATTTTATTTATTATAGTATATACATAAAGATCTTTCAAAATTTGGCACATATTTTTAAAAAGTTTAATCGTAGTTTGCGACTTACAACCACTTATCAGACTTACAGTCACGAAGTACAAGTAAAAAATTCTCATAAGTCTTTTTTTTCAAAAAATTAAAAAAAAAATTGTGTATCTAAAAAGAGGTCATATTGTGATTTAGCAGGCAATAAAGTCGGTAAAATTATATAGTGTGACTTTGTTTGGGAGTCAATATCAGTTTATATAGGAATAAATACATATATACTTATGATATAAAAATATATTTATAAACGCCAAAATTCTAAAAACCCTTCTAAATATTTTCCGTAGCGAGTGACTATTATTTTTAAATGTATAAAAAAAATAAGAAAAGAATTCTTCTCTAGAGATAGATCTGTCTCGCTCTAACACTCTAATACGTGATGTGTCTTGCTACATCAGGTTCTTGCATAGAGCGAGATAGACATATATAGAGGACACTGATAATTGTCTATCTTTCTCGCTCTTACACGCAAATAAAGGATTCTATTGAAAAAACGAGTATTAGAGACTAAAATGATATTTACATATTTGTCTCGCTCTTAAGCAAGGCCGAGCGAGTGTGCGAATGAGACAGCTCATCTCATTGCGGTCATTGATGTTGCCAAAATGTATTTTCACGTAAGTTAATAATCATATGTCCGTCTCGCTCTAACACTTGTATAGAAGGATAAGCGAGTGAAACAGCTAGTCTCTTCGAGGTCGCAGCGAATATGTTTCTGGTTGAAAGGTCGGGGGACATTGTAAGTGCGGGTATTGCTCGCCGCGTTGACTTTCCTGTAAATTAATAATCAAATAATAATCAAATTATCCATCTTTATTTCATAATTTTTCATCTTCACGCTGTATCCCGCATATAGCAGGTAGCTAGAGGTAGCACAGTGTTAACACATTATTCCTCAAGTTTCACACAATAGTGTTTGTAGAGTGGCGGAACATTACGCCGCGCTTTGTTTTATTAACAGAGCATGGAAATGAATATATTGTTGCATGATATATGAAAAATAGTTGTGATTTTATTTTATATATGAAGATATTTATATAGTTTATATTTTATTGATGATTTGCCAAATCTTTGTTATACCCATTGAAAAAGTTGCGTGCCTTTCATATTTAAAAATGAAAGACAAACACACATACAAAAATAAGGTATTCATGAGATGTCAGATCCAGTATGCTTTCCTTCAGGAAACTCGCTGGAAGCAAAATAAATCCCGTAACATCGGGCAGGGTTACCGACTTATATATACTGGATCACTTTCGGGTAGAAACGGTGTGGCGGTAGTGCCAAGAGTTTCAGAATAGGCTCCTTGAAGTTGACCGTCGCTCTGACCGCTTGATGCGGATAAGGGTGCTGATTGAAGGCGTCGCCACAAACTTAATCAGTGTCTATGCTTCCAGGCAGGATGTAGCGCGGCCGAAAAGGAGTCATTCTGGGAGCAGTATGAGGGGGTGCTATTTGTTGTACCGTCTTCCGAAGTGGTCTTATTTGAGGGGGACTCAAGCGGCACATCAGTAAGGCTGCTGAGCCGTGTGAAAGTGTCACAGGGGTTTTGGGCACGGTCTTTGCAATACAGAGGGAGAAATTCCTGTATTGCGTCTGATATGGCCGTACTGAATCTTTACAAAAGAATCCTCAGAACCTTATCACGTATTCTTAACCCACTCAACTCAAATTGACTACTTATAGACCAGACGGTGTCATATAACAACGTCCTCTTGTCATGGATTTTAACGTCACTCCGAAGAAGAAAGTAACCGAGACACATGGATCTCGAATCAAGTGGTGGTTGCTGAATGGTCCGATGCAGACCGATTTTCTGGCAGAGATGAAAAGTCATAATCTTTCGACTAACATCGAGACTGCTCAGGATGATTGGGATTGATTTCAGTCAGCAATTATTGCAGCGGGCAGACGAGTTCTTGGTCTTTCTAGGGGAAGACGTGTCATCGACAGGGAGACATGGTAGTAGAATTACACACACAAGATGCAGGAGGTGACTCGTGAAAAGAAGGCTTTAAGAAGTGGCAGCAATCCAACTTTCCTGAAGACAGACTGGAGTACATAGTAGCAAAGAGTGCCATTAAAAGAGCCCTAGTCTGTCACCGCTATATGATAAACTTGAAACTGTGGAGGGGCAGAAGACCATTTGCAAAGTGACACGTTCCCGGGACAAAGCGACGCAACATATCGCAAAATGTCTTTGTGTCAGAGATCTCCAGGGCACGCTGCTCTGTAGTCACGCCATTGTGAAGGAGAAATGGAGAAGCTACTTCCAGGAGTTGCTGAACACTCAGAATCCATGCAGTCTTCATCCCAACCTACCGTTTAACCTCGGACTTATTGCCCCAATAACGCTTGACGAAACTCGTAATTGCCTTCGACTCATGAAATGATCGACCTCAGGCTCCGCCGAGAGTACTATCTCTGAGTTTCTTGAATTTTCTAAATAAGTACTATCTCTGAGTTTCAATATTTTAGCCAGGATCGGGCACTATGGAGGCTATTTTCGCCCTCGGAACTTTGATGGAGGCATACAGGGAAAAAAAGAGAGCCCTGCATGTGGCCTTTTTAGATCTGCAGAAGGCCTTTGACTTTGTGCCTCATCAGTATATCTGATGAGTATTGCGATACAAGGCGATACGATCACGGATTTCTGAGACCAATATTGTGATTATCAGAGACATGTACCACAATTCCGCTTCTATGGTTAGGACTACTGTTGGCGACACTAAACCCTTCCAGATTACAGTTGGAGTTGAACAAGGCTCGGCTCTTAGTCTGTGCTTATTCAATGTGGTGCTCGATACTGCCTCGGCTCTCATCCACGACCAACATCCAAGGCTGATAATGTATGCCGATGACATAGCACTCATTGACGAAAACCACCTGATGCTGGAGCGTATGGTGAACCTCTGGAAGGGCACACTTGAGAACGATGGTCTTTATGATGGTCTTCGACACTAAATGTGTCGAAGTCCGAGTAGATTGACTGCGGGAGCCCGGATTCGAGCTTTATCCGGAAAGATCAGGAAAATCCGGAACGTTAAGCCGGAAACTTGAGGTACCTTGGATCCATTATGCATGAGTCTAGACTCTTGAGGCATCGATCACGATGTCTATAACCGGACAAGCGCTACCTAGACCAAATGGCAGGAGTCCACTGGTGTGGTCTAGTGGCACTGCCCAAACTCAAGGGTCTGATATACAAGAGCATCATTCGACCGCTTCTTTTATACGGCAGAGAAGCCAGGCCAGCACTATCTCTGCACCCTCAGGAGCTTCACATCACGGAAATGAAGATGCTGAGGTGGATGTGCGGCGTAACGCGGTCTGACATTCATTCAAGGTAGTCTTGGAGTCCGTGACGTAGCGGATAAGCTCCAAGAGCGTCGCCTGAGACGGTTTAGTCACGTTACGCGCCGGCCTAAAAACTATGTCGGATGCAGGTTCCTTGCTATATCAGTCCCTGGAGTGAGACCTCCCGGATGCCAAAAGTAGCGCTGGTTGGATTTCGTGATGCAGGATACGAGAGCCTAAGGTCTAACCACAGAGGACGCTAAAGACCGTGCTAAGTGGAGTAGCTTGAGCAGGAAGATAAAGCCTGGCAATAGCCGGGATTAATGCCAGTAAGAAGAAAATACTTAAGATACACCATCGTAAACTTCAACAACCACTATTAAAGGAATTATGCGGTAAGAAAAATGGCACTTAATTGAATCAATCATCAATCAAATCAAATCCATACATGATAAAGAGTGATTGCGGCACAAGAAAATATCGTCTGGACTGTGAGCGCGATGGGTGTATATTCGATTTCTACTGAGGGAAATGATTATATTTATTTTAATTATTTATTTTCTTTCATTCGGTTAATGAAACTCAGCGTCCAGCCTTGTCCGACAGAATGTCTTAACATTAGGTATTTATTATTTTAAATAAAAGTTTTTTTTTTTTCAGTTTCAAGCTGTATCCCCGCACAGCAGGGTAGGCAAAGGGAACCTAGTGTTAAGACTCTTCGTTCCCCACTTTCCGCCAATATCTGGAGGCATTACGTGTTGAGTGCCGGAACTCAACGCCGTGCTTTCCCCTCGACACCAGAGCGAAAAAATGAAAATATAAATATAAATAAATATCTCCTCGACTGGGGATCGAACTCAAACCAATCGATTTACAGGCACACTCTGTGCCCCTGCGCCACGACTGGCCTCCAATTTCTTTTTGTCATTACCACTTTTAAATGATACCAGTTTTAACTACTCTATAAAAACCTAATACAATTAAAACAAAAGTGATGAACGGGATTTTTTCAAACAAAATAATAAAAAAAAATCGAATCGTAGGTAATAGCGGTGATGTTAAATTGCGTAAAAGAGATATCCCTTTCTCGTTTTTTGAGAATGAAAAGTGGCAGATCGGCAATGGTCAGTTGTATTTTTGTAGTAGTAGGTGTTTACATTATTGGTATTTATTCGTAACTGCGTCATACGAAATACAGTGTGGATAAACATCGTGAAAAACACGAAAGACATGAAAAAAAACCGTACGTCTAAACTGTTGCGGTATACTGAATAATTTTTGTAGGTATGAGTTTGAAATGTTTTACTCTATATGCTATTCCTGTAAAAGGAGCGCAGACGCCTCCACTTATACTAGATACCTGTCGTTGCAAGTCGCGTCGTGTCGCCCCAAACATCTGCCGCAACAGCGACACGCCACCCCCTCCGCCCGCGCCCCCCCCTCCGCTCGCGCTCCAACTGCACGAACATTCACATTCCCATTTATAAGTATTCATATTTTAACCATTGGGGTATATAACGTATAAAACGTTAGTAATTTAAAAGAATTTGGCTTACACATTTTTATAGGGCTTATAATTTTTTTAATGACGAGCCTAAAACGTTGACTGACAAAATTTTAATTATAATTCCGTGTTGCCATATTGAAATACATAATATTACTGTTTTTGTTGCTAATATGAAAATTTAGTGTTACTTTTACAGGTGTGACTTTAAAATGTTTTTGAAAAATATAACATAGTTAAAAAAAAATTAAATCAGCTTCACGCTGTATCCCGCACACAACAGGGTTTACGGTTTTACAGTCACACCTCGTGCCGCTGCGTCACGACTGGCCTCATAACATAGTTTATTTATAATAACTAAAAGTGATACATAGAAAAAAATTAAATACAAACAATTGAGGCCGGTCGTGGCGCAGCGGCACGAGGTATGACTGCAAAACCGACTGGTCGTGGGTTCGATCCCCACTCGAAGAGATGAAATATTTACTTAAATTTATATTTCCAGTTCTTCGCTCTGGTATCGAGGTTAAGCGCGGCGTTGAGTTCCGCCACTCAACACGCAATGCCTCCAGAATTCGGCAGAAAGTGGGGAACGGAGTGTCTTAACACTAGGTTCCCTCTGCCTACCCTGCTGTGTGCGGGATACAGCGTGAAGCTAATTTATTTTTTATTTTATTAAATACAAACCTATCATGTACGACCGGCGTCGAAGACATGTGAGGAGAACCAGAGTGCACCTGAAATTATCATTATATTGAATTAATTAATGCATTAATCACTAACAAATATTTTTATAACCCTATATTGTTTAAAGTATTATATTTTATAGTTATATATTTATAGATATATAAATATTTTAGCTCCACGCTTTATCTGTCATAGTACGGAAAGTTGAGGGTACCTAGAGCTAAGATACTTTGCATCCCCCACTGTCTGCTCAATTTTCAAGATGTTCTTTGGCGCTAGAAGAATGGAGTAATAAAAGTAATTTAAATATTATTATTATTCCTCCGAATAATAATTGAACTGATATGTACGCACTGTACTACCATTAAGAGGAAAATGAAGACCCCTCTTCCCCGCTATGCGGGACACAGGCGTGAAGTTGTGTTTTTACTTTTAATTAAATGATATACTAACTCGATCCGCCCGCCGCAATGACGCCCGCCGCGGGTCTCCGCGGTCCTCTTTACTCTCTTTGCTTTCTGTTTCGTCCGGGTAGACTATCTTCTCGTATCTAAAGATAAATTCAGTTAGTTAATTGGTAGGTATTGTAATAGGTAACTTAGGCGGCGCGGAGACTGACCGGTCGGCGGCGGGCGCGGGGCGGCGCCGCGGCGCCTCGTCCGCGCCGCCCTTCCGCTCGACCCCCATTAACACGCGGTCGGTGTATACTTGCTGACGCTCCTCCTCCTGCTTTTTTAACATGAACTCCTCGAGTGTCACGAAACCGATTATATTATCCGTTTTGTGAGTTTTCGGTTTGGGCACCTGAAATCGTTGAAAGAGGTTGGAAATCAATTTAAACTTTAAACATACCACCTCAAAATTGACTGTACTTTTGTATTAAAAAAAATTAACACATTAAAAAAATAATTAATGAAATTAATCATTAATGATTTTTTATTACACAGTCATTAAATGTAATAAGTGTTACTAAGAATGATCTTACAAATATTATTCGTGCCTTAATAATTTGAAATACAATACATTATAGATCGTCCGCCCGACCATCAATCAACCAAACAACCACTTATCCAAACTGCTTAATCTTTCCGTTCCGTGAATTCTTATGTCTTCTCACAATTAGTACGTTTGTTTTCTATTGTTTCTTCGTGAACTCGCTCTGGAAAACAAATTATTTTCATTTCCTCGCTCTGGTAAACAAAGCGTACCGTTTAGCTCCGCCAGTCGACCTGCAATGTCTTAAACATTGGGCGGTGCATGAATGGGACTTAATTTACATTCTACCACTCAACATAAAACGATTTAGCACTAGGTTTTCTCGACCTACCCGTGTATGTATCTACAAAGTAAAACTAAATAAAAATATTAGCAACTTACGTCACTAAGCAATAAATTCATTAATTATTAATACATAAAAGTAAAACCTTAATAAAATCAATATCAAGCAAAAACGAGCAAAAAATCTTGTTTGTTGTATGGGAGCTCGTTTGTATATTTAATTATGTTTTTTAGTATCTGTTGTTATAGTGACAACAAAACATCATAAGCGAAAGCTGGTGACACACGGACAAACAGGGCAGTCTTAGTAATAGGTTCCAGTTTTACAATTTGGGTACGAAAATCTAAAAATGCATTTTCTATAGAATTTAAACGGTTAGAAGAAGGCACATCTGGAATTAATTATCCAATGAAAAATATATATAAAAAAAGAGTTTTTTTTTTTCAATACTATCACTATATTTATAGTTGAATCAATCAATTTCGATGATCGATTATCTGAAAACCCGAATATCCATGTCACCTATAAGATCTATCTAACTATCGTCGCTCTATTTCATTATTTACCTAAATCTTTAATCAAATTCAAATAGAATAAAATTCACAATCTAATCCAATAAAAAAAAGAACAAATATTAAACAGTATGGTAGAGGAGTCGTGGCCTGTCTTGGCGTTACGTCGATATTTGCATTTAAATGCGCAACGTTTGAGAAAGCCTATATTGAGATCGGCCACAACTCATCAACCTTGCTGTAATTTACCGTAATAGCAGGCTTAGTAACGAAATCGCTTTTCTCGAAGTCCAACAAGTTGGGGTTCGACGCGTGTATGTAATTAATGGGCTTGGGCAGCTTGGAGGGCGCAGCAGAGGGAGCTGTGGGGGGCGCAACGGGGGGCGCGGGGGGAGCGCGCCGGTAGCTGCGGTAGTGCTCCGTGGGTATCGGCACGTTTATTTGTTTTGCCTGTGGAAGGAACAGTAACATATAGAGTTTTTTCCATGTTAAAACTAAACTAAACTAGCTTCACGCTTTATTCCTAGCAGGGTAGTCAGAGAGAACACAGCGCCAAAAGCTACGGTCTCTACATACCTCTTTCGCCTCGTCCACTGTCATCAACCTCTTCATACATGCCCTCGGGGGGGGTCCTCATGCTTTTTACATGACCTTCCTCCAGTATCTTTGATACTGTGTTTTCGAAGGTCAACCGAGGTCTCCCCCTACCTCTCCTACCGCTCACTTTTCCATCATAAATCTTTTTTGCCATTCTTTCATCACTCATTCGCTCGACGTGCCCAAACCAGCTGAGCACGTTCCTCTTCATTCTCACCGTGACATACTCGCTAGTACCTACCATTCTGTGTACCTCTTCATTGCGGATTCGATCAGCTAAGCTGACTCCGCATATCCTACGAAGAGATCGCATCTCCACAGCATTCATCTTTCTTTCATTCTTCTTCTGTAATACCCACGTTTCGCTGCCGTATAACAGAGTCGGTACCAAAACTGCATTGTGTACGGCCAAACGCGCAGCTGTGCTGACGTTTCGCCGTCTCATCAATGCAGCTAAGGCTCCGTTAACTCTGTTACCGGCAGCAATACGCCTTTCCACATCCATCTCGTATCTTCCATCTCTACTGAACATACTTCCCAAGTATACCACTTCATTCACTTGTTCTAATATCTTACCATTTACACTGATCTTGCATTCCGTCCTTTCTTCATCTCTTTCAAAAATCAGAACCTTTGTCTTATTCACATTGAGGCTTAGACCATTATATTCACACCCTTCTTTCAGAGTGGTGACCAATGCCTGCAACTCGCATTCTGATGATGCAATAAGCACTGCATCATCTGCCTACAGCAGGCAATTCACATTCAGGTCACCTACTTTCACTCCCATATCACTTTGTTTCACTCCTTGGAGACAGACACTATCCAAATACAAATTGAACAACCAAGCTGACGTGGGGCAACCTTGTTTAACACCCGATCGGATGTCAAACCAGGGCGACATGCCAGCTCCTACTCGCACGCAGGCTGAGTGATCTCTGTAAAGAGACTTTACAGCCTGCAGCAAGGGTCAGCTCACATGGTACCGGGGTAGTATCTCCCATAATTTCGCTCTTACACCTCTGTCAAATGCCTTTTCCAAGTCCACAAAGGCACAGAAAACTTTTTTTTTAACGCCCAAAAATTTTTCCGTCATCATGCAGAGGGAAAAGATCTGATCCATACACCCTCTTCCAGGTCTAAAGCCTCCTTGGCCCTCCCACAACAGCCTTTCAGATCTCTCTTGCATTCTTCTCGCTGAAACTTTAGCATAAACTTTACTACCTAAGCTAAACAAACTGATAGCCCTATAGCTTACGCAGTCTATCTGTGAACCTTTGCCTTTATACAAAGGCACGATGACCGCACCTCGCCAATCGTCTGGGACCTCCCCTGATTTCCAGCATAAATTGCACAAAAACCAGAACAAGTCCAAGACGCTTGGCCCACCATATTTGATCATCTCAGTAGTAACTGCATCTGCTCCCGCTGACTTAACACATTTCAGACTTCGTATTGCACTCTCAACTTCTTTTACACTGATTTCGCCATCAGCTACATCAAGTCTCAGCGTTTCGCTGTTACTTAAGACTGAGGCGTCATCACATTCATACATTCCGCCCATCGCTGCAAAACGTTTGGTTGTTCTGTTAGAATTTCACCGTCCTTCGAAAGCACCCCTTTCATTCTACAGGTTACCGAGCAACCTTGAGAAACACTAACTTCTAGCCAGAAAAGCTTCGTGTTTTCCCTGAAGTTGTTCGTTAACCTTTCATCTCCTTCATTCTCTGCCTTTTCACGCTTCATCTTTATCAGTTCTTTCGTCTGGTGCTTTTGCAGCTTTTACTATTTCTTTTTTATCTCTCTCATACTTTTATCCTTACCAGAGGCTTTATAATCCTGCCATGCCTTCTTCTTTCTTTCTACAGCATCTTGCACTTCATTATCCCACCATTCGTCACGCTTTTTGCTAAAGCCTCCTTTCTTTTACCACATACCCCTATCGCTGCTTCCTTCATACAATCCCTAAGGATCTGCCAGCATACTTCAATATTTCCATTTCCAGATTCACTGCTGTCTAACTTTTTGAAAACTCTTTCTTGATATTCCTTTCTAATCGGTGGGTCTTGAAGCTTCCAGTTTCTTATGCGGTAATCCGACTCCAAGTCTCGACACCTCGTATAGCTGCGCCAACCTGCGAACAGACCCCTTATTCTAGCAACGACTAGATAGTGGTCTGTTCCCATGTCAGAGCCTCTAAACACTCGTGTGTCCATGACTTGGCCTCGAATACGCTGATCCACTAGGAATAAATCAATCATACTTTTCCCTTCCGTTCGCTCCCATGTATACATGTGAATGTGTTTGTGGTCAAACATAGTGTTTGCCACAAACAAATTCCTTTCCTAGCAAATTTCCAATATAAGCTTTCCAGCCTCATTTATTCTCTTGTCACCATACTGACCTAGCACTCCCTCGTAACCGCTTCGCGAAGTTCCGACCCATCCATTCAAATCACCACATATTATTAATTTTTCATTTCCTCTAACGCTACCTAGAACATCCCTGACACTCTCCCAAAACTCCTCGAGTTCGCCTAATGGAGCAGAAGATACTGGAGCATACGCCACTTACAAGAATACTCTTGTTAACCCCAGCTTGAAGCGAACTCAAAGCAGTCTCGGGTTGATCGCCTTGTATTGGACCGCTGCATTAACCAATCAAGAGGACAATAACACACCTACACCTTGACAGCCCCGCTCGCTCTCTGGTACGCCGGCCCAGAAAGCGACCCGACTGCCCGGCAAATCGGTAGTGTTACTGCCCTATAAGTGCGCTCTCTTGAGGTGCACGTGACCGATGGAACGTTGCAGCCCTCGTAAGGGGGTCGCTACGGGATCTTGGACCCCCACGTAACAGGATTTGAGCCCACGCTTCTTGAAAACAATTCGAGTGGTCTGACGTCTACGCTACAAAAAAGGCTACTTCGAAATTGTTATTTTAATTTTAAATATAGTCGCTTACAAATTATTTGTTTTCAGAATCTATGCAAGGAGATTAGTAAAAATTCTCGCTGCCCTAGGAAACTATAATAAATTGGGAAGAAAGAAGATATTTACTAAATACTAGCAAGTCACTCACGGCTTCACCAGCTTATACTATGTAGGGAACTATTATTTACATTTATAGTTTATTTAATATGTGTCATATTAACAACGGTTTAGTGGAGCGCTTTCATAGGCAACTGAAAGCCGCCATAGTTTGCCACGGTGACAGCAATTGGACCGAATCACTTCCATTCATCCATCTTGGCATTAGAAGCGCATATAAAGAGGACCTACAAGCTTCATCCGCAGACCTTGTATACGGTGAGTCATTGCGACTGCCCGGAGAATTTTTCGGGTATAACGTCGCCACTCCCACCACAGACATCACCGATTTCTCGACGCGGATGAAGCATTTCGTCCAAAATGTGCGACCAGTTCCTACGCAGCACCACAACTTAAACCGTAAAATATTTGTTTTTAAAGACCTTGAATCCTGTAGTCACGTTTTCCTTCGAGAAGACGTGCTGCGGGGTTCACTACAAGCTGCGTACACTGGTCCACACAAAGTAATGTCAAGAGATAAGTGTTCAAGATAGAGGTAAAAGGTAAATGCGTGACAGTTTCAATAGACCGCCTGAAGCCAGCCTATATACTGCACGACTCCCACACGTCCCATACCACCTCATCTCATCTCTCTTACACACGCAAACACACATACAAGCACACACTCAGGCACTCAGACCGATACATACACAAGCACACGTACGGATACACATACAGACACACAACTATGTTACTCGCCCTTCAGACACACTACCCGGTCAGGGAGACAAGTACGTTTCCCTGACTATTATCGTCTGTAGACACGGCCTCTGGAGGGAAGTGATATAGAGAACTACTATTTACATTTATAGTTTATTTAATGTGTCATTTATATATTTCAATATTCTAATTTATTTATTTATTACTTATATACACAAACATACATTTAATTGAATTTATATATTTTATAGTAAGTATTCGTAATTAGTTTATTTATATGAAAGCGCTCGCTGCCGTCGACCGGACCGGTAACATGTTCTAACATTTACGCCTACCCCCTTGTCGACGGCATACATATTCACGTACACGGCATATTATAACAGTCGATGCTTGCCACTCGATGTGCTTTCCATACGTTCTATTATTTTCTTTATTATTTTCTTTCAAAACAGTATTTATTTTGTTCTCTTTTATATATACATATGTTTGTGGTTGACTTTTGTGTTCAAACTGTTTGTACTTTAAAGTGGTGTTGAATATACTCAGTGCTAACCGTAAGTGAACTTTTATTCATCTCCATCCACTACGTACTACAAAATTATTTATTTTCTCATGTGAATAACTTTTGTGATCTAACCACATAATTATTTTGAGACAATAACTTTCGCTTTCAGCATATGGATATTATCTTAAAATAATATAAGAATTCAATAAAACATTTTGTAACAATACAGTCGCAAGCAATACCTTATATCGACATAATTTTAAACCGATTTAAATGAAGTACTAAAAGTAAATGTTAAGAGAAGTTTGCAAACGTACAACAGTGAAAACTGTATTTAAATTGGTTAAGACGTTTCTGAGATTGCGTGCACAAGAGCACAGATATTCCAGACAAATTGACAAAAATTTTAGAATTCGTTATTTAGGTTTTATTACATTTATAAATGCTTCCAATAATAAGTTTTCTTGTATACATATCTCACATGCACAGACTGTTACAGTTTTTATTATATTTGTAGATTTTTAACATTTTGTATATTTACCTTCCCACTCTTATCTTCCTTAGCCTTCGTCCTAGAAAATATCCTCAAATATTTCCTATCTAGACTCGTAGAAGCTGATTGATTGACGTTTTCCTGCGACTCGCTCCTGCCGGCGCGATGCGTTAACTTTTTTAATGAACCAAACTTTGATTTTTCTTTTTCCTTCTCCCTCTCTCGTTCTCTGTCTCTTTCATTTCTTCTCTCTGAGGTCTCTGCATCTGATTCAGTTTCCGAATAGTCCGTTTCGGAGAATTGCTTTGATAACTCCGTCTAGAACGTAAAAGGTTACATATTCATATACTGGGTAGTACAGACAATGTTGTAGTGTATGTGTGTATAGTATATATTATAAATCTGACGATAATTATAACCGACAGCCCTTCAAACTACCGCGACCGCGCAACCATCCACGACCCTTCAGGCCTTCTGCATGCCTCCGCCTAGTAAAAAAGTAATAAGTAGGTATATAAAACTATATATACATAAATAAGGAATATTAAACTTTTAATATTACAAAAAATACCTGATTAATTGATTATTAACTATTTATTAACTAGAGGGAATTCTTATAGTAAAAGTAATACCTCTAATTATGGGTCTGAGTATACGTGTATATAATAAACTTCCGCAGTGTATTCTAAGTTTGCCACTACCACAATTTAAACTAGCTTTAAAAAAAATACTAACAAGTAAAGCTTATTATACTGTTCAAGAATATTTAGAGGATAACCATGTATGGAATTAATGTCTATTGAATGTGATGCAGGATAGCTGCCAGTTTATGAAATAATTGAATTATACCATTGACTTTGAAAAGAGCAACTGTTGAGTTTCTTGCCAGCTCCTCTCAGCAGAACTGCCTTCCGAACCGGTGGTAGCTTTTTTTTTGTTTATGTGTTCATTCGACGATTCAAAAGTGCTTATAAGAGTCTATTTGAATAAAGAATATTTTGAATTTGAATTTGACAGTTTAACTGGACCGTTGCCTTCCGAGTTCTGCACCCACTATATAGATGAAACGATGGTTGCGACACTCGGGACGACAATACATAAACTCGTCTCGATTAATATGGTATTAAAAATGTATAGATTGTATTATTCATAATTAACTATGTTAATTATGTGTATTGCCATGCATATTTTATTTAATTTATTTATTTATTTTTAACTTATACCCAAGGTACATACTGTCACTCCTTGGTAAGCAAGCTTAGGTAGAAAGTTGTAGTCGAGTTTGGACAGTTGACGCGAGCTACCAATAATAATTCCCTGACATTTATCAGGGCTAACTTCTACGCCATAGTTAGCAGTCGGTTAGTGTTTAAGGTGCAAACTACTTTACTTTTTAAATATTGCACAACAGCTGATGGAATGCTCTCAGTTTTTTACTGTCATCTCAGAAAACTTATAGCTAGATTTGTGCCCCTTTCTAAGATAAGAAATCGCAATTACCTAGTATGGTTACCAAATAATCTAATTAACTTACTACGTTAAAAATATAAAATAAGATTGAAATTCATAAAATTTAACGAGAATCTTAACGTAATATCGTCTGAACTTTTAAGGACAAGGTGTGGATATATTCAGAAAGCCTCTAATGTTACTCACATAACTAAATTTGATTTTTTCTTAAAAATAAAAAAGGGACAAAGAGTTCTTACTCCACCGAAATGATTCTTGACACTAAAATTGTGACATAAGAAAATTATACATGTAATCTTTTTCAACGTATCTCTTGCCACTGGATCCTTTCCTATTTTATGGAAATACTCCTTGGGAATTCCTCTTTAGTATTTAAGGACGGTAAAGCTGAGGTAATAATATATTAATATTTCTATTTTTCCTGTATTTGCGAAGGTATTTTAGAAACTTATATGAAAAATAATACACTGGCATTGTGAATAGCTTATGTCACCAATCTAACACGGATTTCTAAAAGCCAGATCTACTTGCACCTAGTTACGTTGGTGGAGAAACTGTCTGCTGCATTTCATTCAGGGCAAACTGTCAACGTCATATATATGGATTTCAGCAAACCCTTTGATAAAGTACCTTACCAAAAGCTGCACAAAAAACTATCAATGGGTTTAATTATCTATTAGTCAATTGGTTTAAGTCTTATGTATCAGTTGTTCTTGTCAACGGCTACAGGTTACCATCATTATTATCTGTTTCTGGAGTTTGTCAAGGCTCTGTATTCCGCATTGTACTGTTTTGTTCTTTTCATTCATTTCATTGTGCTCTTTTCTTCTTTTCTCTTGATCTTTGCAGCAGTTTTTTTTTTATATTTCGACTGTTATTTATACGCTGAGGATTTTTAAAAATAGCTAGATGTATACGGAATAAGGATGACATATTGTATTTGTAAAGTGACTTGAATTGTTTGACTTCATGATGTTACCTGCGGCGCGGCGGGCAGCAGCACGGCGCGCTGCAGCAGCGCCAGCCACGCCAGCATGACGGCGCGCTCGGCGGCCGCGAAGTAGAAGGCGCGGCCCGTGTGGTACACCTTGAAGGCGTGCGCGCGCGAGTGCACCTCGCCCGCCGCGCTGGCCGTGAAGCCCGCCAGCTGGATCATGCAGGCGGCGCGCGCGGCCTCGGGCGAGCGGTACGCGTACAGCAGGTTGTGCGCCAGCAGCAGGTGGCGCGGCGCCCAGCGCGCCGGCGCCGCGCCGCGCCCGCGCACGCAGCTGCCACACGCGCCCGCTCGCCGCCGCCGGCAGGCAGCGCGCCGGCACGTCGCGCCGCTCTGCAACCAACACTAAACTTCCGCATCCCGTATTTTATTTCATACATTAGGATTCAAATCGTTCAATTTTTCCGTCCTATTTTTGAATTACAGGCTTAGAAATGTCTAATTTTTACGATTTATTTAAAAAAAATAAGAAACTTGTATAGCAGGTGTATTATAAAGTTTTCAATATAAATATACATATGAGGCCAATCGTGACACAAACGCACAAAGTTTGACTGTAAAAACGGCTGGTTGTGGGTTCGATCCCCACTCGAGGAGATAAAATATTTACTTATATTTATATTTTCATTTCTTCGTTCTTGTGTCGAGGCAAAGCGCGGCGTTGAGTTCCTCCACTCAACACTGAATGCCTCTAGAACTCGGCGGAAAGTGGAAAACGGTGTCTTAATTAGGGATCGCAATCCGGGATCCCGGCATTCAAAAATCCCGGGATATCGGACCAAATATTGGTTTTAAAAATCCCGGTTTTAATTTTACAATAAACCGGGATTTTCAATATTTTCGGTTTTTCCAAAGTTAAAAGTTAGTTATTCTAATTAAAACGTACCTGCTATTAAATTCAGGCTTCTTTAAGACATGTATGTATTGCCGATGTTTGTTATGTACCATTGTAAATGGTACATAACAAACATCGGCCAAAGTAAGCGATGAGTTTTCCTCAAAATCCGGATTTTTTTTTGTATTAAATATGTATAATATATTTTTTTTTGTTTTAAATATGTTAAATAATATACCTATAACATATTTTTTGTAGGAAATTTATATATATATATATATACANGCAAATTATAATATATTTTTTTAATAGTATATTTAATAAATATTATTACTAAAGTGATTTATTATTAAACTGTTTATTATAACTAAAAAATCTTTTATTTAGTAAATATAATTCCTAACTTAACTCTAAAAATATGAAGCATATCTATAAATTTGAAAATTACTAAAAAACTAAACCAAACTAGCTTCACGCTTTATCCCTGGCGGGGTAGTCGGAGAGAACAAAGCGCCGCTCTTTCGCCTCGTCCACTGTCATCAACCTCTTCATACATGCCCTTCGGGGGGTCCTCATGCTTTTTACGTGACCTTCCTCCAGTATCTTTGATACTGTGTTTTCGAAGGTCAACCGAGGTCTCCCCCTACCTCTCTTACCGCTCACTTTTCCATCATAAATCTTTTTTGCCATTCTTTCATCACTCATTCGTTCGACGTGCCCAAACCAGCTGACCACGTTCTTTTTCATTCTCGCCGTGACATCCTCGCTAGTACCTACCATTCTGTGTACCTCTTCATTTCAAATTCGATGAGCTAAGCTGACTCCGCATATCCTATGAAGAGATTGCATCTCCACAGCATTCATCTTTTTTCATTCTTCTTCTATAATACCCACGTTTCGCTGCCATATAACAGTTTCGGTATCAAAACTGTACTGTGTACGACCAAACGCGCAGCTGTGCTGACGTTTCGCCGTCTCATTAATGTAGCTAAGGCTCCGTTAACCTTGTTACCGGCAGCAATACGCCATTCCACATCCACGTCGTATCTTCCATCTCTACTGAACAT
>JAAIXJ010000428.1:2320-19213 GCA_013403705.1 Heliconius hermathena
CCGGAGCCCGGCATTACCTGATGCGAAACGCAGTGGGATAAAGCCACTACTTCACGCCGGTTTTAAATGCCGGGGGTGGTAATGATCCGGTCGAGTCTGCCCATGCGTGTTGCCATTGCTGGCGACGTGACTCTACCACACGTACTTTAGTCGCCTCTTACGACACCACCAGTACCAGGGTGATCCTATTCTAAGCCGGGATCACACGGCTATAATGTCTTTGTTATTCTTTTTTTTTCTCTTTTATTTCGTGTTACAATTTCATTAAATCAGTAAATTAATTAAAAAATATATATTAAATGTTTTCAAATGTTGTACGTACAGGAAATATCACATTGCAATTTTCATTTATTTTTTACTATTACACAAAATTCCTCATTGCGACTTATTTATTAGAGATAATATAGGATTTCTTTTCATACTTACATAATATATTTAACTATTTGTGCAACGTACGCTCTTAAATTAATACGCTGCTGTTTCTAATTATTGTTATTTCATAGACTATAGCTCTCATGAGGAATGTATAATAGCTTTTATACAAAACAAAAAAAAGTAAATCCGATCAGTAGTTCCAGAGATTTTAGAGTTTATTATATTGAGATACATAAAATATGTTAATATAAAGTGTAATATAATTGAGGAATTGTTAAGTAATTTAGCTTTAAGCTATTTTTAGCTGCACACTTTATCCTGCACACAGTAGGATAGGCAAAGGGAACCTGGGACCTAGTATTAAGACATTCCGTTTCCATTGAGATACTTCACAGACCGTTCCCCGCTTTCCAAAGAATTCTGGAGGTATTGCATATTGAGCGGCGGAACTCAACGCCGCGCTTTGCCTCATTACCAGAGTCCTATAACGGAAGCTAATTTTGCGTGTACAGTAGCACTCTTATGGCCGCAACACGACTAATCTCTTCAAGATAATAATCCAAAATTTAATCATCTTAAATCTAAAGATCTTCTGCAGGTTATATATTATAGAAATGATTTCATAACTTAAACGTAAACACACTTTAATAATATACTTTCGTTCATACCTCTCCAGAATACTATTATCGTAAATTCCGTCATATCTACAACAAACATCGCCGACCGTGCCATAAAATTCTATCTGTTGCATATAATATTATGACATTTTTATGCTTCTCCATCTCCCATTTAGGTCTGGCACCTCGTAAAGTACTAGAGAAAATTCAATTTAGTATAGCTTTTATTACATAACTCTGCATAAGTGTGGATGCATCTTGCAGCTCGACGTTGGTGTATTGAATTATTGCGGTTAACAGGCTTATCGTCTGCTCCTGGGTTCGTAGACGAAATTTCCGATACCAAATTGATATTTTAGTATCGTGATGTATCTACTATACTAGTAATATAATTATTTTGTATTGCATTTTCCAGCGAAATTGTCAAAATGATGATGTTAGGCCAGTCATGGTGCTGGTACTAAGTGTGACTTGTAAACACAACAAGTTCTGGGTTCGATTCCCACTTGCGAAAATTAACTTTTTAACATTTCCATTTCCTTTACCCTGGTGTAATATTTACGACCAAGCTAAACTGAAGAAAGAATAGAAATGAATTAGAAAGTTCAGTGTAATCTTTACAAAAAAAATTGAAAGACAATTTGAAAAGAAACATAAGACAATAATGCTACAAAATAGTTTCTAGTTACCACATAAAATAGCGTTCGTGTATTGTCACAGCAATATTCGCAGGTTTCTATTAACAGCGACCGGGAATTGTGAAGTATGCACTAATTGTGTTCTTCCACACCGCTACACGTATTTGGAAAGCCGTTTATATCGTATCGTAATATAAAATCGAGCAACAATGTATATTAGGACGTTGAATAAGTTGTGCTGTTTTTTGATGATGGCGTTGCGGTTTTCTGTGCATGAAATTTCGTACGGTAACGAATCACCAAAGTAGTACTATATGTAACCTCAAATTATAGTAGAATAGTGTTTACTACAGTGTCAACTACATATTTATTTTCCCTTTGTGAAAATGTGTACTTTTGTGCCAAATAAAGTGTTTTTGCGGGGAATTTTATTGCACTGCTTTATTCAGAAAAAATCTGCAGCAGAAGCACACAGAATTCTCGTTGAGACAATGCTTTGTCGAATACAACGTGCAGAGACTGGTTTAGGCGCTTCAAAAGTAATGATTTTGACCTTGAAGACAAAGAGCGTTCTGGAGCACCGACAAAATTTGAAGAAAGAATTGGAGGCATTGCTTGAAGAAGATCCATGTCAGACGTTAGTAGAGCTCGGGAAAACGTTACAAGTAGATGCGTCAACAGTTTCAAAACGTTTAAAAGCGTTAGGAATGATCCAAAAGCAAGGGCATTGGGTGCCGTATGAGTTGAAGCCGAGAGACGTAGAACGACGTTTTCTCATGTGTGAATTGTTGCTTCAACGGCAAAAGAGAAAAGGTTTTCTGCACCGTATCGTCACTGGGGATGAAAAGTGGATTCACTACGACAATCCAAAGCGAAAAAAATCGTGGGGCATGCCGGGTCACGCATCAACATCGTCGCCAAAACCAAATATCCATGGTTCTAAGCTTCTTCTCTGCATTTGGTGGGATCAGCAGGGCGTAATTTATTATGAGCTGCTTAAACCTAATGAAACTATCACGGGAGCTCGCTATCGACTTCAGTTGATGCGTTTGAGTCGCGCTCTGAAAGAAAAGCGGCCACTATACGAGCAGAGACACGACAAAGTGATTTTATTACATGATAATGCTCGGCCACATGTGGCAAAACCAGTCAAAACTTATCTGGAAACACATTTCAATGGGAAGTTCTACCCCACCCGCCATATTCACCGGACATAGCCTCCTCCGATTACCACTTGTTTGGGTCGATGGCGGTTTAAGCGAGCAGCGCTTCCATTCTTTTGAAGAAGCCGAAAAATGGCTTGATTCCTGGATTGCCTCGAAAGATCAGTCGTTTTTCCGACGGGGGATTCAATTGCTACCAGAGAGAAGGGAGAAAGTGGTCTCTAATGATGGACAATACTTTGAGTAATGTCATTGTAAGCATTACAGTTTAAATTAATTTTTATTAAACAAAAAAAAACAGCGAGGAGCTTATTCAAGGTCCTAATATAAATATTTAATAGTCTTTTAACATTTTTAAAGTTTTAAAGTTATTCATCACTTAGGAAAGAAAAATACTTATTTAGA
The DNA here is from genome assembly GCA_013403705.1 of Heliconius hermathena. Taxonomy (NCBI): domain Eukaryota; kingdom Metazoa; phylum Arthropoda; class Insecta; order Lepidoptera; family Nymphalidae; genus Heliconius; species Heliconius hermathena. The sequence goes on from JAAIXJ010000428.1 coordinate 5,519, forward strand.
AAACGTATTAAAATTTGAACGTAGCGGGACTCGAACCCGCGGCTCCTGGAAACAGACCAAGTCGGTCGCCTGGTCGATTTCCAGGTGCTAACCCCGCTACCAACAGGGTAAGGTGTAAAGCTAAACAAAATAAAAGTTTTTTGTCAGTGTTATCGATCAGAGATACTAATGTTTAATTGTTAACTTTTTCAGTAATTCACACTTTTGAATAACTTAACGCAATGCTTTGCTTTCTTATCAGACCGAGGAAATTAAAATGTTGAATAAATAATTTCTTCAAGTGGAAATTAAACCCACAACTGTCGTATTTGCAGTCATACGCTTGTGTCACTGCGCCAAGATGGCCCAAATAATGTTATTATAATTTTGAATATTTTTATACTTCAATATAATATTCCTCTACAGCTATAGCAAACTGAGATCGTAAAATAACTTTGAAAGCTATGAAAATTTGCCAAAAAAGGAAAAAAGTTTTGATCTTTACCAAGACATTTCGCAATACGGCTCTCGTTCGCAAACTTCAGAGGTGACCCGGTCAAAGGAGGTAAGAATAAAGGAGTTTTCTTTGGCCCTCATCACTTTCAAGATATATCGCATGAGTTACGATACAAAAAGTGAAATTGTTTTAAAGATACCTACAGGTGACGGGCCGTGACAGTTTTTATATTGAATTTTTGTTGTGTTTTCACTTAGGTATGCTTTAGATAGCGTTTTGTATTCTTAGGATATTACCTACACAGATATTTTTAATATAGCTTTGCTTAGTTATGTTAGCTTTTTAGCTGAGGCCAGTCGTGGCGCAGCGGCATGAGGTGTGACTGTAAACCGACTGGTTGTGGGTTCGATTCCCACTCGAGGAAATGAAATATTTACTTAAATTTATATTTCCATTTCTTCACTCTGGTGTCGAGTTTAAGATACTACTTTTTATAATATTAAAATATTGTTGAAAATATTTATAGATACATTTATAGATTATAAATCTAAATATTTATATGTCAGTTAACAAAATGTGCAGCTTCAGTCCATCGGATTGACAATTCAATAATATAAATAAAACTTCATCACATGTGGAATATAAATAGAAAACCATTTGTTTTAGTTTGAAGTTTTAATTGAATTAAAAAAAAAATTTAATTGAATTGATTTGTTAAAAATTGTTAAAATAAATTCCATTTTGACATATACGATTCCGTAGTCTAAATGGGAATCGTTATTTCCAACACATGCATTGACTTCAATTTTTTAACAAATAACAATATAGAAAAGTAAGTAATAATAGTTAATAACCTATCAATATTGTAACACTTTTTAAAATGTTTTAAAATTTGAACGAAACAGTACTTGAACCCTCACTTTTTAAATATATAATGCTCTACCCAATTAACCCATAATAACCTATTAAATATCTAAACTAAATCCACGTGCATATTTTTTAAAGTAATAACCTATAAAAGTGTTACAATTACTAATCAAGCTGGCACTTAAGAAAACATTTAAGCAAGTTTCAAGTTACAAATTTAATATTACCAAACTACGAAACGATAATCCACTTCTAGAATTCTCAAATTTAACTTGTAGTTAAAGATATTAACGAAAATTACTTAAACCCCGCAATGCAGCTCTTACAGAGGCGTGCACTGTAATTAGCGAAGCACTTTAGTGCTACATATAGCTTGGAATATTGCACAATATCTAAATTTTATTTTATTATTAGTGAACACTACATCTTTCTCTCCATTATGGGGTAAAAGGAGAAACGTTACACCAGCAGAAAGGAAGCTTAGTAGGAAGACTCGTGAATAAAATTTAATAGGAGTGTTTACGAAACAATTAGTTGAGCGGGCAGCGCGAATGTTTGTTAAGTACTTGAACTAGTTTTCGATATTATTTTCGTTCGTAACTGTATAAGGTAAATATTTGTTGGAGTAAAGTTATGTCTTTGTTTTAGAATTCACTGTAGTTGTTCATTGGAATTGATATAAATATTCCAATATAGATTTTTTTTTTGTTTATATATTTTAAGTTACGTTGGAGCGTTTAATATCGGTACTTGTTTTTTAAGCCAGTCGTGGTGTAGTGGCACTGGAGGCTAGAAATATAGGATAGACCTATACCTATACATATATATTATTTTCTCAATATGTATGTAAAATTTTGCGTACCGTTAACCTCCATTTAAACAAATATTACAGGGCTCCTTAAAGATTCAATTTGAAGAAGAATAGATCCCGATTGTCAAATCTCGGATTGTTTTTATTTTTGACAGTTATTTTTTTTAATAAGTAAAATGTTTCGCCTTATTGAAATTGTGACGTTCTCTGCTATTTTTAGCGATTTCAAAGAATAACTAGTTTAAGAGATGATCTTAATGTTCTTGGCAAGTGGTAATTAAGTTATTTTGCCTTAAAAAAAAATAGTCATATTTCTGATTTGCTTGTGATTAACACAGTTAAATACAATCATTATAGAATTCAACCAAAAACAATTACATTCATAACATTAAAAATCCATTCCTCCAATAAATTGTACAATAAATTGCGCAATAAATTGTACAATAAATTAATCACAATAACGCAACACGACTTAACACATATGTACGTCACATTGTTATTCACCAAAGGCACGTCCCAATTTGGGGACAAATTACAAAGTGATGGAAATTTGTTGTAATCAGCGCTCGAATGGTATTTAATCAAAGAGAATCAATGATTGTGCTGACGATCGGTACTGGGGCTGATTGTTGGTGCTTGTGCGTTTTACGGTGTCTTTTAATGTTGTATTGTTGTGTTGGTGTGGTGTTGTATTGTTGTGGTGTTAAATGGTTGATGCTGTGGTTTCTTTTTTAATAAAATATGCCAATTTTAATCTTTGTTCTATTAAGAAAAATGGGACCAGCCGTGTATTATAATAATAATTAAATTAAAAAAAGCGTGTGACTGTAACTGCGACAGGTTGTGAGTTCGATGTCTGATATTTTCATTTCTTTGTACTGCTGTCGTGGCAAAGCGCGGCGTTGAGTTTCGCCGTTTAACGCGCCATGCCTCCAGAATTCTACGGAAAGTAGATAGCGGAGTGTCCTAAAACTCTAGGCCTACCCTTTTATATGTGGGATACAGCGTGAAGTTGCAAAAAAATATCATTCAATTCAATGTCAATCATTTATTTGTAAGACAGTGACATCTACGACACGGCCCGTTTAAGTCGTGTGTATATAAAATAAAGCAACATAAATAGCATTTTCATTGTTCCATCTTTTGAATAAACAAAAAAATAATAATATCGGTGATTCCGACGTGATATGAACACGTAACCTTTCTTCAAATATAAAAATTAGCACTGGTATTATAAATTGATATCAGTCGTGGCGCAGGAGCACAAAGTGTGACTGTAAACGTGGCTAGTTCTGGGTTCGATCACAACTCGAGGAAATTAAAAATTTATTAAAATTTATATTTATATTTCTTCGTCATGGTTTCGAGGCAAAGTGCGGCGTTGAGATCCGCCAATCAACACACCTTCGATTCGACGGAAAGTGGGGGACAGAGTATCTTAAGACTAGGTTTCATCTGCCTACCCTACTGTGTACGGGATACAGCGTGAAGTTGATTCAATTCATTTTTTTATTTAATATTATAAATAACGACAAATATTTCAAATTCCTCAATCATTTTTAATATAATTAACTAAAATATTTTGTTTTATATACTAAAAGAAAATCGTTCCATCTCTATGTTTTACTACAGTGACCTCATTTAAGCGTTCTAACTCAAAGTTGAATTTATCGATTGAGATTGAGACAATGCACTGCCTTCAGTGAAGTGTATCGTATCAATTTGAGAAATTATATCATTTTCCGCGGATAGTGAGTTCTATAACGTTCCAATTATAAAAATATAAAAGCTTATTGTTACTTTTAAAAAGAGTCTGTTACTCTGATATTCTTTTAGTATGGAAGAGTGTTAGACCGTCAACGCGGTGATTATTGGCTTGATCCACCCATAGTATAATTCTCCGGTGGTAGACAATATGTGGTTTTGAGTTCCGCCACTGAACTCGCAGTGTCTTAAAAATTAGGCGATATGTGAGTAAGTGTCTTAAAAATGGATTCTCTTCTACACGAGAAAAGTGTGAAGCTGTTAAAAAAATAGACGTAAAGAAAGAACAAATAGAACTTTCAAATTCAAAAACTGGTTCAAATCAACATATTCATTTGAACCGTATTCGACGTATCGTAAAACTTACAGAAATATATTTCAATATTAAAAATTGAAAAGAATTTACGTGGTCTTTTCATATTTCAGCAACAGAGCAATATATTATTTTTAAGCAAAATAATGGATGTAAAACCTAAACAAGGCTCAGGCAGTGAAATGCGATATTATGAACCAGTTCACGTTTGTTACAGTTTTGTTACCGCTCTGGCTTTCAGAAGTTAATCTATTATGCTATAGAAACTAAATACTGTTCTTTAGTTTTTCAATTGTTCTCAGCATATATTTGATTATTAAAACTACTTTAGGTGCCTTTTTATATGGGTTTAATGTTGATGATATTTTTTGCTTAACCACATTTTAATTACTATGAAATAAACACTTTTTTTAATTAAATCAGCTTCGCGCTGTATCCCGCACACAGCAAGCTAGACAGAGGGAACCTAGACAGAGAGACATTCCGTTCCCCACTTCCCGCCCAAATCTGGAGGTATTGTGTCTTGAGTGGCGGAACTCAACAACGCGCTTTGCCTTGACACCAGAGTGAAGAAATGAAAATATAAATTTAAATAAATATTTCATTTCCTCTAGTGGATCGAACCCGCAGCCAGTATATTTTACAGTCACACTTTGTGCGCCCCTGCGCCACGACTGGCCTTAACTTCTTTTTTATTTTTATTATTGTAATTTTAAATAATTATGTATTATACATTAAATAAGAAAAAAAAACTGCTGCTGTTGTTGAAACATGAATATAACTATATTTATGTATCAGCATAACTCTATTTTCATAAATATTTTCAAATATGCCATTTCATCTTTTTAGTTATGCTTAGGAAAGATCAGATCAGATCAGATCTCCCCTCAAAGAAATGAAATATTTTTTTAATTTATATTTTCATTTGTTCGCTCTGGTGCCGAGGCAAAACGCGGCGTTGAGTTCCGCCACTTAACACGCAATGCCTTCAGAATTCTGAGAAAAACGAGTAACGAAGTGTTTTAAAACTAGGTTGCCTCTGCTTATCATGCAGTGAGCGGAATATAGCGTGCAACTGAAAAAAATATACGTTACAAATCTGTTATATCTATAAGATCTTTTCGAACAAATTCGATCAGCGATGTTCTATCAAAAAAATAAATTACATCGTAGACTCCCAAACACTTTAACTGTAAATTAAAAGCGAGTTTCATGAATCTCTTCAAAGAGTAAATTTTTCGTTAAAAATATACAATGTGGAGGCTGCATTGAGGTTATAAATAATTTAATTTTTCTGTCAAATAATTTCGAATTTTTATATTTCATATTTTTTTATGTTTTTTTTATGGAAAAGACAAGGCAAACGAGCGTTCGGGTCACCTGATGATAAGTGATTACCGCCGCCCACGACCCCGTGCAACACCAGAGGAGCTACAGGAGCGTTGCCTACCTGTAAGGTGGGTTGGGCACCGGAGCCCGGCATTACCTGATGCGAAACGCAGTGGCATAAAACCACTACTTTAAGCCGGTTTTAAACGCCGGGGGTGGTAATGATCTGATCGAGTCTGCCCATGCGTGTTGCCATTGCTGGTGACGTGACTCTACCACACGTACTTTAGTCGCCTCTTACGACACCACCAATATGGTCCTATTCTAGGCCGAGATCACACGGCGCAAACGGTATAACATAATAAAAAAAAAACTGTAGTAATGTTAGCTGTAAATCACAAATGATATAAAACGTAAGATGTTACTTCTATTTATATTACGAATGTATATTAATTATTTTAAACTTTTACTTATTTCAAATAACAGCAAACAGTGGGCTACGGAAGTTCTTACACTAGGTTCACAGGTTCCCCCTGCCGTATGTACCCTGCTACATGACGGATACAGCGTGAAACTAATAAAATATACGAAGTGGAAGCGTTAGCACCACTTTAAATGAAACCACAGTTTTAACTACTCTATACATTTTTGTTACTCTCCTGATACATTTTTTTTCCAAAAATGAAAAAAATATTTTATAAACAAAATAAATAATAAAATTATTGTTGTAATATAAAACACTATTTGTCAAGAACGACGCACGCACACATAAACCTATCAAAGGGAAACCGCCGCATACGCCTCATGCCGAAATCGAGTCGTAGATGTTGGCGGCAAAGTTCAAAGCTGCTTAACCTTTAGTAGTATCTTTGTAATAGTATGTGTTTACATTAGTGGTATCTCTATATAGGCGTAACTGCGTCACACGAAACACCGTGAAATGAAAAAAAATCCCATGTCTAAACTGTCATCTAGTATGTAAGATATCTTGATAATTTTTTTTAGATATGGGTTTAAAATATTTTACTTTATATGCTGTTCCCGTAAAAGGAGCGCTGAAACTTCCACCTTGTACATTATTAAAAATTAATAGACAACTTTTTAAGTGTTATCCTATTAAGTAATATTTACTCCAATGATATCTATACTCCAAATAATTAATCAATATTAAAATGTCTCGTCTTTGGAAAAAATGGTTCAGGTCAGATCCATAAAGAAAGTATAAAATAAATAATAGATTAAATTTACTTCTTCGTTCTCTCGTAAATCTTACACACAAATAAATCAATATTTTAGTTATATATAAATTTCTTGTGTTTAATTGGTAAAAAAAGCCTGAAACTTGAAAACTTATAAAGTATATTATAATTTATATGGCGATATTCGAAATATTAAACACGCCTTTAGTTATACCGACTTTACAACAATGGCAATGGAAGACAAATGGCAAGGAAAATATATTTTGATAATATAATCCCACTGGCAACGAGAAAATGTACAAAAAATTCAATGTTGCCAGCTTACTGTCATTCTTTATCCCCTTTTGTAAAGCTCTCCCAAGTACCTTTCCTTATCCGAATTTACCTTCTTAATTGCAATACACCACTAAACATTGTAACGTTTAAAAACTCACCCTCGCTGTTATTTCGTTTTCCTGAAACGCCCAGATGCTATTAATAATTAATTGTTTATTTACATCGTTTTCCTCTCCACTTCCCAAAAGAGTTGCTATAGAAATGAATAATAATTCTATTTCAAATCTGCTTCACGCTGTATCCCGTAACAGCAGGATAGGGAACCTAGTGTTAAGATACTGCGTTTCCCATTCTATTTCAATATAATTAAAATCCATAAGCAGAACGTGATATTGTTAAGATATATATATATATTCCTTTCGTAAATATTTACATTGGAGTGTGTACCGCATTGAATAAGATGTCTTCGGAATTAATTTGTAACCTCACAAATGTTGAAATACAAGTATTCAAATTTAACGTAACGTTATATTTTGAGTCTACATACATATGGAAATTACCAGTAAATTTTCACGAAAAATAAATAAACAGACGTACACCTTGCCATTTTGATCGTTGAATTATTCATAGCGTTTCACACGAACACCTGGGCGAATGGGCGAGAACTCTACGGATACAACTAGCAAGTATCATTGCTTGGGGGAGAAAAAGAAAATGAGTAAGCCACATTGATTTAGGGGCCAAATAAAAAATAACGGTATTCGCTAACTGCGCAGAAGCAAATAAATAAAACGCCTACGACACCGAAAAGAATGAAAAATCTTATTTGAATTCTGGCTGACTATAAAATGTTTTTTTAATGAATTTGACAAAATGTCAAATTAAAATTGACATTAGAACAATAGCTTATAAAGTAAACACATTAAAATGGCAACAGTATTCAATTACCTGCAAGTTCCAAGCAGATTTTACGACGAGCTTCAGGATAGGACTGACGTCGCGGAAAGAAGGCGACGTCAGCGGTTTCTGGCTGTACTGGTATTACAGCGTATGGCACGGGGTTACCTAATTAGAAAACATATAACTTGGCTGTCAAATAATGCTATTACAATACAATGTGCATTCAGAGTTCACAGAGCTCGTAAGGCGTACCGAGCGGCTTTGAGACAAGCGGTTATGAACAAAGATGCCAAACATTACAATCGGGCCGCGGCAATTATACAGGTTTGTTTATGTATTGTTTTTTTGTTCTGATCTCGCGCTCTATTTGGTAGTTCGTGTATTTTAATATATCTATTTATAATGTGTATTAGAATTATTGTAATGAATATATTGGAAGTCAGACTTTAGAAAGATACGAATTTAGACAATAATTTAACCAAATTCATTAAATATTAACATAATATTATTTATTTATTTTTAAATTTTTACTAACAAAAAAAAATAAAAAATAAAGAAAGTTTAAAAATTGTTATGTAGCAAAGGTTAATAAGAGCCTGTGCTATATAACAATCAACTTTGCGTTTAGCACATACCTCCACCGTACTCTCTGAGGATCACTTTAGGACCCCTGGAATTACGTACGTTTTTAACAGACCCCTACTTTATACACCCCTTTGTGTAATACTCAATAAAACGGAATTATATTAGCCTTTCTTGTACGTAAATAATTAACTTTCGTACATAAGAACCATTCTAAAAACAATAATATTGGAAATTGCTCAATTGACTGCTGTAAAATTATATTATTTTAGGCCCTTTGGCGAGGATATTATTCCCGGCGAAAACGATTCTGTTACCAGTCTTATCGGAGATGGTTATCTATAGTAAAACAACGTGGAGAAAGAAGAGCTATTGAAGCGGCAGAGTTCGGTGTTAAGAGTCGCGCTGATATCTTGAATATCTTAGAAGAAGAAGCGCGTCAGTGGCTCGCTTTTGTAGTTTTCAAATTACATCATCTGCTTAGAACACATGTCTGTGCTGGCGTCTATTCAGAGTCGGCCAGTACAGAACTATCGGAATTCGAAAAACTTCTTAAGTCTATTCAATATACAGAATATATGAAGAGGCTTAAGCGGAAATATAACGAATTTGTCAGAAAATATAGACCAAGATTTTCAAATAAACGATTATTTCCAATAATAGGTGATGGGGCTGATTATTGGTATCTTTCATTGCCTGAAATGTATGAACTGACAGCTCCAACCAAGACAACAGAAAATACTCGTCACTTAGCGAAGCACCACGGCACTCTACATACAGAGCCTTTTCTATGGAAGAAGGTGCGACCTTCGTACTTAGATGAAGGGAGAGGACCGTTTACAATATCTAAATCTTCACATGCCCATGGTTCCCCAACTCCACCAGGTACAACCTGTAGTGGTGATGTAAAACTGCACACAGATCACCGCTTTCATCTCTACGTCAGACACTACAAGCCGCAACCTGATCTCTTCGACTATGTCGACTACCACGTCAATCTACTTTTAAACAGGAAACGTTCCGTTGAAAACATAGACAAAGATTCATAAGTTATTTTTTAAATCCACTGTGCTCGTTAATTATGCATTGATGCCACAATAGTCTGTTTGGAGTGCTTGGTAGAAGGCATGTTGAGTTTTTCTTTTCTTATTTCGGAAATCCGTAATCAGGCTGAGTTTGGAAGGGTCGCCCGGATGTTGCGAGCCGCGAGCCTTTTGTTGTTACGCTTTTGTTGTTCTGAATTTTACACTTGTAATTTATTTGAGGAAACGCCTCGGTGAGAAAGAAATTACATTAAACTCTCCAAGGCAAATGTGTTTTGTAAATTAACATCTCGCCTATGTAGGTTTTATGGTTGAATTCCCTTTTATTATTCCAAATTTATTTGCGTGTCGACTGGAATTTTTTTTTACGGCATTTAATCACTTCAGTGAATTTGTACGCCAATAAGGAAAATACTTAGAAATAATTGAGAGTTTTTTTAACTTGTATTCCCACGAATAATTGAATTTTATTTGAATATAAAATAAAAATTGTAAAATGTTCGTAATATATTAAAATTTAATATTTTATTTGATAATTGTAATGAATTAATAACAATTTAATTATCTTAGGAAGTATTATTAAAACGAATTTGGAAGAAATATAACATAAACAACAAAATAAAAAAGCAAAAATGTAAACTTCATTTAATAGCTTTATTTACAGCTGTACAAATAAGCAGTCGCAACAACCATCTCTAAATAATATGTTTAACACCGCACATCTTAGAACTCATTTGTCTAACAATGCCTGTTTGACTCGGCAAATTTATTAGGGTCAGAATAATTCAGCTTGCGGGTTCCTGAACCGGCTCCTTATTGCACCGTCTTAGGGGGTAACCATTTGTAAGATGTATAATAGTTGACCCACTTTTCATATGTGTTAGATCGATTTGTGACATACAAAGATAATAATAATTAGGCTAACTGTGGAGCAGGAGCGTTGAGTTCTCCCATTTAACGTGCAATGCCTTCAAAATTAGACGGAAAGTGTGAGCGGAGTGATAACACTAAGCTCTCTCTCTATCTTCTCTCCAACTAGAAATAAAGACAGTAATAATTATAGTTAATATTTACTTTAATAAGTACGTATATTTCGAAGGTCGTCATAAACTACCCAATTTGGGCTTACTACGTCTATAGTTCCACGAATATGTGCGTCAACTGAAAGTGTCAGGCTCAGAGAGGGTGTTTGGCGCATGAATAATGTATGGAGTAAATTTGCAAGTGTTTCAATTTACACCCGACGCCACTCCGCGCTCGTTCATACGCACCCGAGAGCTGTTGAAGTGCAAAAAGAAAACAAGGAGAGCCTCGAACGGGGACAAGAGACGGTCGAATTAGCGCGTAGTTAGTTACGTGCGTTTCTATTTTTGTTATGTTGTTCTTTATATTCTGTTGACATGGTGTTTGTGTAAGAGTGTATGTATTTGGAGATAATGTAAATTTTTTGTGATGTGTGAGGATTTTTAGGGTTCCGTAACGCAAAATGTGAAAATGGAATTTATAATCATTCCTTATAGGATCACTTTGGTGTTCGTCTGCCCGTCTGTTAAGACCATTCTCGAAATTGCCTGGAATTATCTCAAGCTGAAATAGTAAATATTTAGGTTTATGGTCCCTTGGGCCACAGAAAAAATCATGTTACTAAGTCAACGCAAAATATTTATGCATCGATTTTGCAGCAGCTTTTTGTATGAAATTTGCCGTAATCAAATCCTAAAGAGTATGCCGTGAACATACAGTTACGAAATTTGGCACGAAGGAAGAACTAATAATATAATTTAAAAAATCCGAAAAAAGAAAATTTTTAGGTATTTTATATAAAAATCGATACAAACTCAAAATTATAGTTCATTTCGGTACAAAATGAGTACATATGTATGCCCAGAAATTTTAACTTGTCAATTTTTATAAGTTGTACTTCCCGTTGACATATAACCTTGAAATTGGTACGGAAGCCTGAGTAGGCGGTACGGATCACACTTAACCGTTTTTTTGTTTTTATACAATATGTTTTTACGATCTTACATTATCTACATTATAGATATATGTTATAAACACTTCAACATAAAAAACAAATTTTGTTGTTTATAAATGTATATAATATATTCACAGGAGGGGCAACCAGATATTTATTATAATTATAAATTTACCTTTTACTTTGAGGCCAGTCGTGGCGCAGCGGCACGAAGTGTGACTGTAAAACCGACTAGTTGTGGGTTCGATCCCCACTCGAGGAGATGAAATATTTACTTAAAATCTATATTTCCATTTCTTCGCTCTGGTCTCGAGGCAAAGCGCGTCGTTGAGCCTACCCTGCCTTGTGCGGGATACAGCGTGAAAGTGAAGGTGATTTTACTTTATACACAAAAATCACTGTCGCTAGTTTCTCTTCTATTAAAGTTCTCTTATACAAGTACAACGTATGAAAACGTATTGAATGGTGGCGAAGCCAATTGCAGGCACCTCGGGGGAGCCGTCTTTCAGCGTACGTTCACACGATGAAAACTCCTTACGAGGGTTTAATTTAATTTCTTTGGCTGTTTGCTCGAAAGCGAAGTTAGTTATAAAGTTTTTAAATAAATAAATCAGCTTCACGCTGTATCCCGCACACAGCAGTGTAGGCAGAGGGAACCTATTGTTAAGACAATCCGTTCCCTACTTTCTGTAGAATTCTGGAGGCATTGCGTGTTGAGTGGCAGAACTCAATGCCGCGCTTAGTCTCGACACCAGAGCGAAGAAATGGACATATAAATTTAAGTAAATATTTCATCTCCTCGAGTGGGTATCGAACCCACAACCAGTCGATTTTACAGTCACACTTCGTGCCGCTGCACCACGACTGGCCTCATAAAGTTTTTATATAATACAATTCTATAATATGTACGTATGTATGTGAAGTTCTTCACTTTAACCCTTAATTGATGTCATTTTTGACATGTGACATTTTATTTTAGAAAGAAAAAGAAAATAAAGGTTTTCTGGACTCGTGTACAATCTAAATACTTTCTTGTTTCTGAATTTTTGTAATGCTAGAAAATATTTGGCAAAAAGCTGTCCTATTTTGGTGTTCACTTGTAATAAATAGCTAAAAAGAATTATTTGAGCTACAACTTCTTGATTCTATGGAATTGAGTTGCTTATCAATTTTAATTGGGGGGACGTGTGGTCCTCACAAAACCAATTAAGTTAAGCAAAACGAAACCAGTGACAGTTTAAAATTTGAGTAAAAATCAGCTTCACGCTGTATCCCGCACACAGTAGGGTAGGCAGAGGGAACCTAGTGTTAAGACACTCCGTTCCCCACTTTCTGTCGAATTCTGGAGGCATTGCGTGTTGAGTGACAGAACTTAACGCCGCGCTTTTGCCTGGACACCAGAGTGAAGAAATGGAAATATAAATTTAAGTAAATATTTCATCAATTTGAGTATGTTGTATTTATTTAACTGTAAAATAATAAATAAAATCTTTTTCAATATCTTGCCGGTTTAATAATACTATAATAGTACTTTTTATTTAAATTTCGCATTTTAAGTTAAATCTCAATACCACTTCGAATTTACTATATATGCATTTTAAAAACATTGTATTTGGGACGATTACATTTTATATATAACACTATTATAAACTTTCTCCCAATCTTTCTAGATATGTTGAGACTACGCCACGTAATATTTTCATTTTAACTAAATAATCAATCTGTATAATCCATATTTTATAAAATAAAAAGAAATAAAAATCAATTGTGTACATTAGGAAATATAATATATAATTAGGACTATTAACAAATTATTGAAAATAATAGAAACGAAAAGTTCAGCTCAGCGAGTCAAATGGCTTACAAATATTTCAATTAAATAAGCATATATGTTTATTTATTATATATTTTGAAATTGCTATTTACACACAAATTAAAGAAAACTAATTAGAAAACGTATAAAAAATAGCGGGAAGTCGGGATTCGAACCCGCGCTGCTTTAACCTCAACAAGAAGAAAATGTTGTATCAAGCATAAAAGAATTTCAATGTAAAGTTCGATAAAGCGGTTGGACGGTTTCCAAGAAGCGAGCTTGAGTCCCGCTACGTTAAAATTTTTATCTATTATATATATATATATATATATATATATATATATATATATATATATATATATATATATATATATATATAATATA
>JAAIXJ010000428.1:19264-62382 GCA_013403705.1 Heliconius hermathena
GAGGCCGGTCGTGGCGCAGCGACACGAGGTGTGACTGCAAAACTGACTGGTTGTGGGTTCGATCCCCACTCGAGGAGATGAAATATTTACTTAAATTTATATTTCCATTTCTTCGCCCTGGTGTCGAGGTTAAGCGCGGCGTTGAGTTCTGCCACTCAACACGCAATACCTCCAGAATTCGGCAGAAAGTGGGGAACGGAGTGTCTTAACACAAAGTTCCCTCTGCCTACCCTGCTGTGTGCGGGATACAGCGTGAATCTGATTTAATTTATAAAGACATACAATTTTCTACGTAATCAATAGACACTACAGTATTTTTCAACATAAAAAGTCTTCACTCTTCCATTTTGAATAATTCTAACCAGGTGACTATTTAAACAGAATACTAAATGAATATTGGGGCAATTAGTATTTCTTTATGACTTGTTAAGAACGAAATAATTAAGGCCACCTTGAAATAAGAGGTTTTTGTATTAAAATGCACTTCTCAGTACAAATGGAGTTGCTCGTGGAGTTTTTATGAAAGGCTACCTCTCTAGGTGTTTTCTTTTCTCTTTGCGTATATTTTGAAAACTATACTAAGAAGTGTGTTAATTGATCTTAAGCTTACTATTAGTAAAGCATTTTGTTTTGTATTTTGACTGGTAAGAGCCGAATTTAAGCGGAAAATTTAGAACAGAATGTCTCTTAACCTAGGTTGTCACTACCTGCCCTGCCTACCCTGCTATGGAAATCTCCGTAAGCTAAAGTCCAATTGAAAAACTTTTAGTATATTTAAGTCAACATTCGAGTTTTTTGATTGATAAATATAGCAAAAAAAATATTTGAACACATCAAATAGAGCACTTATTAAAAGACATTTCTTTGATATATACTTCCATGTATTGTAATATCGTATACCAAAAGAAATGCTAACATTCCTCCAATTTCTTCGCAAAGCTCCGAGCAGAAGTTCCGCATCGATCGGCAATGGTTCCGTGATCTGTATGAAAAATGCGGACCGCAAGTAATTAGTGATCGTGGGTGGTGGGAAGGCGCGAGATTATGTCAGTTAGGAAATATTGCTGGTAGTCTTCCACATGTAAAGCTCTTGAGTTCATTAGGTAGTATCAAAATGTTATTTTGTGATAAAGTTCTTTTTCTTTAAACACCTGAGAGCTATTATAGTAAAATAATAAGTTAGCTTACAGGCTAATCGTAGCGCAGGGGCACAAAGATTGAATAAACGCGAAAGGTTGTGGGTTCGAGTTCCACTCGAGGAAATGAAATCTTTAATATTTCCTTTTCATTCGCTCTGGTGTCGAGGCAATGCGCGGCGTTGAGTTCCACCACTCTTTCGCAAATATTCGCAATACTTGCAGGATTCGGAGGAAAATAAGAAGCAGAGTATCTTAACTCTGCTGTGTGCGGGATACAACGGGATAAAAAAAAGTTAACTTACAAATCAATACATAGGCTTTATTTACCTTTTTTATTTATTGTTGTTTGTTTCTCAAGATATTTGATAAGCATTACACTTCTATCAAAATGGTAGTGTTATACTCGCATTTCTACATAACATTTTGTTCTAAGCTAAAATTTCTTGTTATAATTTTACATAAGGACTACGTATACAGTATATTACATCAACTAAACACCTAAAAGCTACCATCGAAAATTAAATACAAATAAAGCAAACCCACAAATAGATTAGAGTATTAGAGTCAAACATTCATCATTCCTGAATGATTCTATGTCAACATTTCAAAATCAAATCCGTCCGAAAGCTTTTTAATTGAAATCTGTAACTGTATGTGAAATAACAATTTTGATGAACACTCCGGAACTAACGCCGTTCTAGCTGAGTAAAACGATTTTCAATTTAGTGAATTTTTAGTTTAGTAGAAATGATCTATCGGACGCCGCGGTGCGTGCATACAGTATTTGGTCCGATATAAGCTTATCTCTGGAATCGCAACACTCGTCTGCTTTTGAGGTGTGTTATCGAATTTCCAAAAGAGCTGTTTCGTTGCGAAATTTATATAAAAGTGTAGGTAACCATCTATATAAAAAAAATCAGCTTCACGCTGTATCCCGCACACAGCAGGGTAGGCAGAGGGAACCTAGTGTTAAGACACTCTATTTCTCACTTTCCTCCGAAATCTGGAAGCATTGCGTGTTGAGTGGCGGAACTCAACGCCGCAACCATCTATATAGGTTATTACTATATGGCTAGTTAAGTCCAGTATCGATTTCCGTGTATGGACGGAAAATGGAATAATATGTCCGTATTTCATTAGATTGTTTTTTCCTAAGAATAAATAAATACAAATTGGATTTTGCTTTTGAATTCTTTATTCTTCTCTTCGTTCTATGTTTGCTTTGATAAACCTGTCTCACGACCTTAAATTCTTATTAAAAATATATAATATATAAAACATAATAGCTTATTTTATAAAAATAATTTAAACCAGAAGATCAGACTGTACAGACAGTTGCTGTATAGTTTGTGGGTTCTAATCCGACTCGAGGAAATGAAATATTTCATATTTTCATTTTATCGAAGGCCAATCGTGGCGCAGCGGCACGAAGTGTGACTGTAAAACTGACTGGTTGTGGGTTCGATCCTCACTCGAGGAGATGAAATATTTACTTAAATGTATATTTCCAATTCTTCGCTCTGGTGTCGAGGCAAAGCGCGGCGTTGCGTTCTGCCATACAACACGCAATGCCTCCAGAATTCAGCAGAAAGTGGGGAACGGAGTGTCTTAACACTAGATTCCCTCTGCCTACCCTGCTGTGTGCGGGATACAGCGTGAAGCTGATTTCATTTTATCGATTTGGTGACAACATGCAATGCGTCCACAATCGGGTGGGATGTCGGGGGCGGAGTGTCTTAACACTACGCTCCCTCTGCCTACCTTGCTACAACGTAAAGCTAAAAAAAAATAGGATTTCTTGTAAAAAAAATGATTTTACAAAGCAAAATAGATGGATTCAGATTAAATTTAAAATAGTCCCCATGCCGCACCGACTAACTGTGACAGGCTTCGCTGCTGACGTTTAATTTGCGGCTGCGATCATCTTGACTTATAACACAGCGGAAGCAATAAGTTTTTCCATATTTCGCAATATTACAGTTTTATATTATGATTTACTCAGAACGTATTTTTGAATATAACTTTGTATAGTTTGTTTTATTTAAATAATATTTTCAGTCCAATATATTATTTACTTAATTTTTTCATTAATTATTATAATATAATTATATAATAAAACTTCGCTCACCAACCGCTAGCTAGAAATTGTCAAAAAATAAATAATAAATCCGCTGCCGCAACGAGGTTTGTTCGATTTTTTATTTATTTTAAATATAAATGCCCAAACAACGTTACATCGTACACTCCAAAAGAGTTACAAGCGACGACAAAACATATTTTTTTACGACAGAAAGATTCTTGAAGTATATAAATATAAATAGGTTTTTTTAGCTATCAGCCTAACTTCCTATTTGCCACTGAATTTTCAAGACATTGAGTACCGTATTAAGAGGCGGAACGCACTGCCGCGCTTTGTTAACAGATTATTAAAATTACACAGGCACACACACAACACAGACTGACTGACAGTATGTGTATGTATGTATGTATGTATAATATGTATACATACATACATACATTATGTATGTATGTATACATATGTATATAGTTCAACTGAGTATGAAGTTGGCGGACTCAAAAAAAAACACATTCTACAATTTATATGAAACATATAATATATTTATTAAATATATATTCACAATACAACTCTAATATATAAAAATAGTAAAAATATTTTTAAATATCAACATTTTCGCGAGTTTCATCGATATCGAACTCACGATCACTACATATTTGGTTTTTGATAATGCGATCAATTTCCATAGACGAAGTATAGGATCATTACAAAACTGATTTGATCCTATAATGCTATAAATGCCGACTTAAATTCTTGAGATAGTGTAGATTTTATTAAAAAAAATAGTCGTTTTTTTAATAAAAAAAATAATTATTATATATAGTGTGAGTTAATTATCATTTTCTTAATTGTTAGTCAACGTGAACTTATGAACGTGAACAAATTTATGGCGTATGCATTCATTTTGTGTAAAATTAACAACAAATTTAAAATTCTATTAAAATATATTTTTTACTATATACTTATTTTCCCATTTACGTATATTTTCTTTGTTTGTACTTTAAGCTCTTATTTCTTGCTAAATTTCATGTCAATCAGTATGTTGACCAAAAAGAAGAATAAACGCTTCGCTAGCATAACGCTTCAATTTTCTTTGAAGTTTATTTTTTTCTGTGGAGTGGAGTGGAAGATAACGTGGATAGCTCCACGCCTTCTGAAGATAGCGTAGTTATCCACGAACTGAAAATAGACAAACAAACTGTGATAATATTAAGAAAATTTTCACAAAAATTCTGTCCCTTATCTCTCGCGGTCTGTCTAATTAATTAAATATGAAACGTATCTCAGAAACTAATGTTCTTAAAAAGTTTGGTTAAATATATATATATTAAAAATGTAACATTTTTATTTTAAAAGATAATAATAACACAACCAAAAGAAAAATAAACCTAAATAAATTACAATTTAGACGAGCCCGTAGCGTAGCACGTAGCGTTCTTGAAAGTCGATCCTATTCGAAAAGACCGTTACCAAGAAATTTCATTTTTTTTCATACAATGAAATAAAACTCAAGAAATAAGAACTAACATACCTAATACACGAGCGCAGATGCCGTGTTTTTTACAATGCATCGTGTTTCACAAGAGGCACGAAAGCCCTACATAAGCCACCCGTTAGTTGTATAGGCTTCGTTAAAAAACAATCCCGTTGCTACTAGCAGAATAGAAACAACGGCGCGTTGCATTCGAGGACGTGTGAAACGTAAAAACAAAATAGTGTTGTCGCCAGTATAGAAATGTGAAATTTTTCACCTGCCTGGTTTTACTGGTTTAGAGCCTCCCCCTCACTCACGCAGGTGCAGTTTACAGCACGCCTTTACAATGATTTAAGATTCAATATGTAGCTGGTATTGTTCGGTGTGTTAGTCTCTGTGTTGCAATTTTAAGATTAAAATATGTGTATATGTGATTTTTGAGAACACTCTCCAATAGAATATTTTTTTTTATCAGCTTCACACTGTATCCCGCACACAGCAGGGTAGGCAGAGGGAACCTAGTGTTAAGACACTCCGTTCCTCACTTTCTGCCGAATTCTGGAGGCATTGCATGTTGAATGGCAGAACTCAACGCCGCGCTTAGCCTCGACTCCAGAGCGTAGAAATGGAAATATAAATTCAAGTAAATATTTTATCTCCTCGAGTGGGAATCGAACTTACAACCAGTCGGTTTTAAAGTCACACTTCGTCCCGCTGCGCTACGACTGGCCTCAAAATATTTACTCGTAAATATAGATCTTGTACTCGTATAATAATAGAAAATTTAGTTTTGAAATGTGTGTCTACAGTGTCACTAAAATGTATTCATTTCGTGACATTTATTTTCTTTTTTTCACTAACCATCTCTCGGTTTTCACACTTCGCTCTTCACATTTCAAGTACTTTAATTACTTTAACTGTTAACTGCATCTGAATAAATATATAATAATAAAATGTTTAGTACAATTTTATAGAACAGTAAAGATAAGATTAACGTCAGTAAAGGTTATACATATTATATATAATTTGACTTAATAATATTATAAGAAACTCGAAATACCATTCATTTTCTAAATAAGTTCTTAAAGACTTAAATAATTTATTACCTCGTAGGAATTCTTTAAGCAACGTATTATTTAAATAATCCTAATCACATTAAGAGGTTTGCGTAGGCTCGCTTTGTTAAATCTTTTATTGTATTTCCGATTTATTATCATTTGAAAGAAAAAATCATATATTTTTTATGTGCTCAATTTTTCAATATAATTCTATATAAATAATTCTATATTCTTTAAATTTAACTAATTCGAATTTCTGAAACAAATTTTTCGGAGTCATCCTGTCTGTCTTTCTTATTTTGCGGCACCGGAAATAATCTTATAACATAAAATATAATGTTTTATTTTTACTTCGTCCAAAAGAAGACATTATTAAACTGATACATATAATATAATATTATGAGGTACAATAATAATATAACATTATGTAATTGGAAAAATAAATATTTAGTGGAATTTTTTTTTCAGAAAAAAATATCAGAAAGAAATTCAGAAATTTCTCGTAGCCAGTGTAGTAGACGTAAGTAAGTCGTTAACGCAGTCTTTAAAGCACGGAACAGATTATTTCAACTCTGAACTATTCAGTTTGGACTGGAGAGAGTTTTCCTTAACCTTTTATTACTATCGTCGTGGGTTTGATCACCACTCGGTAGAAAGAATTATTATTTATTAATATTTTCATGTTTTCGCTCTGGTACCAAAAGATAAAACTGCGGCATTGAGTTCCGCCACTTAACTTAAGGTGGTAACGGAGTGTCTTAACACTAGGTTTTCTCTGCCCTCCTTTATTCCAAAAACAGCGTTAAGCAAAAAAAACATACATACATACATATGATATCTAATATGCTAAGAATTTCTCCCCTTCTCAGAGTTATTCCGACATTGTACAATGGACCTCAATTGTCATAATAGCCTCAATTACAGTATTGTTCGAGATAATAGCACCTACAATAACTTTGGTAACTACTGTAATTCTTTGTTGCATTCTATTATTATAATTTTAGTTAAAGTACTTAAATTTAAAGAAAAATTCTACTTATTTTTTTAAGCTAATTCTGTAATAAGCATCTGGTTATATTTTTTATTCTTTTATCTTTTAATTATATTGTTATGACTGTAACAGAAAGTGTCTTATAGAACTACTGTAAAGCAATAAAAATAAAATTTAAAAGTATTTTGAAATCTTATGAAAGAAATGTACTGTAAAGGAATAAAAATACATTTTTAAAGTATTTTGAAATTTTATTATTATAGTTTTGTTTTTATTCTAATGGTTATTGTTGCAATTTTTTTCTGTATTTATTTGACAAAAAAAAATATAGTATAGTTCTATCATCATCATCAGGAATATCACCTATCCTATGATAGGTGATATTCCCGTTACATTAACTACCTCACCTCCAGTTGTATTATTCTGATTTAAAGATGAAAACGAATTATCATTTAATATGTTTATGTGCTTCAAATTTTTACACCCATATCTTTTTTCAGCTTCACGCTGTATCCCGCATGTAACAACGTAGGCAAAGATAACCTATTGATCCACTCTGGTTTCCGCCGCCCACCCAATTTTTCAGATATTACGTGTTGAGTGGCGGAACTCGGCGCCGCGCTTTGTTTTTTTACAAGAGCGGCCATGAAACAATAATTCATTCCACCGAGTACAAATCGAACTTACAACCATCATGTTTCTAGCCACACATTGTACCACTGTGCCACTATACCCCTACTTTCCCATAATATTTATTCACAATAATTATAAAACATTAAGGTAACCTTTGAATAGATTATAATTATATCCTAAGCTGGTGAAGTAATAATAATATAACTATATACTATTAATAGTATGTATATCTCTTCCGACAGTCGTTATTAATGGTACACGTAATTATCTCGAAGACGTAACCCATTAAACGGCGAAATAGTTCGTATGGCATGTGTCCCAAATGGATATCTTGAGGTATTATGATATACATGTTGCTCTCTTGGTGCAACAATGGCGTATTTTCACTTTTTGGAATATTGCATACAATGTACAAGTGTGTGACTGTAAACGTGACAGGAAATTTCCCTTTCATCGCTCTGTAATTAAAAAGGAAGGAAGTGTTTCAATGGGAACAGAGTTAACACTGGCTTCCCTCTGCTTACCCTGCTATGTGCTGTTGTATGAAGCTAAGAAAACTCCCCGTGGGTTCCGTTTTTTTTTTTAATTTAACCTTTTTCTGAAATTCAAGCTTAGCTTAGCCAGAGCCCTTTCATCCGATACCTCACTTGAACTATCGGCTTTAATACCAAATTTTGCCTCTCTTTTAAATCTATTATTTTTTAGGATTTAGCCAAAAACGTATAATTTTCAGATTTTTTTCTGAAGTATAATAGTACTATCTGTAGATGCTAGCTGCCAAAATTCATAATTCTAGCTCAACCGGAAGTACACTTTTAATTATAAAATACACGTTTTTGCGATATAAACGGCCATATCTTGTTTTTAGGTAAATGCAAATTTTTTTTAGGAAATCATGGGGCCGTATATCCGAGTATATGGTTTGAATTTCAACTCGATATCTCCAAGCATTCCTGAGATAAAGGCTCTTGACAGACAGAGAGACAGATGAACAATAAAGCAATCTTATAAGTGTTCCTTTTTTTCTTAAAATGGAAAGTACGGAACCCTAAAAATTTGATTAAATCATGATTGTAAATAGCAATAGTTGTAATATACAGATAAAATATTTACCTTAGTTTAAAAAAAAGTACAATTATGACATTTTCAAATAAAAAATTAAGATAACTGTATAACGGAATAACAATATTTTTTCTTTTTCGTTTATTCTTACAAACTACTAAATTTGATAGAAATTAATCTATATTTTTATGTACATAAAGATGTAGATAAGTAAATTAGCTTTACGCTGTATCCCGCACACAGCAGTGTAGGCGGAAGGAATACCCCACTTTCCACCGAATTCTGGAGACATTGCATGTTAAGTGGCGGAACTTAACGCCGCGCTTTGCCTCGACACCAGAGCGAAGAAATGTAAATATAAATATAAATAAATATTTAATTTTATCCAGATCACATTTTGTGCCCCTGCGCTACAGCTGGCCTTATGTAGTCAATAATTTAATATAAATTAGCAATGAAATAATAACGATCCGTTTACAAAATGACATTAAGTTCATTTTGTAAACGAAGCCTGTGTCTAAATATGTGTTTAAACACACGATTCATCATCATTAAAACTTTGACACGTTAATGAAAGACTCTCGAGGGCGTCATATGTTCTGGTAGAGTCGTTATTCATACTGATTTATTTCGTGAGTAAATAATTAAAATATTTATCAATAGTAATGGCACCACGGCAAAAACACGGCGTTTAGTTCCGCCACTTAACACTCAATACCGCGAAAAATTCGGTGGAAAATGGGGACCGGAGTGACTTAACACTAGGTTCCCTCTATCTACCCTTCTGTATGTAGCGCGAAGCTGATTTTTTATGAATAGTTGTAATATCCGAGTACTTGCTCTCACTTTCATTTACTTCGCCGTTGCTTTTTATAAATAGAATATACTTCGCTTAACTTGGCCTACTTTTACAGTTTTCTGTGTCACAAGTACAACGTTACGTAATTGAATATTTTTAAATTCACAGGAAATTTTTATGAGATTTGTTCTGATAAAGCAACTAATTCACTTTTTGTAACGAATTAGACGGAATTTGATGGATTTGAGTGCTTTTGTTGTTAGATAATGGTACTAGTTTAAATAATATAATGATACTTTGGTTGCACTAGATAGATTTATAAGATTTTAATTTCAAGGGTGGCGTTAAACTTCGCCACTCAATACCTCGAGAATTCGGCGGAAAGTGTGGAACGAAAGTATCATAAAGGAAACGGAACGTCTTAAAACTAGGTTCCCTATGCCTACGCCGTTATGTGCGGGATACGGTGTGAAGCAAAAAAAAGTCAAGGAAACACCACATTTGTGTAATCATGCAATTCTATTTCTAAATACAAATATATCTATTTTATGTCCACATTATTTAGACTAAACTAAGACATGGTGGTCAGAGTGTGACGATCTACATGCCTCCAGTGTACCACTATTGTAATGGAGACCACTTTGTGTCTTAGTTCTAGCTCCAACTGTACTAGAAATAGTTTACATGCTTTTAATTTTATGCATGTATAGGGGATCAGCTTCACGCTGTATCCCGCACGTAGTAGGGTAGGCAGAGGGAACCTAGTGTTAAGACTCTCTGTTCCACACTTTTGAAGGCATTGCGTGTTGAGTGATGAAACTCAACGCCGCGCTTTGCCTCGACACTAAAGCGAAAAAATGAAAATATATAATAAATATTTATTTTTAATTTAAATAAATATTTCCTTTCCTTGAGTGGGGATCGAACCCACAACCAGTCACCTTTACAGTCACACTTTATGCCCTTGCGCCACGACGGACCTCAATATGTATAGGGACATTTGTATATTTAAGGTTTAAGTAAATTCTACTAGATAATTGACAATATTTATATATATATATATATATTTGTCTTATTACTCAAAATCATAATTTNTAGTATTGCCCTTTGTATGATTAAAGTAAGTATGAAAACTAACTAATTCAATAAATTTATACCCTCAATTTACATTTCAAGTGACCAGATCCAAATAAAATAGCTGCAATATGAGCTTCTCTGAAGCGAAACACGATTAATTGGATGAAAATAAAAATGCTAGATTTATACACTTTTTCTATATAACAGTTCTATACCGATCATAACGTTTCAAATTGAATATTTTTATTATTAGAATAAAGTGATATAAGAGGCCAGTCGTGGCGCAGGGCCGCAATAGGTCAACTAGGTAACACATATATATAATTAATAGGTCGTGGGTTCGATAATCACTCGAGGAAATGAATTTTTTGTTATACTATTTTCTTCGCTCTTGTATGGAGGGAGAACCAGATTTACAGAATGCGGCGGAAAGTGGTGAGCGGAGTGTCCTAACACTAGGCAGGGTGCCTAGTGTTAAGACTGCCTACTCCATTTTATGCGGGAAAAAGGGTGAAGCTAAAAAAAATATAAATTGAATATTATTATTATTGGAGCCATTTTTTATAAAAACGCTTTTTAACACTGATTAAACATCCCGTCCTCTATCCGTAAATCTTCCTCGATGTCATACTAAACAAAGCGTCGTAATTCACACACATGAATATAATAGAGGGCGTAGCGCTACGTCGTAGCATCAAATTTATGAAAACATATTAGAATTGTTTATATAAAAACCAGATAAATGTATGAAAATAAATTCATATGAATCTTCTTTTTGTTTCATGTGTAGGCTGTTCTCCGTTTTCCACCCATTAAATATATTTTCAGGAAAACCTATAAGAGAACAAATTGCGAAACGAATTTAAAATATATATTCATCATTCATTCATTTATAATATATATTCATCGAAAATTATTGCGACATAACATTTCTTTATGTTCTAAATTTACTATCACATATCCGTATAACCATACATTAAATCATTTCATAATCCCACAAAACACGGAAATATTGAAATAATATCAATAAAATATAACATCTAATATATATAATAAATACGTAATTTAACAGCATATTATTACAATTACATTAACATAAGCACAAAGGACAGAAGATAGACGCAAAACGCATGGTCTGTGAAAGCCTCGCGTCATTTGTCATTGTCGCCCCGACGCGCCCGACGCCCTACGCCCGGCACCCGGCGCTCGGAACCCGGTGCAAGTCGACTTAGCTTTAAATAGTATCTTAATGATATCATAAAAATATCACAATTTCATATGTTTCTTTCGCAATCTGTTTTTTTATGTAGGAAAGAAATAAGTATTACGTTTGATATGTTATTTTTTTATTTTTACGATTTGGCAGAATAGAGTGTCTACCTTAAGTTTCTCTCAAACGATTCCGGAAACAATCGTTAAGCTCTCTTTTCGTAAAATAAACGTATTTAAATATTGAGTTCTGTCTAGGTTAATTATTCTATAAAGCTATTAGTTAAAGGAGTTGTATATTATAATATAATTCAAAATTAATGAGATTTATTATAAATACATCATGATGCCATTGAGGCAATACTAAGACGAGAATAACTAGATAAACTTGTGAAAATTTTCAAAAGAATGTACATGAAAAAAGAAAAAAAATCAAAAGAATGTACATGTATGTATACTATGAAAATCGAAAAAAAAAACAATTAATTATGTGTAGAAGATGCGGAAAAAAAAATAATAGATTTAATCATCAAGCTTTTTTTAATACTTTTTAAAAAATATATAAAATATGTATGTATGTATGTGTATATATATATATATATATATATNTGTGTGTGTGTGTGTGTGTGTGTGTGTGTGTGATTTTTTTCCTTTTTCCTAAACTATGTGTATTAAATTCTTAATGATGTTGTCCTCTTAGAATGCAGTGTTGCTTCTAATTAGGGCATCATTTAGTATAAAATTGTGAATGTTAGTTTTATTTTATTGTAAAAATGTATGTCCTGTTGGTGACCTAAATAAATACAATAAAAATAAATAAAAAATTTAACGTAGTGCCATTTTTAGGTTTTCTAAAAGGTATTTATTTATCTTTTCTAAGTGTTTAATTACTGTTTAAAAACTGTAAAAAATAAGTTTTTATATAGTCGCCATTATTTTCGTTGAGCTAAAATTATAAAAAAAAAATCTTTAGGATTTGTGATGTAAATATCAAATTAAAATCGTTTCCCTTTTCCGCAACACATGTTCCGGATATAAAAACACATCAGTTACATTTAGAAACGTTATTAAATGAAACTTTTAATATTCTGAAGGAAAATCTTTTATTTCAAAGAATTTATGCCACATCAATCTTAGTACCAGCAAGGTTCATAGAGTTGCTCTTTATTAAATTTGCCGTGCTTGTATCGGGCGGGTCGTTGTCACGTCTCAAACAGATTAATTTTAAGTCACGTCAAAATGTAGCCTACATTAATTTTGGCGTGTTATATTAAAGTGATAATTTTACGCGTATTGCTCCAGCTTGTATGGATTGTATAATTGCTTGTGATTTTGTAACTGATATCTCAAACTCCTTTGAAAATATTATTTAATAAATAATGCCTTGGCTCGTGATGTGTCTAGTGGTTAGAACCGTTTATAGTTGTGATCGTGAAGAACCCAAAATCTTTTAGAGATTCAGAGGTAACAGTATTAAGAATTTTATATTATGCCATTAGAAGGTATCGTTTTAATAAGATATTTGCCATCAGAAGTTGTTCTTGTGTCAGTTATTTAGATAACTGGAAACTCGACAATATGACATTGTCATAACTCGAAGCTCGTCCGAAGAAAAGCCAAGAGCGCGTCCTATCTTCCTCTCCACTATAACTGCGAACTAGTTATAATAAAAGGAAGAAAGAGTACGGGCACCGCCCCGCCCCTACACCGTGAGTTCCGACCAGACCGTGGCTTTACAGTCATCGTTGAACCCTCCGAGACGTTTGTGTGTGATCTTTCCGAAGGTACTTGTTACGCTTGTTTATATTAAGATTGTATTAGAATGGTGATTCGTGATGTTGATTGATTTGTGAGATCAATATAAGTCGTTGGAACGAACGCACTACCGCTAGGCGGCCGATATGTTAAATAAACGCACGGCACACACCCCACAGTCGTGTCTCGAACCGTAGGCGGACACTACTACATACACCAGAGTTCCAGGACATAAAATAGCACCACACACCCGTATGAGACAGGCGGACACTACTACATACACCGGAGCTGGGACATAAAATAGCACCACACACCTACTAATCGTATACCAAGTCATAGAAGTGGTATAAAATATGTCAATGACCAACGCCATACAAGCATAGCTTACGTATCGCGAGCGTACTGCGAGACGGCATCAGCCACGACATAGTTAATGTCGCTATAACAGTTCGCATAAGCCCATCACGTCAGCTTCCGCGACGTCAAGCAACATTCAATATCATAATATTGGTCAAAGATCACTTGGATCCACAATATGTGTCGCCCCTACACATATATTGCCTTTATAAGAAATTCGATCCTAAAAGATCGTGCCATCATAGGCTTCGAATTATTATATTATATTTATAATATACTTGGTACGAGTCTTTATGTGCATCATATTTATTAGTACCGTAGTACTTAAGAGTTCGACTCGACCGCTGCCTTCCAGCATCACCACCACCTATATAGACAGAACGACGGTCGCGACATCCGGGACGACAATACACGAACTCGTCTCGATTAATATGGTATGAAAATATATAGTGTGTATCATTCATAATTAACTATGTTATTTATGTGTATTGCCATGCATATTTTATTTTATTTATTTATTTATTTTTAACTTATACCCAAGGTACATACTGTTACAATTTGATGAGAGCTAGTGAAAGTTCGATCTACAGGGACATGTCCTTACGTTTTGTTTTACATTGATCGAAATTTTTAATAAATATAATAATATTATTATTTTATTATTAAATTGTTATTTTAATTTTAGATATTTAAAAAAATAATTTAAACATTATAACCAATGGGAAGATTGTAAAAATAATTTCTGTACAAAAAGTATAAAGGTTAATTAATAAATGTTTATAATATTGTAAAATAATAAACATAAGCGCTTTTGCTTTGACTGATAACTGATATTATAAATGTGAAAATTAGTTAAGATCGATGTTTGTTCCAGTATCACGCAATAACTACTGAAGTGATTTAGATGAAACTTTACTAGAATATAGCTTATACAACAGAATAGGACATAAGCTATAATTTATGTTCAGATTTTATATAATATAACAATTGGTCTAAGCAGCTGTGATTGGGCCGCTATTATTACAATATATAGACATTGAACTGGCTACCTACCTATATTAAGAGAAATGTCAATCACCTCAAGCACGTGTGGCCGGATCGTCTGAATACCGCTGAAGTAGGTTAAGTGTTGAAACTATTTCAACTATAAATCCCAAATGCTCAGAATGTAGTAATATAGCTTCACGCAATTAGTTTTCACATAACATTAAAACTACTTGGAGGAATCACACGACTACGACTTTGAAATTCTCTATGTGCTGTCGTCCCTGCTATAACAAGAAATAATATAATAGTAAATATCCTAGAAAATACAAAATACAAAAGTCTAAAAAATGCTAAAACTGCTAGGTAATAACCATCTTTTTATACCGCACACATCAGGATAGGCAGAGGGAACCTAGTGACAGCCAAGACACACAAGACACACTGATCCCTATTTTCTGCCAAATTTTGAAGGCATTGCGTGTTAAGTGGCGGAACTCAACGCCACACTTTGCCTCGTCACCAGAGCGAAGAAATAAAAATATTAAATATTTAATTTATTGGAGTGGGAATCGAACCCACAATCTGTCGCGGTTACAGGAGTTGTCAGGAGCACAAAGAGGCACGCCACGACTGGCCTTAATCCGCTTTGATAAAATACTACTAAGCTATAATATACTGCCAAATGCAAACGCAGCTTCCGTTGCTTAAATTTATTGTTATAAATATTATAGCCAAATGTATAAAAATCTAATGCTTAAGCTACATTACTGTAAAGTTTCATCTAAATCGTTTCAGTAGTTTTTACGTGGAAAAGGAACTAACGTCTATTCTCACAATAATTCTATGCTTATAATTTTAGTAGAATTAGTACGTACGATAAGCGGCAAATCAAAAAAACTACATACACTTAATTAGTTATTTTTAAAGTCCTTTTTTAAAGGTTAAATATATTAATATTACTATACTATAGCGAAAAAAGACAAGCAAATATAAAAAAAAATTGGGTGTCTATTTTCAGTACAGACTACTGTAATTAATACAAAAAAAAATCACCTGTGAAAAATCAAATTCACAACCACCATCGACCGATGGCGGAATACTAATGTTTTTCGTTAAAATGTTTTTACAGGTCCCCACTATCCTCGATATGCAGATTGCAAGTACGTGATCGGAAAGTCGATTCCAACCTGTAGGTGACAAGGAGATTAGTGGCTTACGCTGGCTCATTTTTGCGAAAGTTTTTGGAATTTTGTAACTTGAAATGTTCATATTGTTTCTTTATTAATATTGTATTTTTTATTTTGAATATTCCTGGTGACTAAAATTTCTTTTTTGTAAGTGGCAATTTTATTCGATAATTGTAATATTTTTTTTTTATTGAAATTACATTAAAGTTGCAACAAAGGCATAAAACCTAGCGTTAAAACATTCAGAACTCCAATTCAAATCTAGTTTAGGAATATTAGGTGTTAAGTAACGGGACTTAACGCCGCGCTTTATCTAATAAATATTAAATACGTATATGTTTACTAATATTTTTATTCCTTTACTATCTTTATATCTATCCGTATCTTTTAGTATATATTATAATATATGCAAGTTTAATGAAGGAATTAATTAAAATCTATGATGCGGATCGCGTCGCACCATCTGTTCGAAGGTTTAATTAAGGATGTAATTGTAGCTAGTTCTAGTACCTGAATAAATAAATATACATAAATAGTATGTAATATTCGCCGTTTAAGTAATCTTAGTAGATTAAAAAAATATATATTATTTCTATAGGACGAGGTCAGTCGTGGCACAGGGACAAAAGCGCACGAGTGTAAACGCGACAGGGTGTGGGTTCGATTGTCACTCGAGAAAATAAAATGTTAATTTCGTCGCTCTAGTAATAAGGCAAAGTGCGGCGTTGATTTCCGCAACTCAACACGCTACGCAGAGCGTTTTTACACTAGGTTCCCTCTGCCTGTTTTGTACGGGATAAAGCATGAAGCTAAAAAATATATATTTCTAAAGTTACTAACTATACATGTTGAAATTGCTTCCTATTTTTTATATATAGATAGAAATATTTTTAGTTTCGTTTTTTCTGGCTGTATAAGATTCACGTTGTATATCGCAAATAGCAGGGTAGGGAGAGGGAACCTGTTTAAATTATTAAGGGTTTTCATTGTTACAACTTTAAAAAGCGAATATTACGTATACCTGTTATAATTGACTGATTTCTTTATAGGAAGGACAACCCTAGCTGTAACGCCCAGATTTCACTGAAACTTGTGATTGATGGCGTGAATACATATTGCCTGTTCGTTCAAATTGTCGACAAATTAGCTATCAATTTTACTCTGTCCGAGAAATCGTCGATCTTCATTATGTTGTATTTAATTAAACAGGTTTTGATTATTTTTTTTATTGATAATAAATTATTATTTTAAGCCGTTTATATTTTATTAACTTCACGTTTTATCTAATCCCAGTCGTGGCGCAGCGGCACGAGGTGTGACTGTAAAACCGACTGGTTGTGGGTTGGATCCCCACTCGAGGTGATGAAATATTTACTTAAATTTATATTTCCATTTCTTCGCTCTGGTGTCGAGGCTAAGCGCGGCGTTGAGTTCTGCCACTCAACACACAATGCCTCCAGAATTCGGCAGAAAGTGGGGAACGGAGTGTCTTAACACTAGGTTCCTACTACCTATCCTGCTGTGTGCGGGATACAGCGTGAAGCTTATTTGATTTGTTTATATTTTATTAACTTCACGTTTTATGCCGTAAGGCAAAAGAAGTGTGGTTAGTGTTTTACACTCTGTTCTTCATTTTTCGTCCAAATTCGAGGCATTGCGTATGGAGTGACGTCTTCTTTTATATTTTTTTTTTGCTAGCTGTCTTGTCCAAGTTGAAAATTAATATGCTTGCAATTAGAGGAAGTCGAACCAACAACCATTGCATCGTGGCGTACAGTCAGGCACTGACCTACTGCATCAGAATAGCATAGAAATAATTTTATTTTTAAAATTTTGATTTATTTCTTAATATGTAATTAATGTTACTTATATTGATACCGTCACAGTTCGGACATGACAATCTTAGCATTTTGGGATTTAATCTCACTAGTTGTTATTTCTTGTATACATAAAATAATGCAGAACTCAACGCCGCGCTTAACCTCGACACCAGAGCGAAGAAATGGAAAAATAAATTTAAGTAAATATTTCATCTCCTCGAGTGGGGATCGAACTCACAACCAGTCGGTTTTACAGTCACACCTCCTACCACTGCGCCACGACTGGCCTCATTAAAAAATAACTTTAAGAAATAAGGATTTTTATAAAAAATATATATTAAAATATTTAACAAATAATTTTCACCGTAAGCTACTATTGTATTGATTCTTACCACAGAACTAATTCAGCATCATTCTCTTAATTGATAGACTAAATTTACATCAAATAATTTGGAACTCTTTCAGCGTTGAGTTCCGCTACTCAACACGCAATGCCTCCAGAATTCGGCGGAAGGTGGGGAATGGAGTGTCTTAACACTAGATTCCCTCTGCCTACCCTGCTATGTGCGGGATACAGCGTGAAGCAAAAGAAAGAAGAAAGAAATAATTTGGAACTCATTGAATATTCTGCAACACAAACTAAAGTACCTCTCGAGCTTTATTATAAAGAACGTCTGTATAAAACCAAATGGTACCAAACAATCTACTAAAACACCCTTTACATATTCTATATGCATTCGGCCATTAACTAATGAGACTATACTTTAAAATGTATATTTTTTTATTTTGACGTTGGACGAAAATATAAAAAAAAAAACGGGCATTGTTGCAAACCACCGTCTGCAGTGCTATACCGCAGCAATCAATTTTCTGCTTATCCATTGACAAGTTAATCTATTCATTTTACTGCAAAAAGCTTTCTCTGTGAAAGAATGTTTTTTTTTGACGCTCTATCCTGCATGCAGCAAGGTAGACAGAGGGTGGCGTAGTGTTAAGACATTCCGCTCCCCACTTTCCGCCAAATTCTGGAGGCATTGGTATTGGCTAAAGTCAATCCCGCGCTTCGCCTCGACACCAGAGCCAAGAAATTAAAATTTTAAATATTGCATTTCTTCGAGTAAGAATTGAACCCACGACCTGTCGCGTTTAAAATCATATAAATGCTTGTGAACCCGTGCCACGACTGGCACATAAAGTAAAGTGAAAGAATGATACAAAAAATAAATTTACATTTTCATTTGGTGTTTTAGTGTTACGACAGTTCATAGACCGTCAAACGGGGGTAGCTCTATAAGTACTTCGTTATAATAAATGTATGTACATAGATATTGTAGAATAATTTTTAAATGAATTTCAGTCTATTAAATTTAAATATATTTGAGACCTCTTGTGGCGCAGATGCACAATATGTGACTGTAAAACCGACTGTTTGTGGGTGCGATCCCCACTCGAAGAAATGAAATGTTTATTTAAATTTATATTTTCATTTTTTCGCTCTGGTGTCGAGGCAAAACGCAACACGCAATACCTCCAGAATTCGGCGGAAAGTAAGGAACGGAGTGTCTTAACACTAGGTTCCCTCTGCCTACCCTAAAGCGTGAATACAGCGTGAAGATGATTTTTCATTTTTAAATTTTAATAACAAAATAATAGCAAAATCAATAATTTACAATAATTTAATTTAGAATTTTGTTTTCGTGTATGTAATGTAGGTAATATTTCAATATATTTATTGTGAGAGTAGAGTTCACTGTACCTGTAGTGTCATTAATAACTTTGTGATACGAAATGTTATATTGCTTAGACTTTTTTACATTAAAGCTTTCAATCACCTTAAAACGCATAGCTGACGTATAAAGTTTTAATACATTAACGTTAATCAACTATTTTGATTACTATATATATATAACTCATGATATTTTATATATAAATCAGCTTCACGCTGTATCCCGCACACAACAGGTTAGGCAGAGGGAAACTAGTGTTAAGACACTCCGTTTCCCACTTTCTGCCGAATTCTGGAGGCATTGCGTGTAGAGTGGCAGAACTCAACGCCGCGCTTAGCCTCGACACCAGAGCGAAGAAATGGAAATATACATTTAAGTAAATATTTCATCTCCTCGAGTGGGGATCGAACCCACAACCAGTCGGTTTTACAGTTACACTTCGTGCCACTGCGCCACGACTGGCCTCTATATATCTAGATCAACGGATTTTTTTTATAATTTTATGGTTTTTCAGCTTCACGTATATTTTACCGCATAACAGGGTAGGCAGCTAACCTAGTGCTAAGACACACTGTTCCCCGCATTCTCCCAAAATCTCGTGACATTGCATGTTGAATGGTGGGACTCAACGCCGCAAAATATAACATAATTTTCATTCACACATTACATTATCAATAGCTAAATAAATTATCTCATTTGATCTATTGGCTTTCACCAGTCCCCATATTGCCAATACAACATCAAAGATCATAAGTCATGCAAATAAACCGAGAGTACAAATGATGTTCACGATGAGAACCCACCACGCATGACCAGGTCGGTATCGAGAGCTCCTATGTCACTACAGACAAATTACTGTCTCTTTGTGATAGGTATTCTACGCTGTGCTTTAGCGAAATAGCAATCACTTTTGAAATATTTATAGCCATGCTTTTATGTGACCTGAATTTATGATTCACCAGACGTTCTAGTATATTGAGGAGGATTGTTGGGTAAAGCAAAAACGTATAGGAGAATTTGTGGTACTTTTATTGTATTCTTTAAATTTTATACTCTGGGCCACATAATGTACTATATAACTAATAATTTAATACAATTTCCTGACTGGTGATTTATATTTTTTATCTGTATTCCGCACACAGCAGCGTAAGCAGAGGGAAACAAGTGTTGAGACACTCCGTTCCCCATTTTCCACTAAATTCTGGAAGCGTTGCTTGTTGAGTGGCAAAAATCAACGCCGCGCTTTGCTGCAACACCAGCGCCAAGAATATAAATATTAAATATTTCAGTTCCTCCATTAGGAATCGAACCCACGACCTGTCGCGCTTACAGTTTACATTCTGTGCCCCTACACCATGACTGGCCTCATATATGCTAGATATTATTTGAACTGGATTAAAACAGTCTCGTAAAATCTTAAATATCGACCATTTACGAAAGCAATCCAATAACAACGTGGTTTCTCTTCTCATTGTTCTCGTTTTTCATTTTGTATTTTATATTTTTTATTGCAACATAACTGTACCCGTACTATATCATAGTTAGTATATAAATTAATATTATAATATTATTATATAAGAATTAATATTATAAGAACTACGAGGAGGCCAGTCGTGGCACAGGGCCACAAAGTGTGACTGTAAAATAGACTGGTTAGGGATTCGATCCCCACTCGAAGAAGTGAAATATTTATTTACATAGTGTCTTAACACTAGGTTCCCTCCGCCTATATAGTATATGCTGTGTGTAGTATACAGCGTGAAGCTGATTTTTTTTAAGTACTGTTTTAAGTTTGAGTTTACCACCATTTTATTTAATTACTAGCTTTTACTTTCGGTTCTGCCAGAATAGTCAAATGGAAGTAACTTACAAAATTGTATGAGACATGATGCACTCTAAGTGCGGGAGGTTACTTTGCCTCCACCTACAGTATTACATCGAATGTATTATATAGTGATTTACATT
Source organism: Heliconius hermathena (assembly GCA_013403705.1). Classification (NCBI taxonomy): domain Eukaryota; kingdom Metazoa; phylum Arthropoda; class Insecta; order Lepidoptera; family Nymphalidae; genus Heliconius; species Heliconius hermathena. The sequence continues at coordinate 40,582 of JAAIXJ010000428.1, forward strand.
TCTGCGACTGATGTAACTTTATTTTTACAATTATACTGTAGTACTACTACTATACTACTACTACTATACTACTACTCTAGCACAGTAGTCTACGTTACACCTTTTTTAAGCGCAAATATTTTTATAGAAATAACTTATGCAGCTATTTTATTTATATTTCTTAGATCGGTAGTATATTATTTATGTTAAATTTATTTTAAATAATGAAAACAATGTATATTTTTACAATTAAGCAGCGTTTATTGTATTTACATAAATCATTCCAAGAATTTCTTCTTACACATTAATAACACAGAATATTTTATAAAATCTATTTATTTTGTTTAACATTACATATTTGGAAAATTAATTATTTACGAAATATGAAATAAATTCAATGGTTGAATACAAAATTAGACTATCAAAGGACAATTGCCTTCGAACTATTACAGAAACAATATATAGTCTCGTTTTTTATTTATTTTTTGGACAAATAAGAGACAGCTCTTCGTCTGTCATTTGTTTGAATACATCCACCTACCGGTGGTGGAGGGGAAATATTCTTGCCTGTAATCTCCCTTGTGATAGCTATAAGCCCCTTTGACCATCTTTCACTGTATATTGTTTCTTTTTTCATTTTGTCATGTCATTTAGAACTTCATCTTGCTATATTCAATAAAAAAAGATGTTTTATTCTATCTCTCCCTCTTTCTCTCTCTCTTAAATAATAAATTTAAGTGAGACAAAAAAAAAAATCTTCGTTGTTAGGACAACTTTGATGCAATACAAAGCTATTTAATCTGCCATGTCTAGCATTTTTTGAAAGATAATCTACTGACGAGTTTGACAGCTGCAACAACAGATAGAGCTTTTTTGTCTACTTTGTTCGCCCTATCTTCTGTGTGATTATAGTCCACCATTATAACGAGGTGGAAATCTTGTTATAACGGTGTTTCATTTTCGGTTTTTTGAATATGAAAAGTCTTTTAAAGCTTTTGGCTATTCTTTACAAACAAACATACAAATTTATTTTAGTTTTAATATTAGGATAAATATATATAATTTGTGTTATTATAATAAATTCCAATTCTAAAATAACATATTATCTTCAATATAGATAGTAAGAAAATATAACGATGAATGAAAAATATATAGATAGTAAGAAAATATAACGATCTAGATAGACATCTTGACTACCAAATATATAAAAAAATAATATACCAATACAAATAAACAAGAATTTAGCGTTGAAACAAGTTCGATCAATATACATTTTCCACGCTGTAGATAGTGATAACTGGTTGTGAGTTTGATCCCCACTCGAAGAGATGAAATATTTACTTAAATTTATATTTCCATTTCTTCGCTCTGGTGGCGAGGTTAAGCGCGGCGTTGAGTTCTGCCACTCAACACGGAATGCCTCCAGAATTCGGTAGAAAGTGGGAAACGGAGTGTCTTAACACTAGGTTCCCTCTGCCTACCCTGCTGTGTGCGGGATACAGCGTGAAGCTAAAAAAAAAAATATAACGATTTTATCGAGGTGTCCATGAGACACTTACTTTAACGATAACATGGTAGTCTCCTAGACACTTTCATCCACACATTGTATGCACCAATGGGTTACCTGCGTCCACCTGTCACATACTATCTGACGCATAAGCTCCATATAGTAAGGTACTGAAAATGGCGGTGCTTAAATTTGAAAATCAGTGGTAATAAACGGAATTTTTATTTAGCGCTGTCATGCGACTACCACGTCAGTCGGAGAGCCTACAGCCTTCCTCGATAAATATAGAATACAGCACAGAAATATTTTTTTGAATTCGAATACCTACTGGTAATTATAGAGGTCAGCGTGTCTAACTCAAAAAAATCTTTAGCTTTATATTTTTTTAGCTTTGCATCATTACCAGCGCGATGAAATTAAAATACTAAAAATTTAATTTCCTCGAATGGGAATCGAACTCACAACCTGTGGTGTTTACAGTTGTTGGCGTTGTGGCGTTTTGGTTATAACGAGATTTCCAACGCTTGTGGCTTTGTGCCACATCTGGCCTCAAAGCCTTACAGTATTAGCATAAATTATTTTGTAATTAATATAATATATAATTATTATTGTTTTCTCTCCGTCTTATAAAATAATATAAATATTTATTTAGAAAACGTATTAAAATTTGAACGTAGCGGGACTCGAACCCGCGCCTCCTGGAGTTCGAGTCCCGCTACGCTCAAATTTTAATACGTTTTCTAAATAAGTATTTCTCTTTCCTAAGTGTGGAATAACACTTTAAAAATGTCTAAAAAATATCTTATATAATTTTTGGCAGTTTATAAAACTACGTACAGAAGTATACGTGTACTTTGACGTTCTACAACGCGAGACGAGCATCATAAGAGTATCATTAAGCGTGTTAGACTGTTAGGTAATGCCAAGCCTGGCCTAGATGTAGTGTTCCCATTCTGCTACGAAACTAGGTGACATAAGGTATGTATAATTACTAAGAAGTTTTTATTACAAACGAATAATTATATATTTTAGTAATTTTATATCAACAAATTGTTCTCAGATAACTGTTTAGTGTCACGCTGTCACGCTCATAGCAAGGCAGGTAGTGACGTTTTTTTACTCTCATTAATACACTTTTATTCCTCACTTTCTGCAGAATTTTGGAGTGCATTACGTTTTGAGTTGCGGAACTGAACCCCGCGTTTTGCCTTAGCGCTTGTCTTTAACTGGTTGTATATTGATATAAAATGATGAGTTTATTTTTTTAAATAGTATTAAAATGAACTATCTATAATAATATAAACTAGAGGTATATAATATTATATGCAATATTTATGCTTATGCATATTTCCGGTGTATTGCAGGAAAAACCGACATAACTGTACCTTTAGTACCTTAAACTATAGTCAACCTCTTCATACATTCCCTCCAGGGCAAACATTACCGGATCCGCGTTTCCTCCAACGTTGGTGACAGTATATTTGCTCTCTTCCTCGTCCTGGTTTTACAATTCTCGTTAGAATTTTAATATTTTATTTTATTGTTAAATTTGCAAACAAAAGAAAAAAACGAAGGATCACTTTGTCTGATTGTCTATCCATATCATTTTCCAGGAAGGCGTAGAGGTGTTAAGCTGAAATGAATGCAAAATATCTAGGACTGCCATCCTTAGGATAATCGTTTGTCAAGAAATGAGAACTTAGAGTAAAAACAAAGAGAAAAATCCGGAAATTATAATTTATAGGCACAAAAAAACTCTTACAAATTTTGAAAATTTCTTAAAATTGTACTCCACGTTGACCTACAATCAGGAAACTGATCGGAACCTTAGGGTGGACCGACATCCGACTCTCACTTGACTGGTTCTTTATGTTCACTCTATAACACATTTCCGAACAGATTTTCAGGTCACATATCATTTGAATAATAAAATCACAGTGAAAATTATCGACAAAATTGTATTGATAGAGATATAAAATATTTTTAAAATAGAAGACAACTTACGCAATAAATGTCAGCGTGTATAAAAGAAGGAACTAGAATGGAACATTATTTTCAAAGTAAACTTTTCCGAAGTGAAGCTTAGGTGCAGTACAGAAGCTAGAATCTGTTAGTTCCACAAAGAAAACTTTTAAACTAAGAACATTTACAACTTCGATATCGAAATATATTATGCACTTTTATACTCTTTTGTTTTGTTTTAACTAGAAAATTATTTCTTATAATATAATTATTTATATTCTTTTGATTTAATTTGTAAAAAAGAAATCGTGAAAAGAAAACACCTTAGTTAGATCTGCACGAGTGTACAAATAGTGACAACAGATATAAATCTGAAGAAGTACTGAATACCTTTACAAGAAACATCAAACATTACATTGGAGGGTAGGCAGAGGGTACCTGGGAATCTAATATTAAAATAATCTGTTCCCATTAAGACCCTTCTGTTCCCCACTTTCCACCGAATTATAGAGACTCAACATCGCGCCTAGCCTCGTTAGCAGATCGAGAAAATTATAGTATTAAATATTTCATTACCTCGAGTGGTAATCGAATCCACAACCTGTCACGCTTACAGTCACACAATTGTGCCTCTGCGCCACGACTGGTTTCGATTTCCTGGATTAAAATTCTTTTATTTTAATAATGAAAATTGCTTTTTAGCCGAAGTGGGGATCAAGCCCATAGCCTCATAAGTTATTAATGGTAACATAAGCGACCTCTATAAATATTATTAAAAAAACTTTTCTTTTCACTATTCATAAGTAGGTTCCCATTACGTAATCCCATCCACTCCCTCCGATAAAATGTTTATAGTGAAAACAATGGAAGTAGTCGCGCTATCGCCATCACTCAGGTTTCGATCTCAGCATTGTTGTCTTAACAAACATGTTTTATGGAGTCTAAAACGTGACATTGCGAGAGTGGACTCAAAGTAAATCAATCCGGAAAGGGATTTTTCTTTACATACGAAATAATGAAAACTCCTTATATATAATTACTTAATTTTTGCAGTCATGCCTAATAGAATAGAATACAGTATGCTCTGTGGAAATATACGTTTTTCCATTTTCCCCTACATTTTTTTTATAGATTAGTACGTTAGGTTTACGCTTTTTTTCGTAGACGCATAGTATGTAGAGAAACCTAGTGTCGAAACACTCCGTTTCCGCTTTTCACCGGAATAGATCATATTAGGTGTTCAGTTGCCGAGTAAAAGCCGCGCTTTATCTTACCAGAGTAGAGAAAAAGAAATAATTCATCTCTTCAAGTCTGGATTGGATTGTTTGATGGTATCCTATTGATACTGCGCCACGATGGAATTCGTATTGCAACTTAATAGGACGAGAGGTATGTCTATTTCCTACTAATATTATAAATGTAAAAATTTGTGAGGATTCCACTTTCACGCAAAATCTACTGGGCAGAAAGAGATAAAACTTTACAGGAATATTGCTTATACATCAGAATAGCATATTTATGTAAATATTTTGTTTTATCTGGCTATAATATAAGGATAACTTTAAGCGGGCGAAGCCACAGATGGATCACTTCCTTAAAATATGTTCCTCTTCTAAATATATTCTTCATTTCTTTAAATTCGATTTTAGATCATTATTACAATATCCATACTCTGATTTTACTACTACACGAAGTAAAAAAAATATTATTTCTATTATTCAATAAACAGATTGAACATATTTTTTGTATGTTTACAACTGGAATAAATTACAGTCACAATATTGTGGTTACATTTCAGCATAAAGGAAAACTTTTCTAATTATACCTTTCATAATTTAAAATGATTTAATTGTACCTAAGCATTCAAAAGTTAATTTAAAATAGCTCACTAAGCTTTTACTAGAAACTTTAATGCTATGCAAAAGGATCTTTTGCTAACTTGCTATTTTATTGTACGTGTAAAATATTACTTTCTATAGAGAAAATTCAACGATAAATTCTTTATGGACTGAAATAGGAAAGTTTTCCATTTTTAAACAATTGTAATTTGTTCTTATAAGGCCAGTCGTGGCGCAGGAGCACTAACTATTTGTAAACGCGACTGGTTGTGGGTTCGATCCCCACTCGAGGAATGAGAAAGAAATAAATTTAAATAAATATTTCAATTTATTTAAATTCATTTCTTCGATCTGGTGTCGAGGCAAAGCGCGGCGTTGATTTCCGCCACTCAACACATAATACCTTCAAAATTCGAAGAAAGTTCTGGAACGGAGTGTCTTAACACTAGGTTCCCTTTGCTTACCCTGCTGCGTGCGGGATATAGCGTTGAGCTCATAAATAAATAAAAAAAAATCTCCACACTTTTATCGATTACGTCATCCAATCTTCCCGCACATAAGATAAAGCCTTAAAATCTTCTTTACGTCTTCATGACAAATAACTATGCGAAATCGAATCGACTCCGACCATTATTCAAAAACGTAACTTCCGCTTTGGTACAACACTATTTTTCAACGACAGTCTGTATCCACGTTACTATTATATAAGGAACAAATAGAGATTGTCGTACTTTTAAAATTTGTTTAACATACCCATAAATATATATCATGTAATAAGCTTCTTATCGTTAAATTTCATAAATGTAATCGTTATTAAAATATGCCATTATAATAAATTTTATTATATATTTAGCACTATTATTGGTAATTATCATAAAAACAAAATATTTCTTTTTTACTACTAAAAGTGCCGCAAATCCATAAAGAACATTTTGGTGAGATTTTTTTCCTTCATTACAATGAACTTGAAATCACTGCTCTGCTATATTTTATTATAAATTTTCAACATAGTCTTTTCGCTTTTAAGATTTTTTAGCTTCACGCTGTATCCCGCTAGACTAAGTGCTATGCGGGAAGAACCGTAAATCTGCTGTTTACTGCGTTTTTTTTAATAACTTAAAACGACCATTAGTATTACCTAATTATAAGCTAATGAGAACGGAGTATCTTAACACTGTTTTTTAGGTTTTCTTTGTTTAGTCTGCTATGTGTGCGGGAAAGAGCGTAAATCTGAAAAAAATCTAAAGTGCATCAAGATTGCTTCATCATATTACATATCATATCGTCTTCATAATATTATTTAAAAAAAAGTACTTGAATGAACCAAATCAGGTTCCCTTTCTGCCAAATGAAGACAGTTCTGATAAACTACCCAATCCTAAATGAGTGTACGACGTTTTACCTTCATCACGCGTAACGAAGACAAATTTAAGCTCACCTATTCGGGAAACCGGGATTAGAGAATGAGGATGCTTACACCAGATTACTCGAAGGGTTCCTCCATATTTATATGAAAATGAACATACTTAACTTTTATTATTCCTTTTAATTACTGTACGTACGACGGTGTACGTAAATAGCCGAATTTACTGGTGCTTCGTATGCTTGGTAATATGGAACTTTTTGTTTGTGTGTTTTAGCGTATTGTGTGAAAGATTTGAAGAAAAAGGCTTTGTTTATGATGTGTTTCAGTTTTACGTTATGTTTTAGTACTTATCGGTACTAGAGAAATAATGATAATACTATATTTAAGCTTTTTATTTAGAAACTAGTGACCTGCTTACATTTTTTTATTATTTCTATTTATATCTAATACCATTATAATTTTAAATATAATATCTATACATTTCTAATATATAGTCAAATAATATTAAGAAAAAAACAAAATCTATAATTAATATAATAAAATTAATATTTTTGAAATAACATAACTGTTGGAGGCCAGTGTGACTGCAAAACCGATTGGTTGTGAGTTCGATCCCCACTCGAGGAGATGAAATATTTACTAAAATTTATATTTCCATTTCTTCGCTCTGGTGTCGAGGCAAAACGCGGCGTTGAGTTCGGCCACTCAACACGCAATGCCTCCAGAATTCTGCAGAAAGTGGGGAACGAAGTGTTTTAAAACTAGGTTCCCTCTGTATACTCTACTGTATGCGGGATTTCTCTGGGGAATTTGATTTATTTTTTTTTATTTTACATAACTGTAATACATTAACATGTACGCCATTAATTGAGCTAGCAACACTTTTTTCAATTTATTTGCTTATCTCTTTTTCCACTTATTTACTCAGTCAATTGCCTGTAAATTGTGAATGTTAGCTGACCTTTTATACTAAATAGCTAATAGCACTATATATACCTACTACATACTTTTTTAGCTGCACATAGCATAGGCTTGGCAAAGGGAACCTGGGAGCCCAGTGTTGAGACACTTCGTTCCTATTAACACAATTTCGTTCCCCATTTTCCTCTCAATTCTAGAAACTCCGCGCTCTGTCTTGACACCAGAGCAACGAAAAGAAAATTTGAATATATCATTTCCTCAAGTAAAAATCGAACCTACAACCTGTCGCGATTAAAGTCACCCGCTTGTGCCTGTGCGCCAGGACTGACCCGCCACAACTAGCTACAACATTCATTCATTTCATTTGACTACCCTTTCATATGTATGTATGTATGTATAATACATACATATTATAATGTATGTATCATACAACATTTATGAAAGTTTAGTTAAATGAAAATTGTGCGCCGGAAAGCGGTAAAAGCCGTGTATGTATATTTAAGGGGCATGTTCATCTCATACGTTGAATGTGACGTAGATTAGTGCTTCAAAACATAAGTGCTGTAACCTGATTTTAACCATTCATTCGAATGAATTACTACTTGGCTAATAAAGAATTAAAATTACAAGTACAATTAAGAGCAGTACTCATCAAAATTACAGGTATAATTAAGAGTAGTACTCTTGATTATACATGTAATTTTGATGGTCTTTATTGTAAAAAATTTAATACAAATATAAAAAAATCTGTTACGGCTTCATTGAGAAGAAATGGCGAAATATTTTGCATTTAGTACTTAAAGGTTTTTTTTATTATCTGTATGTTTTCTATTTAACCTAGTTGTTGTTGAATGTGACTTTTATAAGCAACTGAGTGTGACACTCCTTTTGCATTTAAATTAAGTACAGGATCGTAGTTTAAATATGAAATGTTTTTTTGTCTTATATCAAGTTATATAATTAGTTAATATTACAAATATGTACCTACATATATGTATAATATTTATAATCAGGAGTATTTAAAATATTTTTAAGATATATTTCTTGAATCAAAATAAGATCTTAAAGTAAGGTTTAAAGTGTACTTTTGTAAAAATTCGTTTTTCAGATAAAAATATATTTTGATCGTTTGCATTCTAAGAACTTGGTTTTATATAAAATAAATTCATCAGTACGATCAAACTGTGTGTTTTTTACAGATATTTTTAATATATAAAAAATATTTTTATTTATATAAGTGTTATATTTCTTTATCGATTTAATTTCTCAACAATATTAAGTTATATTTTCTTACATGGCTTAATTTTATGTTTACAATCAGCTATATTTTGAATCTATTTTAAAAAAAGTAGAACTAACTTTTTTTTATGCATTAAGTAACAAACGTTACATGTTAATATAATAAACGTATCCTCTTTTGTTTCTCTTTAATATGTTTTAGTATTATTAGATTATATTGTCTTAAGATTTCAAAGCTAAGTAAGTTAATAAGCTTTCCTTATATTATCCGTCTTCGAATTGCAAACGCAAACAGTGTTAAAATAATCAATAGCAATATTATGAGAGTAGCGTTGTGAAATTGCTACAGCGCCATCTATAGTCGATTGTGATTTGGTACAACGTAGTTCAGTACAATGACGCTAGATGTCACTAACGTTTCTATTTATTTTCGAGCAACTTGTTCGATTATTCATCAACAGATGGCACTTAACTTATTTTTTTTTTATTTTTTTATTGCTATTGAAATCACCAGTTGTACCAATTTATGTGGTATTATTGAACGAAGAAAGTTATAAATAATTAAAACAAGAAAATAGTTTACATTAAAACCATTAAACAGTTGACATTTTTTTTCTGTCAACTATGCCTCTTATGCTGTCATGGGATACAGGTTCATAAATTGTTGCTTGAGAAGCGTTTACTGATCGCCTCACAAGTATTATGAATATGAAGTTTGATTAAAAGAGACTTTCTTTTAATAAATGATAAGAATAAACTACCATAATATGTTCCTCGACCAACCTCGGTTATAGGCTATTAATTCAGAATTCAAATCCACTTCTATCACGTTCTAAGTGTAACGATACCGCATTAAACACTGCAAAATTCAAATAATTTACAAATTTCTTAAAATTTAGTTTTTTTAAAAGATAATCTGTATGAACGATGATAATTTGTCACATTACTCTGCACGAGTAAGCTTTATTGTTTCCAGATAATAAACTTTAAAACAAAAGTCACGTAATAAAAAACGAACAACGAAGCCACTTTTGTGAAAACGGCAATTAAGAAGATAAGTTCGCTTCAATGGGCTGGTTTCTGAAAACGCTGTTTTTGAATGCTTCGCATGCAATTTAGCGGACTGGTTATAATAAATCAAATGAGTTTAGTGACTCGGTACAAGTTAACTCCGGCCCTGTCCAATTGCGCTGATATCCTTTTATTTTAAGCTGAAATATTACATTGTGCATTGCATATTTTACTACATATTTGTATAGCGGTTTCACGTAGTTTCCCGCATTGCAGGATTAATTTTCTTTAATTTTAGTAACAAGACAAAGCGCGGTTGAATTCTGTCGCTCTACATTGAAAATTCAACGGAAAGTGGGGAACGGAATGTCTTAACACTAGGTTCCCTCTGCCTACAAGGTATGAGGCCGTCGAGGCCCAATGGCAATGGCATGCAGTGGCAGCATTTGATTGTAGGTTCAATGGTTGCTGTTCGCTTACTGGGCTCGATCAACACTTGGGGGAATTAAATTATTTTAATTTCTCCACTCTGGTATACATAGCGCCGCGTTGAGTTCCGCCACACAATACGCAATACCTGGTTGGACGGAAAGTGTCTTAATGTCTTAGGTTCCCTCTACATACCCTGCCGCTGTACGCGGAATATAGCGTGAAGCTTCATTTTACTTCCTAATATTTGCAATTCAAGGAGTCTGAGAGTTTAAAATTACTTTGGGACAGTTTTATCCTCCGTTTATTATATTTTGGGCGTCCTGAAACGAGATTTAAAATTAGCTTCATAACTAAATTTAATTTCGAAAAATACACTTATTTGTTAGAAACTCTTGAAACTCGTCCCCAATTTTAATCATGGATATTATTGTTTTTCAATTTTCATGTTCTATTTATGTTCATTTTGTATTTTTTTAGTAAATAAAAAAGTATAACTTTTTTTAATAGGGAATGGCAAAGAAAAACTACTGATATATGAAAGTTTGACTCGATATCTAAGCGAAGAAATGAAAATAAAAAATATTTCATGTTCTCGAATGGGTACCGAACCCATAACCTGTCGCGTTTACTGCGCTACGCCTGAATTAAACGTTCAAATTATGTAGCAAATAAAATGCAGAATATAATATTTCGCTCATTTCATACAACAACCGCCTGACATAATTTAAAAACTTTAAATTTCATATCTAATTTCGAAAATTATAACGTTATTTAATATTATTAATTTGACTTAATTATTATAATTAGGTACATGTCAAAACTTCACAGCAGCGTGTGATTAGTTTATATTGTTCAATTTGAGAGACAGAAATACTAACTAGTCTAAATATTTTGAGTATTTTTTTATAATTCGGCAAAAAAAAAATTTTTTATTAACCCATTAAGAACCATCTCTGAATATTTCAAAATTTCTTGATGAAACCAAAGTTTGTGTGTCAATAAATATAAAACATGAGAAAAATATTGTCAAGATAACTTTCAGGAAATGACAGAGTTGTTCCCAAATTGACACAATGACCGCATATACAATAGGGGGTACAATAGTGATACAGAAATTAAAAATTAAAAAAAAAACAAATTTTTGATACTTTATACGTCGTATTTATGTGTATAAGTTAAGAATAACATAAAAAAAAACTTTAAATCTATATAAATCATCTAGATATAGCCTTTGAAACTAGCTCATCTTTTATCTCTTTTATTATCACCTTTAGCTCTACGTCTAAAACTTGTACGTTTCCAGTTGTAAAAATATTTGGTAAAACCGACTGTGACCAAATTGGGAAACTCAGAATATGTTCTTTAACTAGTTAACTATACAACGTAAATAAAAATGGTTTTAAAATTTGTTATTTATGCGATTTTACGCATATATAGTTCAACGATTATGGTTCAAAAGTCAACTCTCTTTTCACATTCTTTTCTCTCTTGAGTAGTTAGAACATATTTACCATATTACAATAGACAATGTTATTTGATTCATTATTGTAAGTACTAAGCTGTGCTATATACATATATTGAGATTAGGGTAGTACCAAAGAGAGGTTTTAAATTCATAATCCTCTTACAGCTACAGATTCAAATTTGTTACCTTTTTGTGTCTGTAAGAGTATCCACAATAGAAAAAGATACTTCCATATATCTAGAAATGCATTTTTAATAGAGTAATATAATTTGATATTTTCAATATAAATTGATATCTTTTATTAACTATCTTCATTGATCGTGCTTATATTTTCTACTAATAGTTACATATTATTATTTTCAAAAAAAAATCGTTACCAATATTTAAATTTTCTGGAAAATCTCATTTTCATATTATGAAAATCTTTATGATTCTACGCCTTTCGTGGCAAAATCGAATGTGGCAATTTTGGTACATTGAAAATCTTTGTGAATGAAATCCTTATTGTGTATTTCATGATAGGCATTTACTGATTGTTACATAACATAAGTAAAAATAAAAAATAAATTAGCTTCACGCTGTATCCCGCACACAGCAGGGTAGGCAGAGGGAACCTAGTGTTAAGACACTCCGTTCCCCTCTTTCTGCCGTATTCTGGAGGCATTGCGTGTTGAATGGCAGAACTCAACGCCGCGCTTAACCTCGACACCAGAGCGAAGAAATGGAAATATAAATTTAAGTAAATATTTCATCTCCTCGAGTGGGAATCGAACCCACAACCAGTCGGTTTTGCAGTCACACCTCGTGCCGCTGCGCCACGACCGGCATCACATAACATAAGTATTTATTTATAATTTTTCATCTATATTGAATTATTATCTAAAACGTGTGATCACTTCCACAACTAAATTTTTGACCATATTCAATTGGTCGGTACCAAAGTACTATTAAATGTAGGGTAATTATATTTTTTGTTTAAAAACAATCTTCCATTAAAGGAGTACTATAGCATAGTAAAATTTCCGCAAAAAAATTGTGAAAAGTGTTTCCTAATTGGCACAGCGGCCCAGAATGAGTAAAATAGATTACAAGTTTATATTTAATAAATAAATCATTTTCCGGTTCGGTTTGTCATACTAATCTTCAGTATTCTCCTCCTAACCTAACCTAACCTAAAAAGCTAACGTGCAATATCTAATTTGCAAATACATATTTAACTAATTACACAGAAAGAAAAGAGAAAAACCATTTTTAGTGCAAATCAATAAAAAATAACAAAAAAAAACCTGTCAAATGCTAGTCGGACACGCATATATGGGGCTCCGTACATATTTCAGGATTGTATGCAACCAATTAACTGCACCGCAATCAACATGATCAACGACCACAAAACTGGAATATTAACGCAGAACATAAAAAATATAAATGTTTAATTCACATTTTGAAAAGAAACTAATAAATATAACTTATAAAGATAACTAAAAATAACAACTTTAATAACCAATCAAGAATAAAAAAAGACACGGGCGACAAAAGTGTGTGGCGCCTAACAACTCATAAATAAATTTAAAAAAAAAAAACGGGAAGTACAATTTATAAAAGTTGACAAAGTTAAATTTGCTGACGTATTCTATTTTTTTGTAGGTAACGAACTACAATTATAAGTTTTGTAATGTTTTGTTTTTCTATAAAATATCTATAAAGTTTCAATTTTAGGATTTTCCTTTATGTATTAAATTGTACTGGAAATTCTCACTTCTCTCAAATTTCATACAAAATACAGTCCTCATCGATCGATTTTTTAATACGTTGACAACTGGACTGGACAACTGGGACTGTAGACCAGAATATTTGATAATAATTTCACATCGATATATCTACGCAATCTCGAGATATACACTCTTGATAGAAGTCAAGTGTATTGAGTGAAATTAATAACTATAGTTTTTTATTCATTTTAGAACAGAATTTTCCATTTTGTTGGTATTGAACCATAGGTATAATGATGAACGTGGAATTTTACAGATTTTTTAAATTTTATAGTAAATTTAAGTAAAATTGTAAATATAGAAAAATAAATAATTAAATAACATAATTGTGCAGAAAATAATATTATTTGTAATATAAAATAGATAGTAGTAAAAAGACCAATAAATACATTATATTGATTAAACCTACGAAATATGAATATGATGTGTAAGGTATAGGTACAAACCAGATACCTAAATTTGATTCTACAATCAATTTCCCGAATGCCTTGAACGTTCTTCTCGGTGCGTCTAGGCGTTCAGGCATTTAGGCATTTATTTGATAGTACCGTTTGCATTCCTCCGACTTAGCAATTAGAGACTAACGTTATTGCTTTTGGCTTTCTGATCACAGCCATTGGGTATATAGATTACATTTTTTCTTATCTAAGGTAAAAAATGTTAGATATATAAGATTAAATTAATTTATTTCCCAAGTTATAACATATAAGAGGGCATCGCTGCGCAGGGGCACAAGGGTGTGACTGTAACGCGATAGTTGTGAATTCGATCCCCATTCTGGGGTTAATTTCTCCCCAGAATTAGATAACTAATAGATAATTTCTCTCGGAAATAATTTCTATATTTTTTTTAATATAATGGAAAAATAAGCAATCAAAAATCATACACAACTAAAGCTTGTGGTTTTACCGCATTCGACGGAAAATGAATATATTTTCTTCGCTCAAGAAATTTTATGCTTATTTGAATAGATGAAATAGGACTTATTTCCGGTATACTCGTATGCAGTATAAGCTCAACTGAACGAAAAATATTTTATTAATAAATAAATCAGTAGGCCTAGTGTCAAGACACTCCGTTCCCACTTTCTGCGGAATTCTGGAGGCACTGCGTGTTGAGTGGCAGAACTCAACGCCGCGCTTTGCCTCGACACCAGAGCGAAGAAATGGAAATATAAATTTAAGTAAATATTTCATCTCCTCGAATGGGGATCGAACCCACAACCAGTCGATTTACTCTTAGTCTTACTTAGTCACACTTTGTGCCCTTGCGCCACGACTGGTCTCTATTTTATTAATGATTGAATAAATATACAGATCAAAGTTCCTTATTCTCTTACGCCCAATATTAATAATCAATCCTAATCCATAAATTGCTATCATAGTTTGATATATCAATCTATTTTTTGAGTATTCTACGCCAATAACCAATCGAGGTACTTCATTTTCAATCTTTAACGTCAATCTATCTTTGGAAGGACAAACGGGGGATTAAGATTGAAGTTTGAAAATGACATGTCATGTGTGCCAATAAACGATCTGTTCATTTTGACATTAGGTTCGATAGCATTTATTAATATTGGGCGTTATAAGTTATTAGACAGATCAGACATTCTGATGTCTGCACCAAGGTGTTATAATTTTTTATATAAGTATCATACGAATATACGACTATACATATATGTATAAATAGAAGAAGAACTAATCATAACTTTTATAAACTCATACAAGTATATATACAAATATGTACATCTAACTATTATCTAAAACGAATGACCGCAGTCCAGACTACTGAAAGTTTTGTCGGATACGGTCTACGTAACTTAGCAATCCTACGATTGCTATTTTACCCACCTACTGCTTGCTTATTTCAAGTTAATCTCAGAATGTTCTATTTGAATAAAAAAATTAACTAATTTATATTTTCAATTTCAGTTGAAATGGAAAGATTTTTTAATACAATAAATTAAAATTAAATTGAATTAGCTTCACGCTGTATCCCGTACACAGCTGGATGGGTAGGCAGACACAACCTAGTGTTAAGACACTCCGTTACCTACCTACCACTGAATTTTGGCGGCATTGCGTGTTAAGAAAAAGAAATTTAAATTTAAAGAAATATTTGATTTCCTTGAGTGGGAGTCGAACCAAAAATTAGTCGCGTTTAAAGTTTGTGCCCCTGCTCCACACTGGCCTCATACAATAAATAATTATTTTAATTGTTAATCAAGTTGATGTTCGTTTTCATTTCTTATTTTATGGCTTTAGGAGTGCCACAATATACTTTGCTCGTGCTAGATATAATTTATAAAAGTAATATTATAAGCGACTCTGTTATACAGGTGGAAGTGTCAGCGCTCCTTTTACGGGAACAGCGTATAGGGTAAAATATTTTAAACCCATACCTAAAGAAATTAATCAAGATACCTCAACAGTTTAGACGTAAGAATTTTTTTTTCGTTTCATGATGTCTATCCATACCTGTATTTCGTGCGACGCAGTTATGCATAGATATCAAAAATAGGTTTATTGACAAATGGCGTTTTTTTATTACAACAATAATTTTATTATTTATTTCGTTTGATATTTTTTTTTTGATTTTTGGGAAAAAAGTAATAATTTTAATTGTATTCGGCTTTTATAGAGTAGTTAAAATTGTGGTTTCATTTAAAGTGGTGCTGACACTTTCACCTGTATAACCATAAGATTAGCCCCAAATATTTTTTATTATTTCCTTCATTCCATTCAGTAACTAAATAGATTATTTTTTTATATAAATATCTATATGAAATAAAAAAAATCTTTTGCGAAAAAAAAAACAAATTACACAACAATCAACGTATCTACTTTTAATGCTACCTAATAATATTATAAATGAGAAAATTGATGAAATGACGGATGTTAGTTCCATTTCCCACGAATGAACGAATTCAGATTAAGCTATACAGTAATATAGCGTGTATGTAATATTCTGATGTACACACCAGCATAACAAATAGATTACAATGTATATAAAGATAGTATACAATATTATTTGAATCAATATGTAGTATCAATATTCATATTTACAGAGTGACTAAAGAGAAGCCAGTCACTAGATTTTTATCTTTTTTACTCTTTTAATTTTTAATTGCATTAAAATTAAGTTAGTACATCCGCAATAGAAAGCAAAACGTCTTGTTACGTAAATAGAACATTTTAGATTTGTCGAGCTGTAAATACGAGTAAAATGTGTAAATTTACACTCACGTTTCTCATTTTAAGCAGAATTGGGAAAATGTTTTTGTACGGAGTAAAAAGATTTTGGACAGGACTGGAAAATATAAGAAACCCGACATATTAGTACTACTCTTCCTGTATAATATAATCAAGCAGATAAATATCTAGACAAGTACATTGGTATTCTATAGAGAATATGCCTTTTGGACGTTTGTTTAGAGTTTATAATTATAATTTTTTTTTACTTAGAAACACATGTCATTTGCTTGCTTGTTAAATGTTTTTTTATAAAGTAATAATACATAATACAAAAAATTGAATAATACATTCTCAACTTACTTCACCTTTACAAAATCTCACAAAAAGTAATAGTAATTTCGACTTTTCCCAGAGTAGTCAAAATCGCTGCCCTGGATCAAAACAGATTAAAAAGCTACCAAACCACACGTTTCACTTCCTCTGAACTCTTCGTAATACAATTATGCAAAGCCACCATTTGTTAACAGATTTTAGGTAATTCAGGGAACGTCGACTCGATTTATGCAAATAAGCTTAGTGTATGTTATTTATTGTGCTACATATTTAGAAATATTTTAGGGTTCAACGCTGCAGTGATAAAGCTGGAACAGTTAATTGCAGGGTTCCGTTATGATTTAGGAACAATTAAATCGTTTCGAGTGTTTTTGTTTTAACGGTTATTTTGTGTTAATTCGCTCAAAATGGTTGTCATTAAAGCGTGTCAAAATTGGTTGAGTTCTGTAACAGTGTACAATAATATACGTGGACCCCTTTTTGTACGCGTCATAAATATTTACTTGTTATTTTAAACATTTAACTGTTTAAAATTATCTATATTGTTTGCGTTTTATTGTGTTTATTTTGTTTTGTTGTATTTTACGGTATATTGCATAAATATCCTGCCAGTATTCATTTATGTATGCTTCAAACTAAAGTTAAAATAAATCAGTTTCACGCTGTATCCCGCACACAGCAAGGTAGGCACAGGGAATCTAGTGTTAAGAAACTTAGTTCCCCACTTTCTGCCGAATTCTGGAGGCATTGCGTGTTGAGTGGCAGAACTCAATGCCGCGCATTGCCTCGACACTAGAGAAATCAAATATAAATCAAATATAAATAAATATTTCATCTCCTCGAGTGAGGATCGATCCCACAACCAGTCGGTTTTACAATCACACTTTATGCCCCTGCGCCACTGAAAGCGCCTGAANCTGTATGTTATTTATTGTGCTACATATTTAGAAATATTTTAGGGTTCAACGCTGCAGTGATAAAGCTGGAACAGTTAATTGCAGGGTTCCGTTATGATTTAGGAACAATTAAATCGTTTCGAGTGTTTTTGTTTTAACGGTTATTTTGTGTTAATTCGCTCAAAATGGTTGTCATTAAAGCGTGTCAAAATTGGTTGAGTTCTGTAACAGTGTACAATAATATACGTGGACCCCTTTTTGTACGCGTCATAAATATTTACTTGTTATTTTAAACATTTAACTGCTTAAAATTAATTGTTTGCGTTTTTTTGTGTTTATTTTGTATTGTTGTATTTAACGGTATACTGCATGAATATCCTGCCAGCATTCGTCTATGTATGCTTTAAACTAAAATTAAAATAAATCAGCTTCACGCTGTATCTCGCACACAGCAGGGTAGGCAACCTGGTGTTAAGAAACTTCGTTCCCCACTTTCTGCCGAATTCTGGAGGCATTGCATGTTGAATGGCAGAACTCAATGCCGCGCAATGCCTCGACACCAGAGTGAAGAAATATAAATTTAAATAAGTATTTCATCTCCTCGAGTGAGGATCGAACCCACAATCAGTCGGTTTTACAATCATACTTTATACGCCTGCGCCACTACTGCCCTGAAAAATAAAGTTGAATTTAATAAAAAAAAAAAATTGGAAAATAAAAAATACAATTCAAAAAAGTAATAGTACACTTAATCGATCTACGGCTATTTCATTAAAAGTATACTTGATTTCTCACATTCAAACAAGAACTCGAAATACAAAACAATTACATACGTATTTACTAGCGACTCGCTTGCGGCTTCACCCACTTGTATTACAAAATTATTTGTTTTCTTTGAATTACTTTTATGATCTAATAACACCATCAGTTTAAATGCAACATCCATAGATAAAAAAATAAAATTTCAGTCAATTCAATAAACCAAAATACAAACGAAAAGATAATATAGTATCAAGATATTTCGTGTTTTGATCGTCACCTGAATTTAGGATATTGGTTATTTGAGTTACAATACTTAATGCCCCGATTTGACTTACCAAACTGGGGAAAATTGAATTCACAATAATATTAGTGTAAGTTTTGTCTGTTACGCTTTCACGCCAAAACTACTCAACTGATTGTCATGAAACTTTGTACCCTTGTTCTTAAAGGTATTAAAAACGATATAAGATATATTTTATTAAAAAAAATAAGAAAAAATGGTATTATTTAAAAATAAGTTAAAGCGAGCCACGCCACGTTTGAGTCTCTAGTAGTAAAATGAAAATGCTACCTAAAAAAGTGCACGCCAAGTGTACTTACAGCAAGCAAAGGTTGTATGTTAAATTCTCGTAAAAAACAAATATGTTACAATAGGTAAAGTACCACAAGCGTGTGACTATAAACGCGACAGGTTATGGGTTCGATTTAGGGATATGCATTAATTAATAAATCAAATCAGTTATATAAATCAATTATAGGTTATCTCTGCCTACCCGCTATATGATTTATACTGCATACAGCAAAAAAAAAATGTAACACATAATCAATCAAAAAAGCCTATATTTAGCTTTAATTGCCGAATCGATCCAGCTCAATTCTGAAAAGCAGATACTGTAAAATTTTAGGCAATCGCTAAAATATTTCTATTTTTGGAAGATAGCTATAAAATTTGAGACCAATCGTGGCGCAGGGACATAAAGTGTGACTGCAAAATCAACTGGTCTGGTGTCGAAGCATTGCGCGGCGCTGAGTTCCGTCACTCAACACACTATGCCTCCAGAACTCTGCTGCTGCTGTGCGGGATACAGCGTGAAGCAGGAAACTGAAATTTAGCATAACGACTCCACGTGAAAAGGATTCAAACTATAATAAGACTACGAAAAATTGACAAGGAGCAGGGAAAAAGTAAACAGTTCGGAAAGGATCGAATAAAATCACAAAACAAGTGTACAATTAGTACAACATAAAATATAATACATTCAAGCAAATCCTGACGTTTAAACTAGTAATTTTATAATTCAATATACAAAAGTTACAATATAGTTAGTTGCATGTTACAACAAACCTAAATACGTATTCCCACCGCTCTATTACCGTCACGAGCGTGCACTGCACCGGCGCGGCGGGACGACGCCACAAAAGTGAACAATTTTCTGATTATCATCAAATAATTTTTACTATTCCATGTCATTTCAATAATATTTTAATAGCTTTTGTAATATATGTTTTTTGGAATTGTTTTTTTTTTCTTCTAGTTATATAACGATGTAAAATTATATATAATTGGACTGAACATAGAGGTGTAATATATTTTTCTTTATTTAGTTTCGCCTATTAATATTTACTATATATTACATATAATCTAATAGTAAGAATAAATAATTTTGTGGAATGATATCTTTTCCTGAAATTTTGTTTGAAGGGTGCAATTTCGATATATTTGTATTATACGTTGCCTTCAAAGCGGATAACGCATCCACAACTCGTCCGATTGTTGTAGTTGTCCATGGGTGAACCTCAAAATCAGCCTCACGCTGTATCCCGCACACAGCAGGGTAGGCAGAGGGAACCTAGTGTTAAAACACTCCGTTCCCCAATTTCTGCCGAATTCTGGAGGCATTGTGTGTTGAGTGGCAGAACTCAACGCCGCGCTTAACCTCGACACCAGAGCGAAGAAATGGAAATATAAATTTAAGTAAATATTTCATCTCCTCGAGTGGGGATCGAACCCACAACCAGTCGGTTTTACAGTCACACTTCGTGTCGATGCACCACGACTGGCTTCAAAACAAATAATAATGTATTATATAAAATGGCAGTCCCATTTTATGTATAGAATATTTATAATGTTATTTACTTCTCCAATCTATCGAGGGAGTCTAAGTATTAGTGTTCATATAAAGGATAGGTGTTACGTCACTTGTTTAACCTAAGCCTAAGTTTATACTGCTTTTTGACAGCTGACCTACACCTCTTGTACTGATAGGACCGTATATTTAATTCTTAATATTTTATTTTTGTGTCTAAAAATAGAATAATATTATATAATTAAAAAAATAAATCGATTTCGAATTGGTATTAAAAAAAATACAGCCAATGAACTGAAAAGCAAACAAATGTAGGTTCTACTATTCTACCTATGTTTTCTTAATTTCCCTATATCCTTGAAACTACTGAAGCAAATTTTTCGTTAAAATCGCTGTACGTACTAAATTTTTTGATTTTCACAATTACTACACATTTTAAATGAAACTATTTTAACCGGATTAATCGCGTATTTTTAGGATTATACAGTTTTGAAAACCTGACGTTTCGTTTTGAAAAGAGCTTCCATAAATACCATATTCAAGCCTAACAAGAAAGTGAGTAAAATTTTTGAGACCAGTGAAAAGTAATATTCCTTTAGTGTGTGTCTGTAAGTGTGCAGGTGTGTACAAACTAGATTGTGACTGTGGCTTATCATACATCGGTCAAACAAAGAGAAGTTGTGGTGATGGTACATATCTCTGATATCAAGAATGGGCATGAATCAAAGTCAGCTCTGTGTGAGCACACTGTGGATAAACCTAGACATTACATAAAGTTTGATAAATCCCAAATCCTCGCTAAAGAAAACAGAGACATCCTTACAATGATCCGCGAGGCTATTGAAAAACAATAATATCCTAATTTCAATAGAGAGGATGGCTGGAAATTTTCTACCACCTGGAACTCACTCATAAAATCTTTGGAGTCTCAAACCCACCATACCAGAGGGCAAGATACAGTCAGCTCATTCTGAATCCAGGGCAGTACGCGAGGCAATTAAGAAATCGTTGGCGGTAGTTTGATATAATAATTATGT